>OZ010799.1:42482840-43082840 GCA_963932465.1 Maratus speciosus
TACGAACATGTGTATAAAAGAAAAAATTCTATATCTCTCCCTAAAACGACGTTATGAGGGGGTGAAAAGTATGCCGAAATGGTTCAGGAAAAGGTAGCTTACGGCTTGTGCGAACTTGGCGGACGCACTGCCGTGCTCCCAGATAAAACGTTTAAAATACATGTGCACAGTATATAGTCCAGCGGAAATGTACCAAAAAAAGGGTGTTACCTTGCAAAAGGTCGGGTAGAAGATTTTTTTTTTCTGAATTGTTTATAATGATGCAAACATAGGAAAACCAAGTTTTCTAACAAAATTTCTTAAGGCTATATTTTCTGTGGCCAAAAAACAACATTTTGGGACTTTTTTTGAAATATCTCGAGACCCGTTGCCGTAGCATATTATTTGTCAATTACAATATTAAAGAGGATAAAATTCTTTACAACTTTCATATTTACAACTTTTTTAAACACCTAATAGCAAGCGCAGTACGCCATTTCAAAAACGGGACAATTTTTTCAATTTTCTTAAAAACCGTGAAAAGCGTAGTTCTGCCCCGATTATTAAAATGTTTCCCACAGATTTAATCTTGTATGTCAACTTCTATGTATTGGTAGCAGTAAATTACGTGTTTCAGGGCCAAAACTAGCATTTTTTGCACCCGCGGCGAACATGGATTTTGGCGTAACCCCTCCCCCCCCCCCTTAAAAAGAAAATTTACCACGAGAATTTTAATAAATCTCTAATAGCCGGATTTTGAAAATTTTAAGTGTGTAATTATTAAATACGTAATGCTGAACTACGTAATCAGCTTTGTAAAATATTGATTAATTAAAACCTTGAAAATCGAACCGAAAAAAACCCCGAAATTTATTCCGCTTTAACCCATTCCCTGCCATGATCCCCATTTGGGGATCACATGTATTTGTTATGTTGCCGCCTAGAATTTCTAACTTAGTAGAATTTTAAACTAACGTAGTGTACTATTAATGTACTACATTAACAGTAGACTACAATGCAAGTACAAAACTTTAAAAATAAACAAAAATTTAGAAATTCTAAGCGGCAACATAGCAAATACGTGTGATCGCTAAATGGGGATCATGCAGGGAATAGGTTAAACAGGCTTCCATCTTAGCAGGTATAATTGTTCATATTCTTTCTCTTGAAAAAATATATTTTTTTCTTTAAAGATCGCATTCCGTATATAGAGATTTCATTTTTAAAGATTTTACGGTAGTTGTTGTATTGAGGCGTTTAAAGTCACAGTTAATGAGTTATGAGACTAAATTAGTCACACGGAGACATTCGCAAGGTAACATTAAACCTATGGAAGCGTTCTTGACAAATATCTCGCTTCCACTTTATTACTTTTTAATAATTTTTTTCGTGGATACCTGAGATCAATATCTAATATTGCGCTTTTGTATTTTTTCGGGTTTGGTTGCATCCTTTTTTAATGTTCGGACACTTTCATTTTTGGAAGAATGTTTGGAACCCGTTCTGAAATTTAAAGTATCTTCATTAAAAAAAATGCAACCAAATTCAAAAAATTAAAAACGCACAACGTTAGATATCGACCTCAGGTATCATATGAAAAAAAAAAATTAAATATTGAAATTCATGCAAGAATTCTGTAAAGAATGCTCCCATAGGTTTAACATTAGCGTGCAAATGTTTCCGCGTGAGACTACACTAGTCACACGAAGAAAGTGCAGGAAAATGCTGATAAATGGGAAGTATTAGGATTTATATCTCTAGATTCTAGAGGTAGGTATAAAGCCTAATACTTCCCATTTATCAGCATTTTTCTAGATGATCCAGATATCTGTTGTATTCATGATAAGGATATTCCTTTGAAACGGGATGCTAATAATCCTACAACAGTACCATCAAAGAGAAAAAAATATTGTTAAATAGTCTGTAGAAATTATTATTATTAAAATTCATTTTTTTTTTTTCATTTAGCTTATGCAGTCCTATTGCGTACCTTACTTTGTGTACGGAAAGTGGAGTTGAATGAGTCAGGGGATCAATGCGAAAATAAAAATGTTTATATGGCCTACAATCATAAATAAATTGCTATTTCATTTCATAAATGGTATCATTAAGATCATTAAACAGATATAGTTTCTAAACAGTGCATAATACAGAAGATTAGAATATTCCACAAAGTATATTTTTCAACAACCAAAGTAAGTTTTTCTGTTTGAGCTTTAAAGCAATTAACCGATAATCTTAAAGTTTTGTATATTTTTGCATGCTAAAATAATATAATCTCTTGTTATATTTATTGTTATAAGTGGGAAAAAAATTTGACAATAATTTTTAAAAATAATCTTTTAAATATTTTTATGAAACTAGTGATCTCAAATATTTTATTGAAAGAATTTTTAAATTTTACAAGAGAAAAATACATAACACTAGTTAATGAAATAATCTGTTGTCATTTTTATTGTAGCTACAGGTAAAAGTATTTCTTACATAAAAGATATTTCTTTTTTGCGTCCTCCCTTTTATATGGAACTGCAATCCAATGTTTACTATCTGACAGTAAAACATTAAAACGTATATATTATCAATAATTGGTAAATAAAATATACCATTGTAGTGTGGAATAAAATGTGTTTTTCACAAATTTTCATACCTATCTCATTGATACCTGGAAAAATATATATGCATTATAAAAGTTATTAAAATTATTAAATTATTAAAATCATTAAAATTAAACAAAAATTCTTTCTTATTTGAAACTATCATGCCAATTACTAAATATTGAAGTATTCTTTTAAACAATGCTTTGAAGTTAACATTGTATACAGTTAAAGTTACTGTCTAAATATGAAAATTGTCTCATTCGTATACACTCTGCCCTCTTTTAAAATTATATAAATTTATTGAATATAAAATGTCTGTTGAGATGAAAATAAAGACGTGAGTGTGCAAATAATAGATAATTTACTGCTACCTATTTTTAGAAGTCGACATACACGATTATATCTGCGGGGAGCATTTGAATAATCGGGGCAAAACTACATTTTTCGCGGTTTTTAAGAAATTGAAAAAAAAAAAAGCCTTATTTTTGAAATGGCGTACTGCGCTTGCTATTGAGTGTATAAAAAAGTTGTAAATATGAAAGTTGTAGAGAATTTTATCCTCTTTAATGTTGTAACTGACAAATAATATGCAACTGCAATGGGTCTTGAGATATTTAGAAAAAATCAAAAAAAGTCCCAAAATTTTCTTTTTTTTTTTTTGGCCACAAAAAATTTAGCCTTAAGAAATTTTGTTAGAAAACTTGGTTTTTCCATGTTGGCATCATTATAAACAATTCAGAAAAATAAAATCTTCTACCCGACCTTTTGCAAGGTAAAATGTATATTCCCCCTGGACTAATAGCAGAAACCTTTGCTTTACGTCTAAATCACTAAAATAAAGAACAGTAAACAAGAAACAATGCCATACATACTGTACAAAAAGAGTTGAGTTACACACCTTTTTTAAAAAAATCAGTCTCTTGTTTTTGCTTCTTGCTTTGGAAACACATTTTTTCTTTATTCTAAATTGTAAACAATTGTTTTTCTTTTAGTATGGAATAATTTTTATCTTGAAAATGAAGGTATTCTTGATATGCTCTCTTGAAATTTATCATAATAGTCTTATTCAATTGTTAAATATTTTAATTGATGTGTTTACGTTTGGTTAATAAAATCAAGAAAAGACATCAGGACTTTATATCTGATATTTCAAACATGGCAACCGAATCTAGAAATATTCTTCTATCACTTTCGAATACATGAATTTTTCTGTTTATATTTATTAGTAGGTCATATTGTATTTTCCTTGCCGGATCATCCACTCGCGGATAATCAGCGCTTTACTGTATACTCGGATCGTTCGGAAATTTTTGGATGTTAGTGACCTCTACCATAGCACGAACCCTATTTCAAATAAAGTTTGTAACATGTTTAGTTCATTTACAGGCACAGTCAAAAGTTTTCCGTTGCATTACGGCCTATGGGAAAAAATCGTTTAAAATGATTTTCAATGATGTTACATGCTTTCAAACATTATAAAATTGATATGCATTTATCAAGTGCATTAAAATATGCTTTTCGTAGAATATGCGCTGCAAAGAATAAATATTATTCATTTACAGGGCCACACAAAAGAATTCTGTTACATAATGATATAGGGGTGGAGGGAATTTTTTCTGGCGTATATTAATAATGTTAAATTATTTCATGTATAATGAAATTGACATACGTCGCTGAGGTTTACTATAACTTATTTCATGTATAATACGAAGTGCATAGCATTTACAGGGACATGCAAAAGATTTCAGATACTATAATAGGAAGTATTGTACAGTAGCGATGATTGCTGGAAATGCATTTTTAATTATGTTATGTGCTTTTATGTTTCTCTATATTTATGCATTGTATATGGTGTGTATAAATACTGTAATTCATATACAGGGCTACACAAAAGAATTCGTAATGGTTACTGGGTATGATTGCAAATTGCTTAAAGGTGGTTTTTAAATTAGTTATGCATTTTTACGCTGAACTGAATTTAGTTTACTAAGAAATGTTTGTAGAACATAGATAAAATGATATACAGGGTCACGCAAAGAATTGGATACATGGCCGTCTATAAATGATAATTTCTGGAAATGTAATTCCAGTAGTTTTAAGAGTGTTTTACTTTGAATTAAACTTTAGCTAAATAGTGGCGTGTAATAAAGGTACTAGGTTAACTGCAGGGTTGTGCAAAAGTATACAAGTATGTTTCCATTTATTAGTATAAATTGCTGAAAGAGAAATTTCAACTTGTTATGTGTTTTCTTGCTAAACTGAATTTCCCCATTATATAGTATATATATATACAGTCAGTAACGATATATGGTCACCTCACCCGCTTTATAAGGTCACTTTTCGTAAGTCCGGACTGACTGAATAGGTATTGCGTGTTAAAATACACCGCCTATATGGTCAGTTTCCAATAGTTATTATCGGATATATGGTCATATGTTCATCTTTTGTCTCCCTTTTTATTGCAAAATATCTTACAGTTTTATGCTTTTTCTTTCCCTTTTTTAGGGTGTAAAGTGCCGAATAGGCATATCATTCACATTCAAGTATTTTCAACTGTCGGCCTCTTTGCATTGGTCACGCGGTGCTTTTCATTTTTAATAGCTTTAGAAAGAAGTGAATGGGCATCCTGAAGGAGGAACTTCTTTCTTTCTAGTCAATCTTCCCCTTTTCCTATCGTTGAATCTCTTGTGCTTTTGCTAAAATCCACAAGTACGAACTTCCGCATGGTAAAGAAAGGGCAGTTGACCATTTTATAGCTTTAGAATGAGAGGGAGACCTTTTCCTTTTTAAACGGAGCCCTAGAGATCGTGATAACATTGCATACCACGTTACTAGATGCACGTCGGCACTCGGGGTGGGAGGGGGCAGGGGATCTTCGCTTCCCGGGTGCAGCCAGGGCTTTCTTGATAATATCAAGATACCATTAAATCAAGATGGCCGTGGTGCAGCCTATAAGAGAAACTCTTTCCTGCCGGTAAGTGTTTCCAAAGTTCTGGAGATTTCTCCCACGACTCTTGCATTAAATACTGACTCTTGGAAAATATGCCATCATCCTTTCCGACCGAATGAAATTTGTCCTCAATGCAGAAAAAAGTTAAATCACGCATTTTTTTTTTGTATATTTCATTACTTGTCGCTGCGTGTAAAATCTTCGTTCATTTGTTAATTGTCATTTGTGAATACAAGATGTCAGCAAAACGAAAAATTTGACAATTCCGAAAAACAAAAATTCGTCGAAAACTTTGAAAAATCGAATGTTTCGAAAGCAGCTTTCGCGAAGACTGGTGGAATAGAGAGAGAAAGACACTGAATAACGTCTTAGTGTTCAAATCTTGTTAAATAGAAGATGTGATCAACCAAAAGAGAAAGCAAGAACATGTTTCACCATTTGAGAATGTTGAGAAAGATCTTTTCACTAGGATAAAATGTGCCACATTGCGGAATGTTCCAATACATGGATTATCGTAAAATAAAAATCTCTGAAAACTGCAGTTTAACTAGGAAAACTGAATTTTATTGCCAAAGAATCGAAGGAATGGCTGTTAACTTGTTAAGTGACATTCTCAGTAGGTACAGAACTTGGGATGTTTTTAAATTTGATAAACTTGGAATTTTTATTCATGTTTTGCCAGATAAAACTGTTACATTTAAGAACGAAAAATAAAGTGGTGAGAAGGTAAGCAAAAAAAAAAAGATTGGCCATTTTGTTAGCAGCGAATATGGATAATTGCTCAGAGAAATTGACTCCATTAGTTATTGGTAAATTTCTCAAACCTCGTTGTTTGAAAAATTGCTAATCTTTGCATGTATCTGACGATGCGAACCGAAAGTACAGTGTCTAGAAGTATAAAGTGTGGAAATCAACAAGCGAAACCATATCCAAACTAGTCGGATGTACCAATCCCAAAACTTTCTTCTATCTCATACATGTTAATACTTCAAAATCCGCTATCACACTGCCAAAATTAAATGGCAATCTATGCATCTCATGAGGATTCTAACGATATGAAATTCCGTGCGTTAGTTCTTGAGATATGACTATCGCTGAAATCGTCTAAATTCAGAAAAATGCTGCCTAGCAGCGCCACCTATTGGGTGATTTATACCAAATCCTAATCAGCAACAATTTATGTCAACGTCTGACTGAATCTGAAGTTTGGAGAAAATCCGTACATTAGTTTTTGAGATAGAGCAATAACGAAAATCGTGAAAATTCCTGCATAGCAGCGCCACCTATTGAGTGATTAACACCAAAACCTAATTAACAACAACTTGTGTCAACATACAACTAAATCTGAAGTTAGATGAAAATTCGTCCATTAGTTCTATTGATAGAGCTATTGAGGCAATCGTGAAAAAGGCAGCAGAGAAGCGCCACCTGTTGGGCGATTTACACCAAACAAAATCAGTAGCAAGTCATATCAAGGACTAACTGAATCTGAAGTTTGATGAAAATCCGTGCGTTAGTTCTTAAGATAGAGCTATTGGGGAAATCGTGTAAATCCTGCAAAATTCATCATAACAGCGCCACCTGTTGGGCGATTTACACCAAAACGTAATCATCATCAATTCATATCAAGGACGAACTAAATCTGAAGTTTGATCGAAATCCGTGCATTAGTTCTTGAGATAGAGCTATTGCGAAAATCGTGAAAAATCCAGAATAGCAGCGCCACCTGTCGAGCGATTTACACCAAAAACTAATCAGCATCAATTTGTATTAGGGACTAACTGAATATCAATTTTTATTAAATTCCGTGCATTAGTTCTTGAGATAGAGCGCCCACAAAATTTGTGTCACATACACACAGACAGACAGACAGACAGACAGACAGACTCACAGAGTCACAGACAGACATTTTGTAAAAACATGTTTTTTGGAATCTCTGACCCCTAAAACGTGTAAATCCGTCGAAAACCGGAATTCGAAAATTTTCATGAATCCAATACTTTCTTCTTGTAAAGATAGAAGAAAGTAAAAATTACAATTTCACCAGAGGGCGCTAAAATCAAGTTCATTGCAAAGAATGTATAGAAATCCTATGTGTATTAGATACTTTTGATGCGGAAAACTTATTTTTTGAAAGATAATTTTTTTGAAAAACAGAGTAAAAGAAAAAATTAGCTTGTAATACGCGATATATTAAGAATGAACGAAAATTCAGGCATATATTTTATATGCATTTCACATTTGTACGAATTGCAGAACGCTTTATTTTCAGATTGCTCTGTTATAAACCGATTTAATATTTCATGCGATCGCCGTGCATACTATTTTTTTTTTTTTTTTTTTTTAGCCTATAGATTTATTATAGTATAAGTATTTTGTTATATATATGTTGAAATTATAAAAAATAATTTATGTTTATGTATATAAATGATATGAAGTAATTTTATCGTTACCATTTTGAATAAGCTCTTTTTTATATTAAATATATCTTTGTTTATTAGTAAATTTTTACTTTCTTCTATCTTTACAAGAAGAAAGTATTAGATTCGTGCAAATTTTCGACTTTCGGTTTTCGACGGATTTGCACGTTTTAGGGGTCAGAGATTCCAAAAAACATGTTTTTACAAAATGTCTGTCTGTCAGTCTGTCTGTCTGTATGTGACACAAATTTTGTGGGCGCTCTATCTCAAGAACTAATGCACAGAATTTAATAAAAATTTATATTCAGTTAGTCCCTCATATAAATTGGTGCTGATTAGGTTTTGGTGTAAATCGCTCAACAGGTGGCGCTGATATGCAGCCTTTTCCATGATTTCCGCAATAGCTCAATCTCCAGAACTAATTCACGGATTTTCATCAAACTTAAGATTCGGTTAGTCCTTGACATGAATTGAAGTTTTGTACATTTTGGTGTAAATCGCTCAATAGGCGGCGCTGCTATACAGCATTTTTTACGATTTACGCAATAGCTCTATCTCAACAACTAATGCTTAGATCTTCATCAAACTTCAGATTCAAGTATACTTTGATATGAATTAGTGCTGTTTGTGTTTTGGTGCAAATCGCTCAACAGGTGGCGTTGTTATGCTGCACTTTTCAGAATTTCCTTTATAGCTGTATCTCAAGAACTAATGCAATAATTTTCACCAAACTTCAGAATCAGTTAATCCTTGACACGGATTGACATTTTGGTGTAAATAGCTCAACAGGTGGCGCTGCTATGCTGTATTTTTCAGAATTTCCACTATAGGTGTATCTCAAGAACTAATGCACGAATTTTCATCAAACTCAAGAATCAGTTCTTGACATGAATTGACATTTTATACAGTTTGGTGTAAATCGCTCAATACGTGGCGCTGCTATGCTGTTTTTGTAATTTCCGCAATAGCTCTATCTCAAGAACTAATGCTTGGATTTTCAACGAACTTCAGATCCATGTACACCTGGATATCAATTATTGTTGTTTATGTATTGATGTAAATCCCTCAACAGGTGGCGCTGCTGTGCTACATTTTTCAGACTTTCCGCTATAGCTCTATCTGAAGAACTAAGGTACGAATTTTCATCAAACTTCAAATTCAGATATACTTTGATATGAATGGGTGCTAAATTGATGTAACTTCTTATACTATTTAAATGATTTAATTGACGTGATTTATATAGAAGAAAGTTTTGTGATGGCCACAACATACTAGTTACAGTGAAACTTGGATAATTCGAACTTGTTTAATTCGAAATTCTGGCTAATTCGAATTTTTTGCTTGGTCCCTAGAATTCTGTATTAAAATAATGTTTAAAAAATGTGGCTATTTCGAATTTTAGTTTGGATAATTCGAATTTTTCGTAGGATCGCCTTTCGAATTTTGCCGTAAATATTAATCCTGAGACTTTTTTCAGCTAAGGTTCAAAATAGTAAAACAGTTTATTTTAATTGTCTTTTTATTTGGCAAAATTCCAAGACTTGGCCGCACCCTTTCGTCTGGGGAATCTATTTCACTGCGCATTGAAAGGATCGCAGCTTAGGTGTTGCAATCGCAGATTTTCGCCAACCCTTCACCTCCCCCCTTTTTTTTCTCCAGAAGCGCAGATACATTTCTTTCTATCTTAGAGTCACGTGCACGTTCACGTGAGTGAATGATTTAACGCGGTTGTAAGTTTTTGTGTGTGTGCTTTAAGTATTGTTTTTATGTTCTCTTACTATGGCGTTGTCAAAAGCTAAAACTCCTTATAAGTCATTAACATTAGCTCAAAAGGTAGCGGTGATTAATGAAGTAGATAAAGGCCTTAAAAAGAAATCGGAAATTGCCAAGGAATTTGGAATTCCACCCAACACATTATCGACATATTTGAAGAACAAAGATAAAATTTTGAATAGCGAAAATGGCACAGGAAAAAATAGGAAAAGAACAAGAGGACCTGATAACCCAGTTGTGGACGGTTGTGTTCTTAAATGGTTTAAACAAGCGCGAGATAAGAACATTCCAATTAGTGGCCCTATTATGAGAGCCAAAGCTGAACAGTTTGCCGCTGCATTAGGCATTCAAGATTTCAAAGCCAGCACAGGTTGGCTAAATGGTTTCAAAGATAGAAACGATATTTCTTCCAAAGCAGTGTGTGGTGAAAGTGGTGCAGTAGATATTCAAGCAGCTGATGAGTGGAAAAAACATTTAAGAGAAATTATTCAGAATAAGGAACCAAAAAATATTTTTAACGTCGACGAGACTGGACTTTTTTATAAGTGTATTCCAAATAAAACTCTTGCTTTCAAAGGAGAAACATGCAGTGGTGGAAAACTAAGTAAAGAGCGAGTAACGTTGCTTGTTGGAGCAAATATGGACGGGTCCGAAAAGTTGCCACTATTAATGATTGGCAAATCGGCTAATCCACGTTGCTTTAAAAATGTTAAGTCTAAGCCTGTCTCCTACGATTCAAATACAAAGGCATGGATGACGTCCGAAATTTTTCAAAAATGGCTTTTAAATATAAACAAGAAATTTGAAAAACAAAAACGACAGATTGTCCTTTTTATTGACAATTGTTCGGCTCACAACAGCATTCCCAAAATGAAAAATGTGGAAGTCATTTTTTTCCCGGCCAACATGACATCTGTGGTTCAGCCAATGGACCAAGGAATCATCAAAAACCTTAAACATTTCTACAGGCGTCTGTTGGTTGAAAGCATCCTCATCGGAGATTTTGAGATTAAGAATCTCAACGTTCTTCATGCTTCAAGAATGTGTAGGCAGGCATGGGACAAGGTCAGTGAGATAACGATTATGAAATGCTTTCATAAGGCGGGATTTGTAAAGAAAGAAACAGAAGGAGTAAATGTAGTGGAAAACTTTGACGAAATTGATCCTGAACTTACTATCGATAATTGGGAAGATATAAAATCGGATCCATCAATCTTGTATGAAGACTACGTCAACGTGGACCAAAATGTGGCTGTGTGTGGCGAGGTAACTGATGCTGACATTGTTGCTCAACTGGCGGAAAACAACCAAGCTGAGGACGGACTATCTGAAGATGAACAGAACAATGAAATACAAGAGAAGCCCTTACCTAGTTGCTTAGAAGCTATTATGCATATACAAGAACTTCGACGCTTTTTTGAAGGTCAGTCCAATGTAAAAGATTCTATTTTTGTGTCAATTGATAAGTTGGAATCATATGTTATGACTCAAAGATTGAATTCGAAAAAGCAATCAAAAATATCTGATTTTTTTTCTTAAAAGTAATGAATAATTAAGCTAAATGTTTGATTTAATGAAAAAAAATGTAGCAATATCCTTAGATAAAGTTTATGTGTTAAATATTTCATTGTGGAGTTAATCTTTTTTTATTTATTTCTTCTTTTTGAGCGAATATATTTAATTCGAATTTTTAGATATTTCGAACTTTTCTTTTGGTCCCTTGAACTTCGAATTATCCAAGTTCGACTGTATTAGTTAATTATATTAGTTAATTTTTTTCCATTTTTCAAAAAGATTTTGATTTTTAGGTACACCGAAAATAGACAGCTTGCTGTTCTTGTATTGCATAAAACAGCCCGGAACAAAACAATGATAATCTCGTTTTTTCATCATTTTCGATAAATTTTACATATTTTCACATAAATTTGCAATATTTGTAGACGCTATACATAACGCTAAAAGTGTTTATATCAAAAAGAGAACCAAAACAAAACCTACTGATTTTTAGGTACACCGAAAATAAACAAGTTTGTTGTTCTTGTATTATGTAACACAACCGGGAACAAATTGATGAGAATCTCGTTTTTACATTATTTTCGATACATTTGCGTGTTTTCACATAAATTTCTAATAATTGTAGACGTTTTATATAGCGCAGAAAATGTTTACAACAAAAAGAAAGCCAAAACAAAACCTACGCATTCACGCAATAAATTTGACGGCAGCGCCACCTAAGAAAATGTAATTTTTTGGATGCGTTCAAAAGCTATACCGGTATTAGCGATCTCCACACTATATACTTCTAGACGCTGTACCGAAAGGCCTGTATGGCAATAAGCATTTTGTAAAAAGAAATTCGGCATTTCGATAAATTTTGCACAGACAAGTGGCTATAATCGCAGACAGCTGTACCGACCATTGCATGATTCCCAATTTAAATCCGATTGAACTTATTTTCTTGCCTCCAAACTGAACCAGTATGGCATAACAATTAGATCAAGGGATTATTAAAAATATTAAGATAAAATATCGAAAGCTGCTTCTAAAAGATGTCATTGCTGCCACTGATAAAAAAAAAGAAGTTTCGCGTGACTGCGTTAGATGCCATGTGTTACGTAGACAGGAGTTGGAATATGGTATCAAAGAAGACCATTGAAAATCGTTTTTGACATCCTTGGCTTCCAGAATGTGAAGAATTATCGTTCGAAGACAACGACAATGATAGTGATGATGTGTCCCTATTTGAAGTTGCACAAGAACTACGGAATGACGTTTTGCACAATACATGACTAACTAACATAGGCAGTTGTTGACAATGAGATCGCTACAATTAAGCTTTACTATGACTGGCAAAAGTCACGCTTTTGCGGGTATGTACCTTCCGAAAAAGACAGCTTATTGGACGAAGGGAAAGCCGAGTTAAAATGTTCTTCATGCCTATTGGTGTTTTTCTTCTAGATATCTACAGCTGACGAGACATTGGTAAAGTCCATGGTGGAACATCTGTACTAGAAATAGTTTTGGAAATTTAAAATATAATCACTGATCGATTCGATGATAGTGACAGTGAATTAGAAGCTGAACCACAAGCAGAAGCTCACAAAGCACTAAATACATTCACATATTTTTTTACCAATCCCAAAGGCACAGAGGAACATTTTAAAACTGTTCGTGAATAAGAAAAAGTAGTTTAACAACTACGATAAAAAAAAACCTGCATAAAATATTATTTTTACTACTATGAGTGTACTCATCAATTCGAAATTTTAAGTGTAAAGCAATTCTTGTTTATACCTCTTGTTTTATAAATTATATCTTTATAGCTTCTTTGTACATTATTGTACTAATATAACTAACTTATTAATAATATTTTATTGTCTGAAATAACATTTCTGCTTACACCACATATAAAGTCACCCCACTTATAAGGTCATATTTTTCAGGACTGCCTGGGTGACCATATAACCGATACTGACTGTATATCAACCTACAGATCAAATACAGGGCTGTTCAAAAGAATTGGAATACATATTTGCTATGGACGGTAACTGCGAAAATCAGTTTTTTAAATGTTTTATGCATTTTCTAAAATGCTTACTTAGTTCTCTTATATACCTTATACGAAGTTTTGTTAAAGCATTCAGGAAGTGTTGGAAAGTGTTTCATAAGCGTGATTTTTCTTACTTCTTAGTTTTCTGTAATTGCTCAGTCCAAATATTATGAAAATTTCGATTAACAATATTTGATATAATTACAATATTGTAAAACAGTAATAGTGTATAGTACAGTAAAGTAAAATATGATCCACTTTTCAGGTTAAATTAAATAAATAAATAAGGAAAAAAAAATAAGTTGAAAATAAAACCCATCTTTTGGAGAAAATGAAATAATGTAAAATTTTAGTAATAATTGAATTTTAGTTAGTAGATAAATTAATTAAAAGATTAAAAGTCAATTGAATTTAAATTAGATAATTTCATTTTAATTTATAAATTAAGTTTCAGTTTGTTAAATTTTAATTAATCGATTAAAATAATCCAATATATATATATATGAATATATATATTTTTTTTTTTTCAAAGATAATTTTCTTTTAAGTTCTTCAAACGCAGTCAAATTAACTAATGACTAATAAAATAAATTAACTAAATAAATATATATTTTTTTCAAATAAAATTGTTTATCCAATTTTAGATAAATAAATTTTAATTTTAATTTTATTTTATTGAATCAATTAAATTTTAATTGATTAATTAACATTTACTTAAGAATTAAATTTTAATTGACTAAAATAAATATTGTAATCAGTTATATTTTAATAATCGATTAAATTAGTTATTCAACTAAATTGTATTTTGACTTTTCAAAGAGAATTTTCTGTTGAGTCCTTCAAACGCAGTCAGTTAGACTAATTAATAACTAATAAAATAAGTTAACTAAAAAATATATATATGCGTATATTTATAAATATATATATATAGATAGAGAGATATATAATTAAGTTTGTGCAAATTTAGGTAATTAATCGATTACAATAATTAAAGAAATCAATAATATTTTATTAATCAGCTAAATTAATTAATCAAATAGATTATAGTTTATTTTTTCAAGGATTTCGTTTAAGTCCTCCAAACGCAATCATTTAAATAAACAATTAAATTTAAAAAATAAAAAAATGCGATTGCGTAAAAAGCGAACTAATTAATTATTTCTCATCATTGTGAAACTATTTTTTTTTTCAATTCCTACTATTAGCTCACACTCTCGCTATATATATCTTGTTCAAATTTTCAATCCTTAATAAAATACTTATTATTCATCCAATCAAGCTCAAATAAATGTTTTTAAACTTGTAGTGGATGACACTTGATGTTAATCCAGTTTTTTTCAAATATTAATTAATTAATTAAATTAAATTAATTTTCAATAATCGAGAGAGCCCTCTTCTTGATCAAGGCATTTTAAGACAGAGAGAGCCCTCTTCTTGATTAAGGCATTTTAAGCGCCACTCAAGAGGAAAGAAGTATGGGAGAAAAAAAAATTTCTCTTATTGACCTAAGTAGGAATTGACTTAAAATATTTTTTTTATATTACTTGTTTACATTACTTACCTATTTTTTTTATTCACTTGTATTGATGACTTTTAAGTTGTGTTTAATTGTTAGTTCCTATCTATAAACACTGTTTTGATGAGGTTTATAGATGTCTATGATGGTTAGAATTGCAGTAAAGCTAGAGATCCTACATACACTGCTTCCAGGTTGTATAATATTTTAAAGGAGCTTCTGACTGTAAAATAGCCAATGAAACATCGTCTTCATTTTGAAAGACCTATCCAATGATATGCCACTCAATAGGGTGCGTAAATTTTTTTTCGTGTCTACCGCCATTTTGTATTTTACGGCCACTATTTTGAATTTATAAAAACAAAACCTAACCTATAACCATCGGGTCGTTAAGGCGAATTGATAGAGACCTCATTCATTAAAATCCATCCAGCCGTTGGGATGTTTCGAGGGTATAAAGAAATCCACATACATACGCGTGAAACACATAACCCTTCTTTTCAGTCGGGTGAAAAGTGAACTAATATATAGTGTAATTTAGATGAAATTAACATTTTCCTGTGAAAATAAATTGAAACATCACGTGTAAAAGCATTAGATTTGCACCTTGTTACAGTATAGTTCTAGACCATTTTAAACAACAAAGCAAAAAAAAAAAAAAAAAGAATCGGATAGAAATCAGTGGCCGCTGTATAGTCCAGGGGAAATGTACCAAAAAAAGGGGGGTTATCTTGCAAAAGGTCGGGTAAAAGATTTTTTTTTCTGAATTGTTTATAATGATGCCAACATGGAAAAACCAAGTTTTCTAACAAAATTTCTTAAGGCTAAATTTTCTGTGGGCAAAAAACAAGAAAATTTTGGGACCTTTTTTGGTTTTTTTTAAATATCTCGAGACCCCTTGTCGTAGCATGTTATTTGTCAATTACAATATTAAAAAAAATAAAATTCTCTACAACTTTCATATTTACAACTTTTTTATACACTCAATAGCAAGCGCAGTACGCCATTTCAAAAATAGGACAATTTTTTCGATTTTCTTAAAAACCGGGAAAAACGCAGTTCTGCCCCGATTATTCAAATGTTTCCCACAGATTGAATCGTGTATGTCAACTTCTATATATTAGTAGCGGTAAATTATGTGTTTCAGGGCTAAAACTAGCATTTTTTGCACCCGTGCCAAATACGAATTTTGGTCCCCCCCCCCCCCCCCCGCTCTTTTAAAAAGAAAATTTACCACGGGAATTTTAATAAATCTGTAACAGCCGGATTTTCAAAATTTTAAGTGTGAAAGCATCAAATACGTAATGCTGAACTACGTAATCAGCTTTGCCAAATATTGATTCATTAAAACCTTGAAAACCGTACCGAAAGGAACCGAAATATATTCCGCTTTAAATAGGTTTCCATCTTAGAAGGTATAATTGTTCATATTCTTTGTTTTGAAAAAATATGTACTTTTCTTTAAAGATCGAATTCCGTACATACAGATTTCATTTTCAAAGATTTCACGGTAGTTGTCGTATTGAGGCGTTTAAAGTCACAGTTATAGGAATTATAGGACTAAATTAGTCACACGAAGACATTCGTAAGGTAACATTAATATGGGAGCGTTCTTGACATATATCTCGCTCACATTTTGTTACTTTTAAATAATGTTTTTTTTTTCATGGGATACCTGAGATCAATATCTAATGTTGTGCTTTTGTACTTTTTCGAGTTTGGTTGCTTTTTTTTTAAAAATATATTCGGACACTTTCATTTTTGGAAAACTGTTTGGAACCCGTTCTGAAATTTAAAGTATTCTGTTTGAGCTTTAAAGCAATTAATAGATAATCTTAAAGTTTTACATATTTTTGCATGCTAAAATGATATAATCTTTTGTTATATTTATTGATATAAGTGGGAAAAAATTGACAATGTATTTTAAAACTAATATTTTAAATATTTTTTATAAAACTAGTGATCTCAAATATTTTATTAACAGAATTTATAAATTTTACAAGATATAAATGCATAACATTAGTTAGTGAAATAATCTGGTGTCATTTTTATTGTAGCTATTTTATAAGGTAAAAGTATTTCTTTCATAAAAGATATTTATCTTTTGAGTCCCCCCCCCCCCTTTTATATGGAACTACAATTCAATGTTTGCTATCTTTAAAACAGTAAAACATTAAAACATATGTTATCAATAATTGGTAAATAAAATATACCATTGTAATTGGGAATAAAATGGGCTTTTCGCAAATTTTCATACTTGGGTGATTTTCAAAAAAAAAAAGTCTCATGTTTTGCTGTCCTTTCACAATTTGCACACAAAAATAGTTAAATATCATAATTTTAATTATTGCATTTTAACTATCATGTTTTTTAATGATAATTTACAGATATATTATTATTTATAAAAAAATTAAAAATAAGAAATATATTCTTTTGTCAAATATCATTACCGTAGGTTGTCCCAACAAGCAATTTATTAGGTAAAGATTTGACTAAGTTCTATTTAAAACAGATGATTGTAATTTTTTTGTACATTTTTTTATTATGATGTTACTAATTAAAAAAATATTTATTTTCATTAATTAAACTTATCTATAATTCTTAATAATTTTTTTAAACCGTGTCCCAAGGAAGAGTGTCATTGCCTTGCTTCGGACAAAAAGTTCCTCCGGATTTTTTTAGAGGACAGCACATGCCTTTTTATCAAGGCAAAAGTACTCCTTAAAAGTCAACTTGTTATCAGGTTTAGGTGAATAGAGTAAATAGTTTTGTAGTTTCAATAAAACAAGCAAAGACTTTGAATGTTTTGGTGAGTATTTTTTTGTAAGTCATTACCGTACCCAATTCTAATTGATAATTAAACGAACTTTTATTTCTTAATCTGCTTTAATTATATGCGAAATAGAAAATTATTGTATGGACCAGAATATATGATGGCTGCCATTTATGCCTCGGGAAAAATAAAAATATTTCGCCTAATTTGTCATTACCGTACTCACTTATGTCATTATACCAAGTGCATTAAAATTTAAAAATTACTTTTAAAATGTTAAATTAGTAATTTGGTCTCTACTGATGCTTGTATATTAATGTTTATGAGGTAAGGTAATTATTTACAAACAATTAAAACTTTGTGATTATTGCAAAAAAATTGATTTTGTTATTCCAAAACATGGACAGATTTTGAAAATGACCCACCTATTCCATTGATACCTGGAAAATAATGTATGCATTATAAAAATTATAAAATTTATTAAAATTAAGCAAGAAATCTTTTTTAATTGAAACTATCGTGCCAATAAGTTACTATAGATTGAAAAATTCTTTTAAACAATGCTTTGAAGTTAACATTGTATACACTTAAAGTTACTGTCTAAATATGAAAATTGTCTCATTCATCTACACTCTGCTCTACTTTTAAAAATATATAAATTTATTGCATATAAAATGTCTGTTGAGATGAAAATAAAGATGTGAGTATGCAAATAATTCATAATTTACTGCTACCAATTTTTAGAAGTCGACATACACAATTAAATCTGCGGGGAACATTTGAATAATTGCGGGAAAACTACGTTTTTCACGGTTTTTAAGAAAATTGGAAAAATTGTCCCATTTTTGAAATAGCGTACTGCGCTTGCTATTGAGTGTATAAAAAAGTTCTAAATATGAAAGTTGTAGAGAATTTTATCCTCTTTAATATTCTAATTGACAAATAATATTCTACGGCAACGAGTCTCAAGATATTTCCAAAAAATCAAAAAATGTCCCAAAATTTTGTTGTTTTTCGGCCACAGAAAATTTAGCTTTAGGAAATTTGGTTAGAAAACTTAGTTTTTTCATGTTGGCATCATTATAAACAATTTAGAAAAAAAAATCTTTTACTCGACCTTTTGCAAGGTAAAATGTACATTTCCCCTGCACTAGTATAGCAAATGCAAACATTTTTCACAAGCATTTGCTGAGTGTAAGGCGGGTCGCACACTAATGTGACTTGAGAAATATTTTGTTCCTTTTAGGAGAAAAAATCAAGTTTGAAAGAGGTTCCTTCTTTGTTTCAGTCGGTTTTTACTAGCATGTACCGAATATTCGGTATTCTGTCTATTCGGCCATACTATTGAATATTCGGTTTGGCCGAATATCAAAATATTTGGCCAAATTGAATATTTAAAGAACCTCTTTAAAATATATATTTTTAAACCTTACACAACTTCTACTTTTAACTGTCGAATAATAAAGATATTCAGAATAATTAGACAGAATCATCTTTAAATAAAAGAGATTGCTTTAATATTATGTATTTGTTGTTTTAAAAGTGTTACTTAAGAAAATTAACCATTAATGACGACCTTTATGGGAATTAATGATGCACAAATGTAAGTTTCTGAGCATTGTCTAGTAAATAATTCATTTCTTGCTTTTTTAAACAAAAATGGTATTTCTAAACAGAATGGAAAAAAATTTCACGTGTAATAATAGGCACCAAAACAGGCAATGTTTTGTCCAGCAAACCAGGATCGCAATTCACTTATTCAGTCAAAAATACAGTGTGTTTCGCCCCAGGTCAAACTTTAATTTTGTTTTGTTACTTTAACAATAATAACAATAATTTAACTTTTATTTCTGTGAAATATGATCACATGATGATATCATGACAAGAAGTGCTGGAATTTTTATTAAAAGTGTATTCGAAAAAATATTTTTCCACCCTCAACAGCTCGAAATTTTCTGAGAAATTTTCAGACTCATTTTTAAAAGTAAAAACATTAAACTTGCTGAATTGGCTTTTGAAGAAGAGATGTAGTAAATGGCCGTGTGATTTCATTTTTCGCTCAATTCATATTCAATTTGAGTTTTAAACAATTATTTTCTCAATATGGCCATTTTTTTCATTCCCAAATCTCCCTGCACTATTTAAACTAAAGTTTTTTAACATGTGTTCTGGGATAGGCAGATTTAGTAGGGAAAAATAAAAATGGAACCCCACAAATTCTCAACATAGAAATATGCAAAAACTGCTTTGTCTTGACTTTCAAAAGATGAAAACAAAATATTTTTCTTAGCTTACCTAGTAAGAAAATCGCTAATGTTTATGATGATAAAGTAACTTATGAAAATAAATTTATAAGAAACATATCATTACAAAAATAATAAGAAAGATTAAGTATATGTGCTCGCCTCGCTCCATTAAATATATCTAAAGTCGGATAATTAAACAAGATTTTTGAAAAAAAAAATAGTGGAGTGATTTCCGGAAATGTTTGTCTATAGCATTTTTTAAATAAATACAGCTCATATTCAAAATATTAGAATAATTACTTTTTTTTTTTACAAATTGAAAATATCGTTTGGTAATTTAATGCAAATATACAAACGATATTTTTGTTAAGAACTTATTGTTGATTAAACTTATTTATTATCTTAGAATTAATATCATTTTTGAAAAGATTAATTGAAAAAAAAAATTATTTTGAAAAGTCAAAATATTAGAATATCTATTCAAGTGGTTCAAAATATTAGAATATTTCACATTAATTCTCCTTTAATTATCACCAATTCATAACTGGTGGCATCAGTGATTAAATTCAGACGATTTTATTTTAAACCAGTATTCTTTTTGCAGTTTGTTTGCTTTTTCGCCTTAAAATGGGTCGTGTGAGTGATATTCCTGAATCTATTAAACTTCGTATGGTTGATTTGTATCGGCACGGTTAAAATCAATGTTATATAGCGAATTACTTCATTTAGCGAAAAGTCAATCAAGCGTTAGTAAAATACTAACACAATATTTAAAAAATGGAATTTTTCAAAATAATCGCCGAAAACGAAAAGCATCTGCTAGAGATGACAGGAAACTGAAGATTATAGTTAAGAAAAAACGTTTTAAATGTGTACGATTCTTGCACCGAAAATGGAAAAAAGAAGGAGTTGAAGTTTCTACATCGACAACATTAAGATGTCTCCATAAATTTAAGTTTGAATCTCGTGTACCGAAAACAAAAGCGTATAAGATTGAATTGGTGTAAACCAAGATGTTTATGGAGCGAAGAAGATTGGAAAAATATATTATTTAGTGATGAAAGTATGTTTTGTGTTTCATATGGTAATCAAGTTATTCGAGTTTGGAGAATAAAGCAAGAAGCGTTTACTAAAGAATGCCTTAAACGTTCCGTACAATTTGCTGCTAGTGTCATGGTTTGGGATATTGCATGAGTGCAGAAGGACCTGGAAAGTTATGCATCGTCTACGAAAAGGTTAACTCACAGATATATCAAGAAATTTTGGAATATTACATGATTCATTCATCAGAAGATTTATTTGAAGACGATTTCATCTTTCACATGATTTAGCGTCACCGCATACCTCGGTGTCAACTAAGAATTGACTCCGCCAACGCAACATTACGTTACTTCCTTGGCCACCAAACTCACCAGACCTTAATCTCATCGAAAACTTATTGTATATAATGAAGAAAAAACTTCCAAGAAAATCCTCCTTCAAGTAAAACTGAGTTAGTGACACGTATAAAGTCTATTTGGGATAATATTGATAGAAATGTTTGTAAACACCTTGTATATAGTATGCAAGATCGATTGTACGCTGTTATGAAAACTAAAGGGGATGCTACAAAATATTAACTACCATTTACTTCAAATTCATAAGGCAATATTGTTGCGTAAAATAAAATATTCTAATATTTTGAACCAATCTAAATTTTATTCTAATAATTGGATGTATTTCAGAAAGCTGTATACCTAATTTATTGTACTGTATAGCATATTTTGTAATGCATATAATATATTTTGTAAATGTTAAAATATTACCTAAACATTCCCGATTTAATTTATAAGAAATTTAATTGCATTTCCTTAGTATCAAAAATAAATAAATGAAAAATAATTTTTTCTTATATCTTTTTCTCAATTATTCTAATATTTGACTGAATTACATAGGCCTGCGAAATTGAAGTTTTTGAAAAATACAAGAGAAGTTTTCGCTGATTTTTATGTTATTTGGTGGGTTGATTTCGAAAATGACCTCCATTTTCCCCCATCACATCAGAACTTTTTGTAACATCGATATCGATATTTTTGCTAAAATGAAAAGGAATTGTCTCGGACAATTTTGCATGTGCTACCTGGCAACAGTGATTTTATCTATGTAAAAAAAAAAAAAAAAAAAAAAAAAAAAAAAAAAAATCGATTCTCGGTGAGGCAAATTGATTTTTCAGTTATCGAATATTTTGTTATAGGTTTAAACGATTTTAAACAACTGGGTCTATCGGGATGTTGTGTCGTGTTGGGAAAATCAATTCGTATCGGAAAATTCTATCAATTATTAGACATTGATTCCGATACCTAATATCTAATAATTACCTGGCAGAATTTACCGTAACGAATTGATTTTTCCAACACGACACGACTTTCCAATCGACCCAATATTTTTCAAGAAAATGTGACGTGATAGAATTTTTTCATTATTTGTTTTTTAATTAGCACCAAAAAATACATAAAGTTCAGCCATCAATATCCTTGTATTTTTTTCATCGCAGGCCTGTGTTATTAAAAAAAATTGTGTAATATATATATATATATATAAAGGTCTTAAATGCAATTTTTCTTTTAAATCGATTAAAATTTAATAATTCTAATAAAAAGCAGCACCGCACAAAAAAAAGGTACTTGTAATAGTACAGTAGACTCCCTCAAATCCGCACAGCTTGGAACCAGGGGTTGTGCAGATTTTAGGATTTTCCAGGTTTCTGATCATTGCTTTGTTTACATTTTTAAACAGTAATTTCAATGTAATCAAAATTATAATGAATGCTTACAGTATAGTAAAATATTAAAATAATTAAGTAATAAACTAAAATAATAAAAATTAAGATAATTTTCAAAATGATGAAATTATTAATAAATAATGTATAATTAAATATACATAAGAAAGATGAGATACATTTATCTTGAAATATTCAATAATAAATATACCTCATAAAGTTACCCTAGTAATTCCCATCAAAATCATAAAATAA
Organism: Maratus speciosus; assembly: GCA_963932465.1. Classification (NCBI taxonomy): domain Eukaryota; kingdom Metazoa; phylum Arthropoda; class Arachnida; order Araneae; family Salticidae; genus Maratus; species Maratus speciosus. Next base: position 42,505,658 of record OZ010799.1, read on the forward strand.
GGAAACTTTATTTCAGATTTAGGCAAAACCTTTACCGAAAAGGCTTGATTAATACTTAAATATATTTGCTTAAAAGATTGTGATTACTAGTGATATCAGCAATATCTTGAATTTTTTCAGAAATTAATACCTCCTTCGTGAAAAAACATGAGTTTAGTCATATTAACAAGAATTCCGTATTAAAATACCTACAGAATGATATAAAAATACGAAAATCTCTAATTTTGTCGAATTACATCTGAAATGAATGTTTCAATGTTTACATCTGTGATTATGTGCAGATTTTAGGGTTGCGGATTTGAGGGAGTCTACTGTATATGGAAAATATCTAATAATATTAATAAAAAAGACCAGTTCTTTATCATAAAATTTCTTATTTTATTATTTAGTAAACAACTGATAAATCACCAAATTAACAAACTTATAAATGTTTTTGTGAAATATCATTAAAAAATAGGCTGCATAATGTGCCCTATGCAAATGTACTCGCAAACTGACACTAACACATGTATGTTACATTATTAGATCTAATTCCGCGATTTCCTTATCTTATTCTAAATTACTACTTTATATTCACTAAATCGTTATCCTTAAATAATCTCTATCGTTAACTCTGTTAAATTCCCTTTAATTTAATGTCTCACTTGTCTAAATTGTTTAAATATTACGCTTTTACTATTCTTAAATTAAATGTTCCATTTCCGCGCTTTTTTCTTTCGAGAATATTCTTTTAGCTCCTATTTTTACTTTCCCGCGCATTTCTGAGGTTATCCTTTTTCCTTTCAATTTCATCCGCTTGCTCTGCCCACACTTTTTTCATGACGTGATATTCTTAATTATTCATTGGTTGAGAGCGCGAGATCTACGTCATATTTGTATTCTTACACTTGAGGAACAAAAGTCGATACTCGCTGTGTTTCAGCAGAATTTGTCGTATTTCTACTTTGATAACTTCCCCTGGTCGCCGTCTGATATTTTCTATTATCTACAAATTGCTTACCCATAATTAAATACTACGTAGCGATGGCTTGATTAAAATGAATTGGTGGAAACTGCACCTCCGAAAGCTCTTTCAATAAAATCCTGAGTTAAATTACGCATTGTCACAATTATTCCGGAGAAACCTACACTGGATAAATGTGTTACCTGGCCTACAATTCGAGGACTGCAACTACCTTCCAATATCCATGTTTATTTACTACGAAACATTCTCTTTCAGCTTAATCTAATGCACGGCTTCCAGATTGATTATTCATCTATTATTACATCGAAGCTAACCAATTTTTTCGAATCACCATATAACGTAATAACGTTATATGTATATGCAAAAGATATAATTTAGAAAAAGCTAAATTATAATTTTTATAAAATTATACGTTAATAACGTAAAATGCATCAAACAGAATCGAAATTTCAATACGAAAGGTCAATGATTAGTCAGAAGCCGAACCGAGGCTATTAACCTGTCATAAACCGACTGTGTTAAAGGACTAAGTCACTATAGTGAGCTACTCTTCGAGAGAACCGCTTAGATCAGCGCTTCCCAACCTTTATGCTTTCATTTCACATACTCCCTTTCTTAGACTTTTCATTTCAAAATACCCCCTCATAAACCCGCCCCCCCCCCCTTTCCCTCCACACAACTTGATTATGTAAACATGCTTTTTTTTTTATTAGCAATCCTCTTATCACAATCATATAATAGATCGATAGAAATTACCTTGACATTTGTAACATTTTTTTTTTATTTTTTTATTTTTTATTGCTTTGAAAGAAAATACAGTACAAAGTCTAAAGTCCGGAATCATCGCAACTTTACGAAATCCGAATTTCGGATTTTTCAGAACTTTGGATCATCAAAAATATTGCTTTTCCAATAAAACGAAAAATCACTACTTAAAAAAGCAAAATATGACGTTCATATATTAAAAATTGCATATAAACAACCATTAATGCTAAATTAAACAATCATTTTCATTAAATAAATCATAACAACATAAGAAGTAAAACAAAATCGTTTATTTAAGGGAACAAAGAAATTGTAAATTTGTTAACTATTGAATATTTTAGTTAATGTGGGCTGCTTTATTAACTTAGGTATTAGTGCTGTAAAAGTAACGACTAAATGAATACCCGTATGATGTCGTTACTTTCGAACTCGCTACCCGTTAGAAAGTATTCGTTACTCGTTACTTTCGTTACTGTTCAAAAACCGGGTATTAACAATCATCGTATGTACTACAAACCTGCAGCAATAGCAAATCTAATTATATACCGCACATGAGTCTTTTGAAGAATTCGTTACTATTTTAACGTAAAATATGTGCTGCCATCTGTACGTTAAAAATACATTTAATTTTCTACGTTTTAATGGAAAAAAGGCAAACAAAATTAAAATACGATGCATAATTGAATATAACATGTCTAAATTGTATAATTTCTTACTTATGAAATAACGAATAATCGGAGAAAGCAATTTAGGAAGAGTAAAAGTTCACCAAATTTATACGAAAACTATGAAATATAATTACACAGCCAAAATATTTTACAAACAAATTTACTTATTAATTTTACACTAAAAGTAATTATGTATTATGAAAATTTAATTTCTGGAATAATATGAAAATATTTAAATATATATATATTTAATTTCTTACGTGATTATCCTATCAAATGACACTGCACTTCAGTCACATTATTATTTCTGAAATTATTGATTTATATTTAAAAATACCCTTTTTTCAAATATGAAATTTAAAAACATAGCAACAAAAATATTTGGCACAGATGTCATATACGCACCACACTAACTTGATTTTTTTTTTCTGATGCCAATTTAGTGAAAACCTCGTTTTCGAATATAAGTTACATATATATATATATATTAAATAGGGAATAACAATAAATAAAAAATGTTTCATTAATAACTATAGAACAAAACAATTTATATAATTTAAAAAAATAAAATAAAAGTAACTATACAATTTATTAACAAATAAACAACACCCGAGTTACCATATCAAGCAAAATAACGGCACTTGGCGCCAGTTAAGTACCCCGGTGGTTATATGACACTGGCCTCAGAAAAAAATTGCGCCAATATGGTGCGTATATGACATCTATGCCAATTATTTTTACAGGCCAAACAGAAAAAAAAAAAAGAAAAAAAAGCAATTTAACAAATTACAACGACCATTTGGAAAATGATTTTTTCAAAGAAAAAATCGCACGGAGTTGATCATACATATTTCGTACGCCATGGATTAAACATTAACATTCTTGGACCAATTTTAAATGAAATTTCATTTTTAAATTTCTAAACATCCCACAATATTACTTTTTATATCGTCGTATAGAGAAAAAAATACATTTTTAATTGCAATTTGTTTGAAAGCTGTATCTCAATTTGTTTCTGAGTTATTAATTTTTTTTGTTTGTAGTTTTTATTACTTTTTTGTCATAGTGGCAACAGAAGTATCCATCTCTGTTGAAAGTAAAGGGAAAATACAGATTACTGTATAGACCCATCAGGAAACGAATAAAATGCGGATTCAACCAATAAAAAGCTTCAGATATATTTTTGATTTCTTACCCTGACAGAGGACAATAACCATTTTTCCAAATGGTTAAAAATTAGAAAACAGTAATTCTGCTTTTTCAGAATTTAGTGTCACCCCCGATGAAAAAAAAATATGTACATAAATATGGATAGTTCAGTTATAAGACTTAAAACACACGCGTTTATTTTATATAAAATGACGTGATCCGCATCCGCTGAAGAATTTCTTTCGTTATTTAAGAAATTCGACAAAAAAAAATGACTATCTCATGATTCATATGCTTTCATTTGTTTGTAATATTAATGTAGATACTTAAAATTAAGTTCAGTTTATAAAAACTTCATGTTTTATCAGAAGTTATTAACTTATATTTTTTCGAAACAGCAGGTATTTTAATTACCTTTTTTTTTTCAGTTTTTATGAGAAAATGGCAACAAAAAGATATAATTGTACTTTCCAACTATTTTTCCTGTACTTTTACTTTCTACAGAAATGCAGTACTTGAGTTACAAAAATTAAACAAATGGCATTTAAAACTACAAAAAAAATAAATAAAATAATATCTCAAAAATAAATCGAGATGCAGTTTTCAAACAAATTGCATTTAAAAGTACTTTTTCCCCAATACGACGGTATAAAAATTGGAAATGTGCAATGCTTAGAAGTTAAAAAAAATGCGGTAGAGATTATTCCGTACAATGATACCTCTGCTTTGTTTTACGGCTGGCTTATACAACGGGGCGTGTTTTTTTTTTTTGGAGACGACACTTTATTAGCTTAGCTGGAAGAAAGAAATAGCATACCGGAGGTTAAAAAAATTAAACGTTATCATAAAAACATTTTTACAAGCAATCTAAAAACTCGTCTTTATCATAAAAATATATATATATATATTTTTTTTATTTAAAACATAAATACACGTACAAAGATATTTTTATAGGATAAAGAATGCACTGAAAGCAAACCTGTAAATTTTAGAACAGAATTTCTTGAAAATTTTCAGAATATTTAAAAGAAATGTGTTTCATTTTAGACTTTATCATCTTATCAACCAGCAGTTTACGTCAATCGCATTATTATTTTAGAAATCTTTGATTTATGTTTTAAAATAATATTTTTTCCATTCTTTTTGGTTTTAATGAAGAACGGCTTTCAGATAACATATAACCTGATTTTGAAAAAAAATTCTTTCAGATGGTACTGCAAGCTCAGGGTATAAAATAGCTATGCTTCTTTTTCTTTCCATAATGAAGGAATCAACAAGCCCCTACGAAATCAAAATCGTTTGAGATTTGAGAATAAATGATACTAACAGAATGATACGCATACACTGATACGTAAACAACTAACGCCGAAATATCCGAGTCTGAATACAAATTCGCATCTTTTACCGCATCCGGCTATCTGCTCCATTCATGAATTATACAAACGTAAGCAGCGTTTGAAGTTAGTTTCATTTTGTTCGGCTGCGTATTGACGCAGTAACGACTAACGAGTCGTATTTCGAAGTACCGATTCGGTATTTCGTATCTTAGAGAATACCCGTTACTTAGTAACGAATATGTGCGGTTTGCTACAGCTCTATTAGGTATATCATTAAGAAGTTTTTCTTTTATTCTGAACATAGATATGAGTTAAGATTCAGTAATAAAGCTTTTTTGCTCTAGAGTCTAGACCCTTCTTTGTTTCAAAAAAAATTTTTTTACTTCTTTCTTGAATACTGTCGCTAGAAAGTCCGAACTTTGGACAATTCCGAACTTTAGACTTTGTACTGTATTGCTTTTTATAATATTAGCCAAACATAGAAAAAATCAATGTAGAATTAAAAGAAATTTTAACTATCTTACGGTGATTATTGATAACTTTGCATCAGGATATAAATAATAATCAAAAAGGAAACAGAAAAGAATATTGCATAATGATTATTTGAAGTTTTCGGAAAGATGGGGCGAAATATACATGTACTCATGCAATATGCTTAGCAGTGGGCGGAGTTACTGGCTGCATTATCTATGAATTATTAGGTATAGTGAAACTTTTCCCTTATTTTGAGTGTAACATATTGGATTTACACGTATTGCTAACTTTGTAATCTAAAAATCAAAGTTTTTATGTATTTTTGTGAGATAAGATAACTGTTTTCACAGCGCAGCAGGCCCGCTACGTAGCCCCAGGTTGCAGGTTGTGAAGGGGGTGTTATTAGCGAGTGTCGGCGGATATTCTTTTTTTTCTAGAAATGCAACGAAGAGGACCATATAGGTACTCATTCGTTACTAGAAACCCAACGAATTTGTAACAAGAATGCTAAGACTGCCTATATAATTATTTAAATCAGGATTGTTTAATTTAAGTGGTGTGAGTAAAATAATTTTAACGAATGTTACACTGGCATCTACACTATGACGCAAAAGTTTAGACAATGAAGAAATTCTTACATATTTTGAAAAATATTTATTCAATTTTCAAATCACTGCTTGAAATTAATGTGCTGTACATATAAACAATATTTATAACAAAGAAAAGTGGAATTGTGCATATTGCAATAAATTAAATGGTAACAAAAATAAACTGCTGTCTCAAAAGTTTAGACACAAATTAAATAAAATCGAAATAAACAATTTTTAAAACCTGGTTGCGCATCCATGCTTATGTATTACGTCATATACACGAGATTGCATGGAAGAAACTAAATCTTGCATAGTTTGTGGATCGATATCGTACCATGCATTCTCAATAGATGTCTTAAGTTCCTTTTCAGAAAAGTATTGTCTAGCGTTGCTATAAACTTTGCGACACATGATGCTCCAAAGGTTTTCTATAGGGTTAAGATCTGGGCTACATGCTGGCCAGTCGAGAACTCTTATATTATGGGAATTAAACCAAGATTTTGAATGTTTTGCAGTGTTAATTGAAGCATTGTCTTGCTGAAATTCCCACTGAGGACCCCTAGAAGCTCAGCAAATGGCAGTAGGTTTTCTTCTAATGTCTGTGTATAATGCTGTGAAGTTTGACGACCACTGGTGAAGGTCAGAGATCCTTGTCCATTATAGCAAAAGGCTGCCCAAACCATCACCGAGCCCCCTCCTTGTCTGCGACTAAAAAAACGTCGAGGTTCCTTCCGCAAGTCATGCCAATACGATAAACAACCATCTGGACCATCCAGATTCCACTTTTTTTCATCGCTAAATATGACTGACTGCCATTTCTCTCCATATGACATATGCTTTCGAGCCCACATAAGTCTTTGTAACTTATGATGTGGTTTCAGAGCTGGTTTCTTCTGCATTTTGCTATAAACGATTGATTCTTTTTCCAAAATTCGTCTACGAATCGTATCCTTTGATACAGAGAGTCCCGATGAGCTCTGAACTCCACGTACGCTCATTTGTTGAGTACTCGCTAGTCTTTGTATCAGGCGATCCTCTCGTACATTTGTCACACGTGGCCTCCCAGACCGACATTTTGCTTTATATTCGGAACCACTCGATAAAACTCGATAAATAGATTTTTTTGAACTATTAATAATAGCAGAAATTTCAGAAACGCTCTTCCCTTCACCTTTCAACTGCCAAATCCTTGAAACCTCATTCACTTGAATTTCTTTAGCTCTCGGCATGTCGACTATGAAGCGCAATCGTTTGCAGAACTTAAGTACTCCAAATTTGTGACATCATCGATTCTAAATTTGCATATCCCAGCGAATATTCAAAGAAATTTAGAATAGTGTCTAAACTTTTGCGACAAGCACATTTGAATTTTTATGAAAAAAATTAGTATTATAGCAAATAAAACGACTGTCTTTTGTACATAGCATTTTAAATCAGTTTTTGAATATATTTACAGGTTTTTGTAATTCTGACGTCATAATTCTACATTTTAAAGCTGAATGACGTCATTGTCTAAACTTTTGCGTCATAGTGTATCCTACAGTTACACTAATTCTTATAAATTTGGAAAAGTTCCTATATTTCCTATTTTTTCCCATATTTTTCAGCCTCCACCTACACGATTATTTTTTATTTAGGTCGCGAAATTCCGCAATTCGGATGTGATTTTTCAGCGAATATATTTTTAAAATTTTATCGAATTCCGTAAATCATTCGTTTTTTTTTTTTTTTTTTTTTTTTTTTTAAATTATGAATTTCTTTAATACCTCATGTAAAGAATCCCAAATTTCGCCAATCTTACGCAAAAAAATGGTAAATTTCTTTGGTTTTTCGCGGTATTGGAAGCTTTGTCTTTCGATTGTGGATTTCGTCAGTTGGTCGTTGAAATATATCGCGAAATGTGCCGAACGTTTGTTGATAAAATTCGTAATTTTCGGCAGTCACCCACGATAAAAAAAATCGTGTATTTCTCAAAAAAAATCCCTGATTTCGTCAATTGGTGATTGAAATGCATCACGAAATTTGTTCATCGCTTGTTGGTAAAGATCGAAAATTCCGGTAATCATTCGCTGTAAAAAAAAAATCGTGGCTTTTGACAATCAATCGCGGCAAAAAAAATGATGAATTCCTTCAATCAATCGCGGCGAAAAATCGTTGATTTCGTTAGTCTGACATTGAAATATATTGCGAAATTTGTTTATTTTTCTTTGATAAAAATCGTAATTTTCGGCACTCCCTCGCAGTAAAAAAAAATTGTGGCTTTCGTCAATCATTCAAAAAAAAAAAAAAAAAAAAAATCACGAATTTGTCATTTGTTGCCTAAAAAAATTTGACTTTGGGAGTTTCTTCAATCGTTTGCAAAAAAGAAAATGCATTTAAAAAAATCGCGAATGTCATCAATATATATCAGAAGAATGTCAATCGGTTGTTGAATTTAAAAATGCAGATTTTGTCTACTGGTCGTTGAAAAGAAAATGAGAATTTTGTCAATTACTTGTGGCAAAAAATCGCTAATTTCTTTACTCAGTCGCGGCAAAAAATTGCGAAATTTCTCGATCGGTCATTGATAAAAAAAATCTGGAATTTTGTCAATCGGTCGCAAGAAAAAAATCGTATAATTAGTCAATCGGTCGCATAATTTCACATAATTATATCGATCACGAATTTTTTGCTCTGTAGGCAGGGCTTTCTAGATTATACCGGGCTTGGACAGAGGTGGCTCTGGGGAGAGTCACGTGATCAAAGGAGGGCAGGAGATTTGAAATTTGAAATCTTAACCTCGCACCGATTCCTCTTCTGCTTGTTCTATGTATTGCTACGGTGTGAGCAGTGAACACGTGCTTCGCTTTGATAGTTTGTATGTTTGTAACGCTTTTTCGTTAGATACAAAATTTGGATTAATGTGTTTTAAAACGAGATGATTTAAATTCTGTAAAAGATTAAAAACGAAAAAGATCCTGTGTAAAACTTTCGTTAAATTGAGAGAAGATGCGTACTTGGATATACTGAAAAAATGCCCCGATACTGCTGCATTCCGAACTGCACATCTAATAGGCCTATTGAAAAATACACTACATCATTTCGGTTTCCAAAGGATGAAATATTGAAGAAAAAATGGATGAAAATTATCCCCAGGGATCTTACTCCAAATAATGATATTGTTGTTTGCATCAAACATTTTGAGAAAGATTCAATCAAGTCCTATTATTAATGGAAAATATTGGTTAGAAATATGTTTATAAAATTATGTGGAAACAATAAATTAAAAAGTTATATTAAACATCCTTATAATGATTCAGAAAAATGATTCTTATTGTTTGATACTGAAGTCAAATCTGTATTATAGCTGAATTCTATAAAAAAAAAGAAAAAAGAATAAAATATTAATATTCTATTTTGAAATTTTCTTTTGTCAATTGTGAAGTTTACAAGTTGATTTGCTGTACGTTGATAAAGGTAAGTAAATCTATTAAATAATACTGTATTTCATCAATTGAAAAGCAAAGATTTTCAAAAGTTTTTGTTAGATCTGTTTTATACGATAACTACATCTAGAATACATTTCCATCCATTTAATACATATATTTATTTTTCTTTTTTAAGAAATCATGTTTACTCTATTAATAATAAGGATGAAATTTATTGTAAATCAGTTCACTGTAGTTTATGAGTATAATTTACCACTTAACAAGCCATCTTCTTTACAGGAATTTCAAGGTTAAATTCATTAGCACTATAAAGAGATTTATGACTAAGTTGAAAAGTTATATTTTTTATGTAACTGAAGAAATTAGTTTATTTTTAGCACAGTATCTTGATGATTTATGTCTATCATACGTAATATAAATTATTTATTCTCTGAACCAAGAAAAAAGGAATTTTATACATTAAAAATATTTGTAAATTTATAATCCCCCCCCCCCTTTTTTTTAAGGGAATTAACTGTATTTCATCTATTGCAATGCAAAGATTTAAAAATGTTTCTGTTAGGGATGTTTTATACGGTAAATATATCTGTAATACACTATGTGTTTTCATTCATTTAGATGATCTTTTTTGAATTTATGTGAAATTTTGTTCTATTATTAAAAAGGATAAAAATCTATTGTATTCGTAATATAAATTATTTACTCTCTGAACCGAGAAAAAATAAATCAAGATATGATTTTATACATTAAACATGTTAATAAATTTATATATGGGAGAGTGGGGTGGAATGGGACAGCAGGTTTTTCTCTTTAGATGTATCATTCTAAACATTTCATCAATCACACATTAGATGAAGCAATGGTACACCAATCTTCCGTTGAAAAAAGTAGCTGATCTGCATAAGCTTGCGATTGAATAAAGAAAAAGATTATTTTAAGAACCAAAAGTAAATTTACTTCATATACTACTTCTTATGCTTTCTGTATATTAATGACTTGTTTATGCGTAGATGTAATAGTTTCCCTATTTATGAAACATTATAGTTGCAGGAGATGGGCGCCGATAGGGATCGAACCGGAGAACCCAATGTCAGAAAGCGAGATCTTACGTGCCGAGCAAAAGGCTAGTTCCATCGCTTCCTGCGAGAAACTCGTTTTGCTGGCCGCGCAAGATGGCGTCGCCACAGTACTCCACCCCCAGTGAGAAGAGCATCTCGTTGATGCTGTACGAGCGATGTGCCCTCGTGTTGCGTTGGCGGTTGCCAGGTGATGCTGCCGTGCGCACGTGTGTGCCCCCGAAGATGCGCGGCGTGACAGGCTTTGTGCTATGAGAGTTGTCATAGGCTTTGCTTGTGTGCTGTGATAGTTTCACAGGCTTTTGATTGCTGGTTGCATGCTGTGAGCGTTTCACAGGCTTTGCTGCTGGGGGTGTTTTCAGTGCCATCTGTTGGTCTCGAAAGGAGATGATGATGTTTGTGAAGGTGCGTGTTCGTTTGTCCAATGTCACCAATGCAGGAGATGGGCGCCGATAGGGATCGAATCGGAGAACCCACGGTCAGAAAGCGAGATCTTACGTGCCGAGCAAAAGGCTAGCTCCATCGCTTCCTGCGAGAAACTCGTTTTACTGGCCGCGCAAGATGGCGTCGCCACAATAGTGTATATTATCCCTAATTTAAACTATGCTTAAAAGCAGCATTTTTGTTTATACAAGAAGTTTAACATAAAAGAAGGTAGAGGGAGGAATGGGACACGTCTAATTCCTTCTTTTCAATAAGATGAATGTAAATTGCTAATATGCAAATATTTTTAGAGGGTAGTATATTAATTATAACATTACAAATACAGTAAATCCTCGATTTAACGGACTATTTGGGACTAAGATGTGTCCGTTAAATCGCAAAGTACTATTTATAATATTATTTTGTTATAACTATAGTACATATATATATTATTACGTACTTGTAATTACATATATTATTACAGTGCAAATTACATATATATATATAATATATATATATACAATATATACAGTGTATATACATGTATTGTATATATACAATATATGTATATGCATAAATATATATTGTATATATATATATATACAAGCGCATGCATAGAACGAAAAGCATATCACATGGCCGCATAGGTCGCCAGCATCATTGCGCATGCTTAGAACGAAAACCACGCTGCAGTGAGAATCAAAGCGCGCGCTTTCGGCATTTCGTGTTCTTTCCCTTTTATGAAGGTTTCGTTCATATGATCACGAGACATTCTATCGCCACAGATATAATAAATAAATAAATATATATATATATATATTTTAATGGAGAAATCGCTTTTTAAAAATAGTAAAAAGAAATGCTTTGTCGTTCATTGCTTGATTTTTTACATATAAAAGCTTAAAAGAGGGTTGCGTGTTGATTCTCATGTAGGGGAGGGGAAGGGGGGCAGTAATACTTTTTTTTTTTTGAAGCGTGTTTCATCGTTTTAGAAGCTGTTTTATCATGGAGGCTTCCAGTAAATAATAGTGATAAATAAATATTTGACATTTGTCAAATATAAAAATTTGAAATACGGGCGTTGAATTTCAGGTTAGGGAGAGGGGAATAGTTTTAAATTAACGATTTTGATTTGTTAATTTAAGGATAAAGTGTTTTAAAAGGGATATTAAATGAAACCCTCTGTGCGATCTGCGATCACACTTACCCACTTATTTTACTTTAATTTTTGTTTAATTTTTAATTTTTTTTTTAATTAGTCCGTTGAATCCGAAGTCCGTTGAACCAAGGTCCGTTAAATCGAGGGTTTACTTTATATTCATTTACTTCAAAATGTAAATAAATTGAACTGAGGATTTTTTTAATGTGATCTCTGACTGACAATCCTGCATTTTCCTTCCAGTGCAGTGATGAAGGTACTGGAATTTGATGTTCTAGCACAGACATTATCAACCTACAATCTTCGTTTGATTGTACATATAGCCAACACTAGGCTATTTGTGCTTTATCATACATTGTTTTATAGCTGCCACATACCTCCCTGTTAGTAGGGAGGTATGGAACTTACATTTTCTTTATAAAATTGTTTCTGCAAACTATGTTTCCATATTGTTCAAGGACATTAAAAAGTGTTTCATTTTGTATTCTATATATCTCTATATTTCCCCCCTCTAAATTAAATAATACTGTACTTCATTAATTGCAAGGCAAAGGTTTACAAACTTTTCTGTTAGAGCTGTTTTATACAATAACCATATCTAGAATACACAATACCTTTTCATTCATTTAGATTTTTTTTTCTTTAGAATTCATGCGAAATTTTATTTTATTATTAATAATGATAAAAAACCAAATCTATTCCAAATCGAAGATTTAAAGACGCTCTGTTACAGCTGTTTTATACAATAAATATATCTAGAATACCCAATAACTTTTCATTCTTTTAGATGATTTTTTAGAATTCCTGTGAAATTTTGTTTTATAATAATAACTTACTAATAATGATAAAATGTAGTTGTATTCGTTACACAATTGTACTCTCTGAGCTGAGAAAAAAAACAAACAAATAAACATCTCAAGAATTAATTTTATGTAACTGATTAAACTAGATTAATATTAGCACAATTATTCTAATTGGTAAACAAATCATATTAGATGTAAATTTCCAACTGGGCGAAAAATGTCCGGACCAGGATTCGAACCCGGGATCTCCTGGAGATCCTGGAGCCAGGAGATCCCGGGTTCGAATCCTGGTCCGGACATTTTTCGCCCAGTTGGAAATTTACATCTAATATGATTTGTTTACCAATTAGAATAATTGTGCTAATATTAATCTAGTGTAATTTCGTATCCAGCGATTTCTGGAGTTCCTTTACCTGAGATTTATTCTGTTGAGCTGAACCAGGTTTCAGACCAGATGCTGTAATCATCAAGGTTAGCTGGGTGAAAGAGTTCGACCAGAATCGTCCGGGATAGCTCAGATGGCAGAGCACTGGCGGCTTCTGCCAGGAGATCCCGGGTTCGAATCCTGGTCCGGACATTTTTCGCCCAGTTGGAAATTTACATCTAATATGATTTGTTTACCAATTAGAATAATTGTGCTAATATTAATCTAGTGTAATTTCGTATCCAGCGATTTCTGGAGTTCCTTTACCTGAGATTTATTCTGTTGAGCTGAACCAGGTTTCAGACCAGATGCTGTAATCATCAAGGTTAGCTGGGTGAAAGAGTTCGACCAGAATCGTCCGGGATAGCTCAGATGGCAGAGCACTGGCGGCTTCTGCCAGGAGATCCCGGGTTCGAATCCTGGTCCGGACATTTTTCGCCCAGTTGGAAATTTACATCTAATAGTAACTGATTAATTCCATAACCTATTATTTGTAATATAATTTGATAGACATTAATTATACATGTAAATAAATAAAAAAAAAAGTATAGTAATTATCACGAGACTTAATTTCAAATTTATTGAAAAGCAAAGATTTAAGTGTTTGTTTGAGTTTTGTTATACAAATATTAAATAAATAAATGCCTTTTTCTTTCATTCATTCAGTTAGTTTTTAAACAGTAATGTGAATTTAAAAAAGATTATATACCATATATACTTACAAAAGGGTTGTATTTGTTTTTTAAATTAATTGCGCTTAGTTTAAATGAGTAAAGATGAAGATAGCTTAATATTTGTATGGTATTATTATTATTATTTTAAATGACAGGAGTTATATTTAATATCTTTGAACTTTGAAGTTGTATACTTTACAATAATTATTCAGTAAATTTTAGATATTTTTCTTTTGAAATTTGCATTTATTTATTTTGTAATAATTCCTGCAAATTGATTTCTTATATGTTGATGAAGGAAAGTACGTTTATATTTTTCTGTATTTTTCTTAGATAAGAACAACAAAAACAAATAAGTATTGAGAAACAAAATTATTTTTATTTATGAAATAAACAACAGTAAAAAAAAAAAAAAAATATATGCATGTTATTTTAGATATAAACTTCATATTGTAGCATGGTAGATTTGTATAGTAGCATGGTGGATTTGTATAGTAGCATGGTGGCATTAGATTTCAACCTTCCTTCCTTTCCCCTAGCGGCGAAAACGCTGTCCTGGCCTGTCATATCAAGATAGCCTTGCTGTAGGGCAGTGGTGATTCTGTTCCGAATTTTCTGAAATTAAAAAAAAATCGAACATAGTTCGAAAATTCGGACTTAGATTTCTTTTAGCGAATTTCGACAAGTGGTCGACGGAGAAAATCAATTTCGTCAATCTTTGGCAGAAAAAAAACGTCAATTTCGTTAAAAGATCGCAGAAAAAAAACGGGAATTTAATCAAAGAATAGCTCAAAAAACGTGATTGTCGACAAAGGAACACGGGAAAAATTTCGTTAAAGGATCGCGGGAAAAGCTCAAATTTCGTCAAAGGATCGCGGGAAAAACGTAAATTTCGTCAAAAGATCGCAGAAAAAACGAAAATTTCGTGAAAAGATCGCCGAAAAAACGCGAATTTCGACAAAGAATCACAAAACCCCCAAAAATTCGTCGAAGGATCGTGGAAAAAACGCGAATTTCGTCGAAAGATAGCATAAAAAACGTGATTTTCGTAAAAGAATCGCGGAAAAAATGCAAATTTCGTCAAAGGATCGCGAAAAAAACCGTCAATTTCGTCAAAGGATCGTCGAAAAAACACATCAGGGCTTAATTTGCGCCGGAGCCCACCTCCGGTACTTCTCTGTTTTTAGCAAATATTTAAATATTGGTCGGAATTCACCGGAGCTCAAAAATACAGGGCTCCGGAGCCCAGTGTAATAGCGCTCACGAAAAACCGAAGCCTAAATTACTTTTTCCTTTCCTTCCCATGTCCAAGTTTTTGCATTTAAAAAAAAATCTAAACACTTATGTATGACGCAATGTGCCGCACACACAGGAGATGGAGATAAACCGAATTTAATTTTTATATCAGTTTTTGGGCTTGACTGACTCAAGCTCAATCTGTCTTATATTCAAAATTTTATTCATTTATGTATATATATATATAAATTCTTCCTTCAAAATA
Source organism: Maratus speciosus (assembly GCA_963932465.1). Lineage (NCBI taxonomy): Eukaryota > Metazoa > Arthropoda > Arachnida > Araneae > Salticidae > Maratus > Maratus speciosus. The sequence continues at coordinate 42,521,093 of OZ010799.1, forward strand.
CCGTATTGTATTCTATTTTAAATCATTTTAGTGCTATTTTGATCAGAATGAAAGGAAAACAGAAATCGTGTTTTTCCATTCTAGTGATATTTGCTAATTTATGTCGGCGACGCATTGGTGCGGTGCCACTCAAGAGACTAAACAACGAATTTGCTCTCAGTTCGATTTGCTTTTGTGACAGTAGGATAATTTTTAATTAGTCGTGTTTATTTTTTTTTTTTTCTATTTAGATATCTAACCTGAAAAGAATATTTTCTGTTTTAACCAACGAGCATCAGTTTGAGGATTTGTTTGTTTGGAGTTTTTTGTTTTCTATTGCGTACGAGTATAATAATCACGTTAGTGATTTTTCTATTCATTTTGTATCATGAACGCTGCCCATGTTAAGGCTCTGCATATTTACGAAGTCACTTTCAAGCAGATATAATTGTCGTGTATTGTTATTCTGTTCAGGGATTCACCACAAAAGATTGTTATAAGGAAGGAATCGATTATAGTTTAAGATATCAACCTTTTATAAGAAATTGAAAAACATTGTTCCATTTTTCAGCATATAAATATTAATTTCTGTAAATTTCATTCATTTCTTCATAAAAATGCATAGCTGCGAACTATACTTTTTTTGTGAGAATATTATTTCCGAATCATAATCCTTACCATATTTAACCGTAGCATTAACAAAATATCATAATTAACTTTATAATTATGCAAAGATTACTATTCGGAAGGATTGATAATTAAAAAGTGGAATAGTTGACAGCTAAATATATGCTGATAGATACATTTAAAATTTTAATTTTGCTAAGGAAAAAAAATGCTTTAAATTTTGCAAATAATGTACAAAATATAGAATAATAATATAAATAATATAAAAACAGATGAGAGAGATACGGGGGGGGGGGGGCGGGGGGGAGACGGTACAGTTGTTTGTACCGGTACCGCTGAATATTAGGGCTCCGGTACTTTTTTGTTAGAAATTAAGCCCTGAAACATATAATTAGTGCAGGGAAGAATTCCCTCACCCCTCCTCTGCTGTAACCTTTCATAAAATTTGCTGTGAATTTCAGAATTTTTTTTAACTTAGAATCACCCGTGCTAAGGATAAAACGAATGTAATACATTTTATATAAATTTATTTAAAAAAAATCATTTATACTTAATAAAAATAAATATAATTAAATAACCTTTATTTCAATTATGCTTGTATTGATAAATGTAAATACTATAAGAGGTGATGATTCAGAAAATAATCGTAAAAAATATTTAAAAATATAGCTTGAAAAAAAAATTGCGTAAAACTCCTGAAACTAATATTTTACTACTGAAGAATGGTAAAAATTTACGTCTTTACAATGTTGACGTCTGTGATATGACATGTGTATTGTGTAGGTAGGTGTATTTACATAGAAATAAAAATTCCTCTATATCCTATAATACGTTTGAAGAAAGTCACTTCTAGGCCTACAAACATCTAGAAAAACCAATGTAGCATTAAAAGTAATTTTAACTACCTTACGATGATTATTGATAACTTTGCATCAGGATATAAATAATAATCAAAACGGAAATAATCAAAATGGAAACAGAAAAGAATATTGCATAAGGATTATTTGAAGTTTTCGGGAAGATGGGGGGAAATTATGCAAGTACTCATGCAAATATTCTTAGCAGTGGGCGGAGCTACTGGCTGCATTATCAATGAATTATTAGGTATAGTGAACCTTTTCCTTTACTTTGAGTGTAACATGTTGGATTTACACGTATTGCTAACTTTGTAATTTAAAAATCAAAATGTTTATTTTTTTTTAGTATTTTTGTGATTACCGATATTATTTTCACATACCCAAACAACATGGCCCAGGTTGAGAACCGCTGGCTTAGATTATATGTAGTCTCAGAGGATTTTTTTTTTTTTTTCTAGAAGAGCTACTGGCTGCATTATCAATGAAAATGAATTATTAGGTATAGTGAACCTTTTCCCTTATTTTGAGTGTAACATATTGGATTTACACGTGTTGCTAACTTTGTAATCTAAAAATCAAAATTTTTATGTTTTTTTAGTATTTTTGTGATTACCGATATTATTTTCACATACCCAAGCAACATGGACATGACCCAGGTTGAGAAACGCTGGTTTAGATCATATGTAGCCTCAGACAGAGGGTATTTTTTTTAGTAGCGGATAGGGACAGCTTAATGCAACAATGTTAAAACTTCGAGCGCACTGGGTAGCATAGCGATATGGGGAAAAAAATCAAAAAGTTCCAAGCCTGCTTTGGCACGTTGTTCTGTTGATGTTGATTTTCGTTTGTACTTGGTACTTATCCATGTGTTGTTGTTTTTTTCCCTCATATACTTTTATTAATGTTACTGTTATTATTATAATTTAAGATGTTAATACTTGAAGGTAACGCATTATAATTATTAATATTGTAATGTTAAAAAAATTATGAGATGCTCTCATTATATATTTGCTATAAAAGAGGAACTGAAATAATCCTAAAATTAAATTATGTTTAGTTCAATGTAATAACTAAAGAAATTGAACTGTGCCCTATTAGTTCGATTTTTTTTTTTTTTTAAATACTATGTATAACAAAGAAACATTTTAAATTAAAACCAAAGTGCAAGCAAATAGTAATAGATTTTAAATCTTTCTAAACTATTTTAAAAGCAAATTGAAACCAAATTGACATACTAATGTATAGTAATATTTTTGTATGCATAATTATCTTAGGAAACAAGTATTAAATTATGTATATTTTAATTATAGAAGTATATGCTACTTAAATCATATTTATTGTTGCAAAGACAAAGATTTACCTTAAGATAAGAAATTATAATTTTATTTTATCCCTTGTAAACTAATTTGCTATAAGCCTTAAGGAGGTTAAAATGCCACGTGCATATCCCTATCTATTTATTTATATGCAATGAGTTATATATGCAGTAACATTATTATGACATAAAAGATGAACTGCTTTTAAATTTTAAAAGTAAAAGTTATAGATATTTGTTTACTTATTTAAATAATTCTTACTACAATGTTGGAAAGATCATGTTCTAAAGATTTCGTTTTTAATATTATTTTCAAATATTTTGGATAGGTGGCGCCAGTATTAAATGCAAAATCTTATTTTTTCCCTTTGTTTGAAACCAGCTTTAAAGAATACCTTACAAGATTCCCTTCTCCCTTCTTCTATTACGCAGGTGCTTCTTTAACATTGCTGCATTAAGCTGTCCCCATCCGTTACTATTTTTACTTTCTTCTATCTTTACAAGAAGAAAGTATTGGATTCATGAAAATTTTCGAATTCCGGTTTTCGACGGATTTACACGTTTTAGGGGTCAGAGATTCCAAAAAACATGTTTTTACAAAATGTCTGTCTGTGACTCTGTGAGTCTGTCTGTCTGTCTGTCTGTCTGTCTGTCTGTGTGTATGTGACACAAATTTTGTGGGCGCTCTATCTCAAGAACTAATGCACGGAATTTAATAAAAATTGATATTCAGTGAGTCCCTAATACAAATTGATGCTGATTAGTTTTTGGTACAAATCGCTCAACAGGTGGCGCTGCTATGCTGCATTTTTCACGATTTTCGCAATAGCTCTATCTCACGAACTAATGCACGGATTTTGATCAAACTTCAGATTTAGTTAGTCCTTGATATGAATTGATGCTGATTACGTTTTGGTGTAAATCGCCCAACAGGTGGCGCTGTTATGATGAATTTTGCAGGATTTACAGGATTTCCCCAATAGCTCTATCTTAAGAACTAACGCACGGATTTTCATCAAACTTCAGATTCAGTTAGTCCTTGATATGACTTGCAACTGATTATGTGTTGGTGTAAATCGACCAACAGGTGGCGCTTCTGTGCTGCCTTTTTCATGATTGCCTCAATAGCTCTATCTATAAAACTAATGGACGAATTTTCATCTAACTTCAGATTTAGTTGTATGTTGGTACAAGTTGTTGTTAATTAGGTTTTGGTGCAAATCGCTCAACAGGTGGCGCTGCTATGCTGCATTTTTCACGATTTTCGCAATAGCTCTATCTCACGAACTAATGCACGGATTTTGATCAAACTTCAAATTTAGTTAGTCCTTGATATGAATTGATGCTGATTACGTTTTGGTGTAAATCGCCCAACAGGTGGCGCTGTTATGATGAATTTTGCAGGATTTACAGGATTTCCCCAATAGCTCTATCTTAAGAACTAACGCACGGATTTTCATCAAACTTCAGATTCAGTTAGTCCTTGATATGACTTGCAACTGATTATGTGTTGGTGTAAATCGACCAACAGATGGCGCTTTTGTGCTGCCTTTTTCACGATTGCCTCAATTGCTCTATCTATAAAACTAATGGACGAATTTTCATCTAACTTCAGATTTAGTTGCATGTTGACACAAGTTGTTGTTAATTAGGTTTTGGTGTTAATCACGCAATAGGTGGCGCTGCTATGCAGGAATTTTCACGATTTTCGCTATAGCTCTATCTCAAAAACTAATGCACGGATTTTCTTCAAACTTCAGATTCAGTCAGCCGTTGACATAAATTGTTGCTGATTAGGATTTGGTATAAATCACCCAATAGGTGGCGCTGCTAGGCAGCATTTTGCTGGATTTAGACGATTTCGGCGATAGTCATATCTCAAGAACTAATGCACGGAATTTCATATCTTTAGAATCTTCATGAGATGCATAGATTGCCATTTAATTTTGGCAGTGTGATAGCGAATTTTGAAGTATTAACATGTATGAGATAGAAGAAAGTTTTGGGATTGGTACATCCGACTAGTTTTTTCTGGAAATGCAACGAAGAAGACTCAGGTACTCATTCGTTACTAGAAACTCTTGAAGAATTTTTAACATCTTGATGAATCTGCCTATGTAACTCTTTACATACGTATAGTTTAATTTAAGTGGTGTGAATAAAATACTTTTAACGAATCGAAAACCGTTCTCAGTAGAAACTTTTGTACTTCAGTATATAATAGTGGAAGAAATCGTACGACTTGTGAAATATTGGATAGGACGTTGGCCAATATCATTGTGTTACCCGAGTTACGGTGCTTAGACGTATATAGTGTGTTTATTGCAGGGTCGTAGTGGGTATCTGCCCGGGTCCCCACCCGGACTAGGTTTTTTTTTTAAACCCGGGTTTTTTACAACCATAAAGGTTGTTGTGGGTAGCTACCCGACTACCCGCCCAGCTGGGTTTTTTTTTATAACCCTGTTTTATCGCCAATAGAACCGTAACGAAAACTTATCTCTGAAAGGAGGAAAACTAGCTTCTGCACCAGAAGGCGTCGAGTCCCACCCTCGTTCATTTGCGTTTGAAATCGCATTTAAACTGATTGATCTTAATGTGAGTGGAGATGTATTAACGCTACATTTTGAAACAAATTAAACAAGTGTTTCCATTTAACATTTTAAAGTGAAGACATATTATATTTGTTTAATGATAAATCATTATTGATAAATACCAAGAAACGAAAAGCTGGCGAGAATGCTCCGTTCCTGGATGCATTAGTAAATTTAAAAGCAGCAAAACTAAAATGACTCTTTATTTAATTGGAGAGAAAATACTCAAAATGGATATTTATCCAAGTATATACCATTAAAAGTAAATGCCCATGCATTTTACATTAATGGTCACTTCCATATACACATGTATATTAAATTAACTTTGGAAAGACCTCTAATTAGGATCAATTAAATTTATTATATCAAAATTATGCTTTTAATCAGAGATGCTTTAAGATATATAAATAAAGTTAATAATTATTTATTCTTATTTTATCTAATTTTAACTAAAAAGAAAAGAATATTAAAGAAAATGCATTCTACTATCAGGAAAGTATTTTTTTTTTCTAGTTTTGAAAAAATCATTAATTTCTCATTTGCTTTTTTGTTACTATATCTTAAATTACTTTACCAAAAAACTAAAGCTTTAAATATCAGAAATTTTTAAAAACCAAATTTACTCTTAGTTTATTAACTGGCTGTAAAGATGGAATGATGGATATTGATTAAAAAATTGTCAAAATCGGGTAAAATATTTTAGCTGTACAAAAAAAGAAAAAAAAAAAAAAGAAAAGAAAAAGCAATTTATCAAATTGCAACGACCATTTGGAAAATGATTTTATCGAAGACTAAAATTTAAGACATAAAAAATCGCACGGAGTTGATCATACATTACGTACGCCATGAATTAAACATTAATAGTGTTATTACACGTAAAAATTCCAAGCGACTAAAATCGCCTGCGATTCGTACGTATTATCCACCTGAAACTTATGTATTATCCAAGCATTTCATTGGCTGTTCGGGAAAAGGCTTTTCCATCGTCAGATTTCCAAGAAATCTGACAATCCATTTTAAATGAAATTTCATTCTTAAACTTCTAAACATCCCACAATATTACTTTTTACACCGTCGTATACAGACAAAATGTACTTTGAAATGCAATTTGTTTGAAAGCTGTATCTCAATTTGTTTCTGAGTTATTACTTTTTTGTCATAGTGGCAAGAGATCTCTGTTGAAAGTTAAGGGAAATACATATTACTTTATGGACCAATCAGAAAACGAATAAAATGCGGATTAAACCAATAAAAACCTTCAGATATGCTTTTGATTTCCCATCCTGACGAGAACAATAACCATTTTTCCAAATGGTTAAAAAACTATGTTTTTACTGCAATTGATCATATAGTCCAAGAGCACAAAAACATATGTTATCAAACACAAGAAAAAAACCTTTATTTTATGGAAGAGTAGAAGTAGGAGAATCTAATGATCCATGTCTGCCGGAAGTGAAGTGGTGCTTAATTAATAATTAAAAATTAATAACACCAGTGGTTGACTCGTAGGTTTATCATTGTGTTTGTTCTACAAACAAAGATATGAAAACATGGAGGATAGTTGTCACTATGACAATATTGTTTTGGAAATAACGAACTATTATTTAAAGAAAAACCTTGTCCTGTGATAAAGTTTGTAACTGTTTAATTTCATTCCAAACTAGTTGTCACGAAATCATTTAAATTCCACCTCAGCTGCATTTACAGTGTTGGGGGGGGGGGGAGGGCAGGGGGGCTGTATTTTTAACGTAGAGCATTTTAAAGTACTGATTTATTACAGAAAAATATTAGATTAAAAATGATGTATGAAAAAATGACAGATACTATGACGTCACATGTTCAGAATAATCTGACATCGCTTCATATGGCGCCCAAATATGAGGCGAATGTGGTACTCTCTCTGTTTGACTTTTTAGCACTATAATAATAAATATAATAAAAATATAAATTTAACAGAAAGACAACACGTGCTTTTAACGGCAAACAGGGAATTCTGACGTTTCGTGTGGTCTCCAGATGCAATACCAGATTAAAGTATCAGTCGTTGCTAATAGCAACGTGATATCGATGCAAGTCGTCTCACAGCCGATCTTCACCGCTCTGCCCCTGGCTAAGTCTTGAATGTTTTGAACATATTTTTGGGACATGAATGCCCGGAAAATGTCATCATGAGGGAGCATATAAAAAAAAAAAAAATAAAAGATTTTAGAATCGCTTATTTCATGTTTTTATGTATAAAAATGACTCCGCAAATGTATCAGAAAGTTTCACTCTTGGGGCAGGAAGTAATATTTTAAAATAATATGGTGACAACTCAGAACGATTCCTGTACAAATTTATGCTTCATATGTTTATTTAATATATCAACAACAAAAAATACTACTACCATTAACAAAAATTCTGAATAATATAGTATCATTAATGTCATTAACGAACATACTTTGCAAATGGATTGCTTTAACCTTCCATGCAATTTCATCATCGCCGTGAAGAAAGTTCTTTTTTCCTCCATAGACCGCTAGGGTCACGTGACTCTCCGAAGGGGCGGGAGCACCCAGGCCGTTATGAAGATCGGCTGTGAAGTCGTCTATTAGCCGCGTCGAGATCGCTAGTGCCATCTATCTGCGTCCTCTGTTTCTGAAGTATCATTTTTTATGCTAATAATAACACTATTCACTTCTAGGCACTGTACCTTAGTAATTGAGTGAAAGAAAAAAAAAAAAAAATTGAATTTAGAGATCGACCGAAAATTCGGTTTCGTTTTTGTTTTCGGCCCAAAATCTGAAAAACAAATATATACAGATAGTCATTTTTTTTGTCATTTTATGTTTAAAATATTTTTACAATATGTACCACCCGATTAATTTATATAACCCGATAATTAATTACATATTTAATAAAATAAAAAGACTGATATCGGTCACGATAAACACTTTTGTTTTTATCCTTTACATATTTTAATATATTTAGAACAAATTAAATATTAAAAAGATAATTTATTTTCTTATTTTTATTTTTCTAGTCAATTATAATAGAAAACACAAGAAAAAAAATTATGCATTATTTCATGACTGTGATTGATTAAAGAATATATATATATATATATATATATATACAGTGAAACATCTGTGTGCGACCACCTCCATTAAGTGGTCACCTCCCTGAACGACCATTTTTTCATGGAAAGAAATTTATTCTAATTTTACCTCCATTCAGAGACCCTCCCAGTTGAACTCCCTCTATGAGCGACCCATTTCTTTGAAGAAAATGAAACAAATTCCGTTTTTTCCTGGTCACTTGAAGAAGGTTTTATTAGAAAAATAATTCCGGAGAGCGCATTGTTCATGAAACTTCTAAAGTAAGTTTAGATTTTTTTTTTTTTTTTTTTTTTAAATTCCGCTAACTTTTATGTGTTTAAACCCCTTTATGCATTTTTAAGCAATGAATTTAACTCTGATGACAAATTAAAAGTGACAATTAAGAAACTCTCCTGCCCCATTCTGTCAGGAAACTCACAAAAAATAGATAAATCAATGAAATCATCATTATTTGTTTCCACCCCCCCCCCCCCCCCCCCAAATAAAAAATAAATTTATTGACTGAACTTTGAAAGGACTTGGAAATGAAAGTTATAAAAGATAAAATTGTAAAATCAAAGCAAACGTCAATGTATTCATTTTTAAAACTCTGCACTAATTAGCTTATGTCATTAACTTTTATTTTGATACTTACATTTTTATATTTTTTCCTAACGTGAAAAATAAATTTTAGGAACGTTAATTGTTACCTTTTTTAAGAATTAAAATCTAGATTTAAACATGACCTCCATTAAGAGACCACCTCTCGGAGCTACCCATTTTTATTGGAACGGAACGTGGTCGCTTTAGGGAGGTTTTACTGTGTATGTAAACGATAATAGTAGTTTTTGAAAAGTTGAGAAATCTAGACATAAATTAATTTTGATTTTGCAGAGATGTTAGTTTATATATTACATATATAAAAAAAAAAGTATAAATTTTCATGAAAAATTGCGCATAATTGTCTGAGCGAAGCGAAGGCTAATACTCAGCGAAATATTACTGCCCAGACACTTTACTACTACGATGGATATTAACGCTATGTCCTACTAAAAAAAAAGCCTAATAAAAACCTTTCGACAAGCATAACTCAAAAAATATTTGTCGGATTTCGTTTCTGATTGCACCTATGAGGGTCGCCTACCGAATGCACCTACTATGAAAAATAAGTTCCAAACCGTTTAAAAATTATGTAGAAAAAACTCTTAAAAAAGCACAATTTATCTGCATACGTCGCAGAAATTTGGTGTGCGTCACTTTCACCGGTTGATGTTTTCGTAGACAACTGGTTTAAACACATGGAGCAAATAAAAAAAAATACGCACGCTGTAATATTGAATAGATCAGTTTCAACCACGTGATCACAAACCTTGCAACAACCCGTGGCAACCAGTTTTGGTGGGCAAACAAATAATAATACAGTATTCCGTACCATGGTGACCGTTTTTAGCCTGTTGTATAAAATCTAGCATGTTGTATGACATACAATTGTGGATGATTAAAACAAAAGACATGAGAGTTTATTGATCCGGGAGGTTATCTTTCTCTGGCTGTCTGTCTGTCTATCATACAGCATGCAATTTTCTTGTAAAGGATGATATTATTATGCAGTAAAACCTCCATAACGGACACACCCGATTAGTGGACATCTCTATTTAGCGGACATTTTTTCGATTACCAACCCTTAAATAACTGTACATTTTTTACTCTCAGTAGCGGACACCTCCAAATAGAGGACAAATTCTGCCCTCCCGAGGTGTTCGCTATTCAGAAGTTTTACTGGTAAAACCTCCATAGCGGACACACCCGATTAGCGGATACCTCTATTTAGCGGACATTTTTTCAAATACCAACTCTTAAATAACTGTACATGTTTTATTCTCAGTAGCGGTCACCTCTAAATAGAGGACAAATTCTGCATTCTCGGGGTGTCCGCTATTCAGAGGTTTTACTGTATATAATATTGATAATTATTTTACAGGGCCGCAAAAAAGAATAAGAATATATGAAACGAATATAAACTAAATTCGGGATTGGTAGATCGCTGATGGTAATGTAATTTTAGGATGTTGTTACAGTCATCCGCAGCATGTTTTTAGAGTTTCGTTCATCTAACGAAACCCTACCTGTCTCACTCCTTTGTTTGTCTGTTTGTCCGTCTGTCACAGAGCCTGTTCTCAGAAACTATATATGTCGGAGACTTGAAAATTTGCATACTTATAGCTGAACACCACACATTAAACGGCAAATAATAAAATTTTGAAAAAGTCTAATATTTAACCCTCTGGGCTCTAACTTGTGTATTTTAAGTAATTTTTCTAACTCAGCCCTTATTTAATTAAGTTGGAGACATGAAATTTTGCATACTTATAGCTGAACATCTCAGATCAAACGACAAATAATAAAATTTTGAAAAAGGCTTAATATTTAACCCTCTGGGCTCTAACTTATGTATTTTAAACAATTTTTCTAACTCAGCCCCTAATTAAGTTGGAGACATGAAATTTCGCATACTTATAACTGAAATCCTCACATCAAACGACAAATAATAAAATTTTGAAAAATGTCTGATATTTAACCCTCTGGGCTCTAACTTATGTATTTTAAGCAATTTTTCTAACTCATCCCCTAACTTAGTTGGAGACTTTAAAGTTTGCATACTTATAGCTGAACACTTGCGATAACACGATAAATCATAAAATTTTGAAAAAGTCATATTTAACCCTCCAGTCTCTAACTTCTGTATTTTAAGCAATTTTTCTAACTCAGCCCCTAATTAAGTTGGAGACATGACATTTTGCATACTTATAGCTGAACACCTCACATCAAACGACAAATAATAAAATTTTGAAAAAGTCTATTATTTAACCCTCTGGGCTCTAAGTTGTGTATTTTAAGCAATTTTTCTAACTCAGCCCCTAATTAAGTTGGAGACATGACATTTTGCATACTTATAGCTGAACACCTCACATCAAACGACAAATAATAAAATTTTGAAAAAGTCTATTATTTAACCCTCTGGTCTCTAACTTGTGTATTTAAAGCAATTTTTCTAACTCAGCCCCTAATTATCTTGGAAACATAAAAATTTGCATACTTATAGCTGAACACCTCACATCAAACGACAAATAATAAAATTTTGAAAAAATCTCATATTTAACCTCTAATATTTTGTCTCGCGCAATTTTTAAATTTAAACTGTTTTGCAATACTATTTTTTGTTCATTTTGCATAATAAGTGTAATGTGACGTAATTTGTTCTATTTCAGATTTCTAACGCATGTTAATTTATTTATTTTACAATATCCTTTCTCTTTTAAAATTCACATGTAAATATAGTTTTTATGGCGTAATTTCCAATAAGTGCCTGCTTTTTATACCTATTTATTTAATTCTAATTTGAAGGTTTTTTTCTGTTTATAATAGTAACGTGTAAATAATTTTTTTATTTGAAGCAAACATTATTGTTTGCGCTGTTTATACAGTTGGCAACAGTTTAAATTAATACCATTTTCAAAAATATGTAAAAAACATCTGTCAAAATGCTGAATATTTGAATTTAAAATAGAAATAAAACCTCAAAAAATGAGTCAAATTAAAAAAATTAATGAAATGTGCAGACTGGGATCTTCTATTGAATAAAATGATCTAAAAATGATTAAATTCCCATGTATTGCTTTTGCTCTTATTAATTTTTTTTAATGGAACGATTTTGTCCAACTTTAGCATTAAATATCTCTTAAAATAATTCTTCGATTTGAAAACTGTATGCATTAGTGTGTTGATCAAGCATTTCGCTATAATACCACCGATTTTCATATATTTGTATGGAATAGTTTTCTTAATATTAACGAAGAAAGACCTCCGATCACAAAAAATTCAAAACCGCCGGCGGCGGTGACAGCGTTAGTTACTTTTTATAGAATAGAGAGATATATAAAAATGAAAACTTGTCTATCTGTCTGTTTGTAATTCTATAAAAAATCCACAATTTGGAAGCCAAAATTGTGAAGAGATACGTACATGTGTATTAAAACATGGCCGAGACAACTAAAGTAATCCGGAATCGAAATAACTTATAGTTAAATTATTGTAAAACAACGTTTAAACACACAATAAAACAGGCAGATTTGACCATACGTATACGTTTCGTGAGTACTAGGACTCACATCCTCAGTGTAAAAACTTTAAAAACAATATCCCCCCAACTGCATGTACGGTGAAAAAAACCCAAATGTCAAAACATAATACCAAAAAGACCATCAAGTTCTAACAGCCAATGAAATTAATGCGGAAAGTGAAGTGTCGTGACACAACAAATCCATCCAGAAAGTTGAGATGTATGGTGTACTAGATAAATCATTAACCAAGGAGTCTTTAAATTTATGGATATGAATAGCCTCATAAAAGTCTAAATCCAGAGGAGTAATACATTTCTTGATAATGGTAGCTGAGAGTAGAAGGAAAATGGGGGTTCTACCCCACCAGGAGCCAAGAGCTGAGGAGTGAGGATGAGTGACAGGTGGGCGGAGTCGAGTGATTGACAGGTAGGGGAGATAAGAAAGTGATAGACAGGTGGGCGGAGTCGAGACAGACTGGCGCCCGCGCGTCATGCTATAGTAGAGGGGTTAAAACAAAGAAGAGAGAATGAAAAGTGTACTGTAAGAGAGGGGTTAGAACAAAGGATAATGAATGAAAGTCTACTGTAAGAGAGGAATTAAACAAAGGAAAATGTTAATGAGGATGATTAATGAAGGAAAGTCTGTTGTAAGAGGAAGGTAGAACAAAGGAATGATTAGGAATGATTAGAAAAGATCGCATGCAATTAAAAAAATACTTACCGCGGAGCAGCGTCGAGACACGTCCTACCTGTATGACATCCACCGGGCTAATGAACGAAGAAGCGTGCAACAACCGGTTTCATCTAGATAAGGAGCTTGCTTCTGATTGGACGAGAGACGAACCTAGGGGGCAGCACCATCGTTTCCGGCGACACCAGCGCCCTCTCTTGAGAGGATGATTCACTTACCTGCGATGTCGTCATCCTATTTGAACTGACTTAAAGAAGTGAATACATTTTTTTATGAGTTTAACGAAAGAAGTTTTTGTCATTTGCTAATTTTCGAATCATTATTTTTTTATTTAGGCCTTGCAAATAAAGCTTTAATAATTAATTCATTTTTAATTAGTCATTGCTAATAAAACTTTTTAGTCATTTGTTAATTTTCAAAACATGTTTTTCATTTAGTCATTATAATAAAGTTTTAAATAAATTAGTTAATTTTCATTTAGTTATTTGTTAATTTCCGAAACAAGTTTTTTTTTTCAGTAAGTTATTTGGTAATAAAACTTTTTAATAAATTAGTTAATTTTTCTTTCAGTCATTTGTTAATTTCCGAAACAAGTTTTTTTCTCAAATAAAGCTTTTAATAAACAACTTTACATTTATTTTCATTTAATTATTATTTAAAAGAATATAAATTATTTTTACTAATCAAAGAACGGGAATTAGTTTTTAACAATAATGTTTTTGTTTAATTATTGTCAAGGATGATTGTTAACTGAAATATATGCTAAATGCGAAAACGGTTTTTTTTTTAACCAAGAAAAGAACTTTTTTAAATTAATGAACAACTGTTTTTGGAAAAAGGAGAAATATTGTGCTTTGCAACACTGAAAAAGAGTTGAAAATTAATGACTTCACCTAGTTTAAAGCATATTTAACATAAGATGAAGACCTAAGTGCTGTGGAAAGGCTTAAAAATAACATACTTTTGAATCGACCGATTTATGTTGGATTTACAATCTTAGAATTGCCTAAACTTCTAATGTATAAATTTCACTATGATTTTATTAAAAAGAGTATAAAGATGATGTAAAGCTAATTTTCAACGACACGAACTCATTGTGTTACCATATACACACTAAGAATGTTTTGGATGATATGGAACATCATGCAAGCTTATTCGATTTCTCTGAGTATCCAAAGAATCATATACACAAATTCCATTACGGTTTTGTAAAGAAAACATACCTTTAGAATTACAGGTTTTGAACCCATACACTGCAACACACTCCCTTTCAAGAAAATAGATTGTATCAGTACATCCCGGATTTTTTTTTTTTCCTGGACAGGTGAAATACTTGATCATTATCAAATCTCGCTCGGAGAGGACACATTATTGCAACCCGTTGTTTCATCATATGAATATGCTTTCTATATTAGTTTTTTTAACTACTTATTTTGAGATATATATATTTTATTTATAAGAATGCAAGTTAGTTTTAATCTTTTAACTAAGACATTTTCAGTGACTAAGGAAGTAAAGTTTTGTTTTTTAGAAAAAGTGGTATGATCTTTATATTTTTTTTATTAGTTACTAATGAAAGATAATATATATATATATTCAAGTTAACAGAAATTTAGATGAAAGCTTTTGAATTTTCTTAAGTGTTTTATCTAAAAGAATGCGAAGTAGTTGTATTCGCTAGTTTTCTCTCATATCTCCTACGAGACAAGTGGTTGCTATATATAGAGTGAAAGGTTATTCTGTGTGTAACCATACGGTTGCGCATCAACGATGTTTCTTACCGGTATTGTATCAATTAGTATTTTACTGAAAACAACTTATAACTAATCAATGATTGTCAACGCAAAGTTTTATTTTATTTTTAGAAAAATGGTTTGAACTTTATTTATTTTATTAGTTACTAATGAAGGAATATATTTTCTTAAGAAGATTAAACTTAACCACTAGTTTAGAGAAATAATTTGAAATGAGCGAGCTACTGAACTCTTTTCAAATAGAACGAACAAGTTCTTTTGTTAGTTCAAATCTTATACCAAAAAAGGATAATGATAATATATTTTAACAAATACCAATGAAGACAATTAGATAAATGTTTTCTAACTAGTAAAAATAACTATTTTTAAAAAACAAAAGTTTTAATCTTTAATTTTAGTAACATATGTTTTAAACAAAATTTCTCAACATCTGTAAACAAAAAAAAACTTACTTCTTCAAAATGGATAATCCTTATTTAAAGTCCTGATTTTGAAAACACACTAGCAAAAAAAAATTAGAAGATAACAGTCCGCAAATGATTTCCAAATGAATTTTTTACAGTATTGTGTTATCATTTTGTTTTAGATGACATCATTTTAAGACCCTCTGATTTGCTGAAACTAACATTGCTTTGAACGAATGAAAGCTTGGAAAATGAGGTATATTTTTTCTGTTTACCTTATATGTAAGTTCGAAATAAGTAACATTCTAGGAAATGCCGATTGCATTCACATTATCGAACCACCAGATCTCCCCCTGCATGCATGTTTCCTTTGCAAGGCAATCTTTTCATATAGGTGATCTTTATCTCCCGGTTGCAGACAGATAACAAGCATGCAACATTTCTTAGGCTAACGAAATATTAGTGCAATTTTTAAGAAAGGTATTTCCTATTATTGACCGAAACGACAGGTGTTTTTGATTAAAGAAAGATTGTTAATTCACTGTTTCAAATGAAGATCAGAAAAAAGAAATCCACATTTATTTTTTCTTTTAAGTTTTTAAAGAGATCTGTTTTTTTTTCTTTTGAATTTGTATTTAAAGTTTTTTTTTTCTGAATCTGAAAATGACTTTTAACTAAAATATTTTAATGATTGACGAAGTAAAGTTTTATTTTCTAGAAAAGTGGTATAAACTTAATATCTTTTATTAATTACTAACGAAGGAATATATTTTGTCTAGGTAATATAAAATTTAGGTTTAAGCTGTGAATTTTCTTAAGAAGATTAAACTTATCTACTCGTTTTGGAGACAGTATTTGTAATGCGCCAGCTACTGTATTCTTTTCAATTAGAATGAACAAGATCTTACGATAGTTTGAATCTTAAACCAAAAAAGATTAATAGTAATTTAGTTTAACAAATACCAATGAAGACAACTATATGAAACATAAACTCAGTTTACAAATAAGTTTTAATGTCAGAACTAATTGGACACTTTGTTTTCCTAATCATAGATGTTAAAAAAACTTTCTTAGGAAAGTTTTTTACTTTGATTCGAACTGAAGATAAAATACTTTACTAATTTAGGATATTTTTTTCCATATCTCGTTTTAAAATTATATTTAACTAAAAAAATAATTTATGTTGCATTGTTTTAACAATTTTTCTAATCAAAGAACGTGTATTAGTTTCAACTGATAATAAAGGGTTTATTACCTATTAGCAAAAGAAAAATTAGTAGTCACACTTACATTTAAGTTATTGAAAACATATGATGAACATCTCTGCTGTTGAAAGGATGAAAACTAACATACATACATAGGAATCGACTGATTTATGTTGCACTGGTTGTGATGTATATAATAGATGTGATTATATATTGAAAATGATATATACGATGGTTGTGATGTATCCAAAGTAGATGTCTTTAAACTAAATTATCAAACATATGAGTGAGGATTGCTACGTGACAAAAATCGCCTTTAACAGTGAATTTTGAGTCAGTTTTAATTTAGAAAAAAGTAAATGGTTAACTTTAATGACATATTTTTAGTTTTGTTGTTAGAAATAATATGTGAAACAAATCACACTGTTTGAAAATATATTTTTTCGAGTTTATTTTCAACAATTGTTTTTTAAATGAAATCACATATAAAACTAAGGAAAGCTAAACTTGTGAAACACAAGTTGAATATCGAGAATGACAGAACATGTTTTGAATTAAGTAATGTAGAATGTGCAAACTTTTGAATTCATTCATTCACAGTAACAGAAAGTGTGAAATTTTAAGTTTAGTTTAATAAAGCAAATAATTAAATTGAAAGATACATTTAAAAAGGATTGTTAAAAGTTTGTTAAAACTTTTTTGTTTTAAGAAATACTAGACAAACATTACACTTAAAAGACAAAATAATTATACATACCTTTTGTTGATTGAAGCAAGCAGACTCATTGAAAATAGCAAGAAGCTGAAAAGTTGACGGTGATTTTACTCAGCAGGATGCCGAAAATAGTGGGGATAGATGCCGCAGAGCTTAAAGCCAAATGTCCGGTAAACGGGAGCTACGAAACAGACGACCTTCACCGACGAAATCCAAGACACAACTGATGTGCGCGGGGTCTAACACCTGCAGATGAAGGTCACTGATTAGAGATCAAGGTCACTGATAACAGAGCACGTGACCGCTAACAACCAATCAGAAGCGAGCTTTCAGGTATGACGACATCTTGTGGCAATACCTGTAGACAACCTGGCGCCAGTTGATTGACAGGGGGCGTCGTGGAATGTTAGGAATGCAGACAGAGTGGCGCCTACCTTCTGCTTCATAGTATTTTAGGGAAAAATATATATTACGTTGGTGTAAAATACATTATTTTTTAAACTAACTGTTAATAATTTTGAAATAACATACTTTTCTCATACAAGCGAAAAAAGAATGTTTCAGAACATGTCTCTGATCAAAATTAAACATAACTTTAAGCATAGTCAACCATCTCAGAGTATGATTAAACAAATTCGAACATAACTTTGGGCATGTTTAAACAATCCGAACTATATTTGAACATATCCGAACATGTTCATTCATAACTTTGACAGTTTTTAATCATTCAGAATTAAAAAAAACATATTTAAAACTATTTTATTTTAAAAACTTTTGTAAAAATTTTAATTTATAATTTTCTTTTTAAGGTTTTAACTTTTTTTTTGTTAAACCTTTTTTTAACGTTTTAACTTTTTTTTGTTAAAAATTTTTTAAACTTTTTTTTGTTTAAACTTTTTAAACTTTTTTGTTAAAACTTTTTTAACTTTTTTTGTCAAAACTTTTTTTAATTTTTTTTTAAACTTTTGTTGTTAAACATTTTTTTAAAATTTTGTTAAAACTTTTTTTTTTACTTTTGTTAAAAAAAATTTTTTACAAACTTTTTTTTTTTTAATTTTGTTAAAACTTTTTTTATAAAACATTTTTTTTTCTTAAAATTTTTTTTTCTTAAAACTTTTTTTATGTTAAAACTTTTTTTTAAAACTTTTTTTACTTTTGTTAAAACTTTTTTACTTTGTTAAAACATTTTGTTTTACTTTTGTTAAAAAAAATTTCTGTTAAAACTTTTTTTATATATTTTTTGTAAAACTTTTGTTAAATTTTTTAAAATTTTGTTAAACTTTTTTTTTTTATTTGTTAAAACTTTGTAAAACTTTTTATCATTTTTGTAAACTTTCTATAATTTTTAAAACTGATAAATTTTATACATACATATGTGTATATATATGTATATATATATATATATATATATATATAAATATACATATATATACATATACATATATGCATATACATATTTGTGTATAATGTTGTATGTAATGTTGTATGTAAACATTCAATGCCAATGTGGTTTGTCCTACATTGGACAAACTAAACGAAAACTCCGTTACAGAATCAATGAACACAGAAACTATGTAAAGAAAAAAGAATTACAGAAATCCTCTATCGCCTCTCATTGCTGGGGGGAGGGACATAATTTTAATTTTGACTCAGCTACCATTATCAAGAAATGTATTACTCCTCTGGATTTAGACTTTTATGAGGCTATTCATATCCATAAATTTAAAGATTCCTTGGTTAATGATTTATCTAGTACACCATACATCTCAACTTTCTGGATGGATTCGTTGTGTCACGACACTTCACTTCCGCATTAATTTCATTGGCTGTTAGAACTTGATGGTCTTTTTGGTATTATGTTTTGACATTTGGGTTTTTTTCACCGTACATGCAGTTGGGGGGATATTGTTTTTAAAGTTTTTACACTGAGGATGTGAGTCCTAGTACTCACGAAACGTATACGTATGGTCAAATCTGCCTGTTTTATTGTGTGTTTAAACGTTGTTTTACAATAATTTATATTTTCACACAAGTTCTGTACTTATTAACTTATAGTTAATTTTTAATTAATTAAAAACCACCAATTTAACAGCAATTTCTTATCAAATTTAAACATTTTTCGTTATAGCAGTTGCCAACAATTAAAAAACACAATAAAATTATTACTACAACAATTAATTTTCTACTGCAAGATTTCCACATGAAAAATGAAAATGAAATAAATAGTTTGCCGAATTAAAAAAAAAAAGGTGAATATTACTTCATAACTTTTCTATTGCAAGATATTCACGTGAAATATGAAAATGAAATAAATGGTTTGACGAATTTAAATGAAAGTGAATATAACTTCATAACTTTTCTATTTCAAGGTTTCCACATAAAAGAGGAAAATATTAAGTCATATTGGAAATATAAAGGGCATGGGGGATATAGTATAACGTCATATGAGTGTGAAAAATGTATTGAAGCATGATAAAAACCCGATTAGGGAAATATTGGCGTATTTTAACATTATTGCTCCAATTATAAGTTGAAATAAGTTCATTCATAGCTGTATTCTTTTGCGTCTGTTATATACATTTATACATTTTTATATAGCGTTTTCATATGATTCATTCAACAACATTTCGACTGCTTTTTTTAATGTTTGTTTTGTGTTGTATGTTAAATTTTGAAATTGATTTTTCAGAACAAACATCCTTCAAATTCTGGGCAACGCCGACACTTTAGTTTGTAACAGATAAATGGCTTTATATCTGTACATCTAATGCTAATATTATAAAGCGTTATAATATTATAAAGTATTTAATATTA
Organism: Maratus speciosus; assembly: GCA_963932465.1. Taxonomy (NCBI): domain Eukaryota; kingdom Metazoa; phylum Arthropoda; class Arachnida; order Araneae; family Salticidae; genus Maratus; species Maratus speciosus. The sequence goes on from OZ010799.1 coordinate 42,541,242, forward strand.
TTAATGCTTGTACGTTTGTGAGGTGTTATCTCTGAAACTACATAGCCAACTTAAAAAAATGTTGGTGGCCATCTCTGCTCCGAAAAAAAGACTATTTTATGCCAGTGCAAGAACCTACATTGCTGCAGGAGCAAAAAAGTTCTAAAATTGTGATTTCTACGATATTGATTGGGTTAGAAACTTTAAATTTGGTGCGGTAGTTACTTTTAAGATGTAAATACTCGTAATGAACGCTCTCTAAAAGATTCAATTTGACGGATAAACGTAAAAATTTCTAGAAAGGTTCTAAACTATGATTTATTTGGAATACTGAATTTTTTGGGATACTGTTGGGGTTAGAAACTAGTACTTTGGCATGGTAGTAATTAATAAGATGTAAATGCTCGTTGTAGAACGAATTCTAAAAAATAGAAAGACTAAACAAAGCGGAAAAAGATCTAAAGATGATCTAAGTAACGAAGAACATGGAACTGTTAGGAATATAAACATAAAAATTGACATGGCTGCATTTATCATGACGTAAATTCTCGCAATAGAACAATTTCAAAAAATGTCGCTATATAAAACAGTGCAGAAACAAAAAACTTTCAAAAATTTTCTATTTCTCTGTTACTGCTGAGCCCAAAATCTTGAAATTTTGCTTCGGGTTAGTTTTAAAATATGCAATTGTCTCTATGAATGTTTTCTAAAAAATTTAAAATTTAAAAAGATGAAATTAACGGAAAGCGATCTCAATTACCATTAATTTGGAATTATTAGGTCAGCAACTTTAAATATTTCATAATGCTGCAAAACATGCAATTTAAATGCAACAAAACTGATAGATACCCACCTAGCATTAAATAAATTGTGTAAATATTGAATAAAGACCTGTATGAAACAGTGAGTGCCCGAAAGTACTTGTTAAAGTGTTCCTTCTCTAGGCTTTTCTCTCTCTCGCCAAGGCCACTAACAGAGGGAAGTGTCGTTTTAAATGTGGTATGAATTTTTTATCCGATTCATTTTTCTAGACATTTTATCATAAGGTCATATTCTCAATTATCATTAGTATATTTTTTATATATTAACTTATTCTGGTGAAATTTTGTAATCGGGTTCATATTGGCGTATGTTAGCTTGCATGATTTGCTGAATAAATATGTATGGATTTGTAAATTACTTCAAATGACACTTTGACAGCTCAAAAGTTATGCAGACGATATATTCAGATCTTGTGTCATACTTTATGTTGTAATCATTGCCGATTTCTTTTATTTAATACATGCTAAATACAGCTCAACTTGTGCAGAATATATTTGAAAATAAAACAATACAGCGTATGTAGTGGCCAGCATACACTCATCATTTAAGTCCGATCGAGCATATCTAAAACACAATCTAACGAAGCATTGCATGCCCCTTTTGATGTATTCGGTACTTTGATACTATATTAGATTTTGAGAAGAGAATTCCTTAAATGTTATCGACAACCTCATTGCATCCGTGGAAAACAGATATTGTAATTATTAACTATTCCGGGGGAGCACACACCATATAAAGTATAGTCCATTCTTTTTAAACATCATATATTTGCCATTTAAAGTTACTCAAATTGGTGCGGAGCGTCTGATTATGCTCTTGACATCATTTTATACAGTTAAAATTCCGATATAAGTAAATTAGTGTCTCATTTTCTATTTTACTTTTAATATATTGCGTACTTTCAATTTTATATCCATGCATGGCTGTCTTGAATGGTTTGATTTCCCATTTTTTTAAACAGTGTATACGAATTTATATATAAGATTTTGTAATTCTACAATTCTTTTATTTTCATCATTTCAATTTTTTGCAGTATATGGATAATTAAAGATAACATCTCATTTTCTTTGCTTCCACATGTTATTATTAAATCTATGTTCTCAGTAATATCGCTTAGACTAATCCCTCTGAGGGAAGTCCTAGTGTAAATGTATTTCTTTAGACAATTATCAAAAATTTCAAAGCAGTAGCAATTTATAATTCTGCTTAAAACCTGTAACGTGTCAAAAATAAATGAATAACTGAAAAAGAAAAAAAAATGCAATTTAACAAATTACAACGACCATTTGGAAAATGATTTTTTCAAAGACTAAAATTTAAGACATAAAAAATAGCACGGAGTTGATCCTACATTACGTACGCCATGAATTAAACATTAATAGTGTTATTACACGTAAAAATTGCAAGCGACAGAAATCGCCTGCGACTCGTATGTATTATCCACCTGATACTTATGTATTATCCAAGCATTTCATTGGCTGTTCGGGAAAAGGCTTTTCCATTCGTCAGATTTACAAGAAATCTGACGACCCATTTTAAATGAAATTTCATTCTTAAACTTCTAAACATCCCACAATATTACTTTTTACACCGTCGTATAGAGAAAAAAATGTACTTTTAAATGCAATTTGTTTGAAAGCTGTATCTCAATTTGTTTCTGAGTTATTAATTTTTTTTGGTAGTTTTTATTACTTTTTTGTCATAGTGGCAACAGAAGGTATCCATCTCTGTTGAAAGTAAAGGGAAATACAGATTACTGTACAGACCCATCAGAAAACGAATAAAATGCAGATTAAACCAATAAAAAGCTTCAGATATGCTTTTGATTTCCTACCCTGACGAGGACATTAACCATTTTTCCAAATGGTTAAAAAAAATTAGAAGACAAGACAGAACCCTGGCCATGTGATCGCCGAGCGAGCATGCTACCTCGACGCAACGAAGACAGTACAGGCATCCCCCGACTTATGTAAGTAATGCGTTCCGTAAACTTTTGCGTAAGTCGAATTTGTAAATTCCTTAGGTAACATTTGATCAGAAACTGCAATATTTATTACATATATATTATATATACATTATTTACTCAGTATTATTTTATAAATAAAGTAGCATGCAGCAGTATTTACTTGAATATAAGCTATAAAAGTATGAAAAAATATAAAAATAAACTGAAAGAACACTTTTCAAATAAAATGTATCTTGTGGAACATGGAATTTATAAATTTAACATTGATGAATTAATTTATATCAATTTTGAATCTACATCAAACGAGCAGCTCTGAAGCTGGAAGAAAAAATACACTCGTTCCACTTCACCGGAACATTAAAATTTGGTTTCGTTAGGCAAGTCACGCACTAAGGCGACACATAAGACATGTCGCTTGAATTCGCTGGAAAAATTGGTTTAAAAAAGGTTTGAAACAACTTCGTTATTTGTTTCGACCGGTTTTTGCACTTCATATTGCGCTTCATGTCGCTCTGTCGTCTCAGTGTGGGATATGCCTTATGGTTTGAATTCAGCTAACAAAATTGTAACGGTTAAACAGAGTTTTTTTGCTCATTTTAATCATTTGTGTTTGCTTTGTTAAAGGTTTGATTGTATATCCCAACAAAAATATAACTATATCTAATATATAAAACTATTTCATTGTTGTGGTTTTTATCTTTTTTTTTTTTTTTTTTTTTTTTTTTAAATTTATAAAACAATTATCAAAAGTATGCAAATGCGTATCAAACGCGCTAGTATGTTCATAAATGTAATCTTCGAAATTTCTTAAGTAAGTGCGAATTTACGTAAGTCGAGTATTACGTAAGTCGAGGGATGCCTGTATTTGAAAACAGCAAACTTACAGGCAATACAGGGCTGTGAAACGTGAAAATTACGCTCCGAGGCAAAGTTTCAATTTGGTGCCCGCCCCGCATTCTCTCTGTGACATGTGTCACAAAATTGGCAAATTGCAAAAAAAGAAATAAATTCCGTTGAATGCATATTTCGCGTTTATTTTTTAACTTTAAAAGGTTTAACTTTAATTCAAAAATTCCAAAAAACTAAGTAACATACAATGAATATTGCACTTATATTTTGGCGTAGGGGATTTAGGAAATTAGTGTAAAATAATGTAACCTAGGTGTAATGTATCTAACAGTACAATATAATAGTTTGTAACTCGTTTGGGTTTCAAGAAGGAAATCCAAGAAGGCTATTTTGAGAGTATATATTTTTGTGACACGCATAGAAAGAAAATTCCAGGCTCAGAAAACAAAAGGTTAACACTAGGAACTAAGACAAATACCTAAAACAAGTTCTAAAAAGCAAGAAGTCCTTGGTCAGAATTTTCTTTTTAGGTGTTGTGTAAGAGACGATGCAATCTTTGAAACGAAAAATGTATGTATTTTTATTAGGAAAAAATTTCCCGATATGTATATACAGTAAAACCTCCCCAAAGCCACCAGATTCCGTTCCAATAAAAACTGGTCGCTCCGAGAGGTGGTCTCTTAATAGAGGTCACGTTTAAATCTAGATTTTAATTATTGAAAAAAGGTAACAATTAATGTTACTAAAATGTATTTTTCAAATTAGGAGAAAATATGAAAATTTAAATATCAAAACAAAAGTTAATTACATGTCAATTACTGCAAAGTTTAAAAAATGAATACATTCACGTTTGCTTGGATTTTACGGTTTTATCTTCTATAACTTTTATTTCCAAGCCCTTTCGAAGTGCAATAAATTAGTGCATTTTTTTTTTCTTTGGACGGGAACGAAATATGACGATTTCATTAATTTATCTATTTCTCTGAGAGTCACTGAGAGATTTATTTATTTATCTGCCGTATTCCTGACAGAATAGGGTAGGGGAGTTTATTGACCGTCATCCTTATTTGTCATCAGAGTTAAATTCATTGCCTAAAAAGGCACAAAGGGGTTTAAACACCTAAAAGTTACCGGAATAAATAAAAATTCTAAACTCAGTTTAGAAGTTTGATGAACAATGCATTCCCTAGAATTATTATTCTAATAAAACCTTCTTCAAGCGACCAGAAAAAAGCTCAGTTTGTTTCATTTTCTTCAAAGAAATGGGTCGCTCATGGAGGGAGTTCAACTGGGGTGGTGTCTGAATAGAGGTAAAATTAGTATTAAGCCTATGGGAATAAATTTCGTTCCATGAAAAAATGGTCGTTCAGGGAGGTTTCACTGTATATATGATTTTTTTCTCCCAAAAAAAGATAAAGGAAAAAGGGTTGATTGTATAAATTAGGCGCCCTCTCAATTTCCGCGCCCGGGTGACCGTGCTCTTCGCCCCTGTCTTCGCACGGGCTGGGTATTTAAAACCTGTCCTGAATCCAATTTCACAAAGCTAAGGACTGCTTGAAGAAAAACTTTTACCAACATGGTTAGGCTTATGAACTTTACAACATACTCGAAAATTATCAAAATCTGTGTGCACCACATTTGGTGGTGTGGTGCCCTCGTTAGGTACAGCACAGTTCTGAACCTTTTTTTACAGACCAATAAAATCAAACAGAAATCAGTGCTAAATACAGACTTTTTCACAGGCATTGAACATTGAAAGGATTGAAATTTCGTACTGAAAAAAAGATTTAAAAAAAAAATAAGATTTTGTTTTATGTATTTTATATTACATTTCACATTATTTCGTGTTATTTTAAAGAAGTCATATAATTTGGCAGAATTTTGTTGCTGACTTATACCTTTTACATATCCTTATGTTACTGTCAATTTGCTGGCAAATTTGGACACATTATACAGCCTTTTTTTTTTTAAATAGTTTTACGCAGAAGCGTTTATAAGCTTTGTTAGTTTCATTACTTATCATTTGCATACTAACATAAAAATAATAAATTTTATGCTAAAAAAAATGAAAGTTGTCTTTAAGGGGGCTGGTTACTCAACTTCCGATTTCCTCTCACTAATGTAAAGTCTATGGGCATTGGGTGCATTCGTATATTTAAAATATCTCCTCGGGAAATTAATATTTTTAACTTCTATTTTTTGTGTACACTTTCTAAAAGATGTGTCTTTTTCTGTTAGTTCTCAAAATATTTCTAAAGTATAGACTTAATTTTATATGTAATGTTAAAATCTTACTCACAGTTCGCTCGCTTTTAACACATAAAATGTTAAATTCAACAAAGATTTTAGAAATATTTTGAAAACTAAGAAAAAAAAAGACATTTTTTTAGAAAAGTACACAGAAAAAAATATGTTAAAAATATGAATTTCCCGAGAAGATATTTTAAATAGGCGAATGCATCAAAAGTCCCTAGACATAATAATACGGAGAATTCCGAAGCTGAGTGACCAGCCCCCTTAATCTTCTTGGTGTTGTCAACAGCCGGTCTCATTCTTCTGTGATGGGTTACAACAACTAGTGTATCGATGGCGGAAGTGTATCGCCGCCAGTAGTGACTATATCGAAAAATAATGTGCCCCTTTAATAGCGGACATTTCAAAATTACTTGTGAATATAAAATATTTCATTTTGCTCTGTTAATAAAGTAGTTACAGACGTGATCGTGTACGAAAGTCTTAAGTTTTTATTTAATTTATTATTATTGGATATATATATGTAATAATAAAATTTTCGCTCTTTAATCTTAATTAAACTATTCGAAATTATTATTATAATTTTCACTCTTTTATCTTAATTAAACTATTCGAAATTATTATAATATCTTCCTTTTATACTTAGCTTTAATACTATCTTAAATATCTTTTATATTTTTTCCATGCTTTAAATGCGTATTCTTTTATTATTCTAAAAATCTTAAATCCATTTGTCTAATCTTATAAAACCCATTAAATTACTTTTTTTCATTTTATTCTGAAACTAAATTCTTTTTGTTTCGAATGTTTTTAATAGCATTTGTTCTCTGATGTTCTATTTCCCATAATTCCTTGCAAAGCCCGCCAACATTTGTTTACGTTATTAATCTGACGGCAAACTTAAAGAGTTCATCATCGACGTCCCGCGTACTTCCCCTGAAGCTAGTCCTATCGTAAGCCTACCTCTCGTCGCGTCCTCCCGCTATTCTCACGAGGCTGGTTCTTTCACTTGTAACGTATTCGTAGGCGTGCATTTTTCGCAAATATTTAACCAGTTGCATTGGCTAGGAGAGAGAGGAAATTTACGATAACTGAGTTGCTTAAATAACCCCTGTCACATGGAGAGCTTTGTTTCCTGCATCTTCGTCATGTTGTTATAATATTTAACATCTAGTGGTTTACATTTTACGGTGTAGCATATTGCTAGTGGAGTTTAGTGCAATTTATGATCATCTAATAAATACTTGATGAATCTAAAGGCTTCAGCTATTACTTACGGGAAACTACCAATAGACTTCGGCCAGATCTTCCACTCTTAACCATGATTTTACGACTGCAAAACTTTGATTTCTCGGTTGAGTTGGATAACGAGTGTATGGCTGTTGCTTAAGACCGATATGTTTATATCATAATGGTGAATGCGTATCATATATATATTAAAAAATACCTCAATTATTTACTTTTTTTTTCTGATGGCTTTCGTGCATTTCCTTGAGTTATCACATTTTCATCAATTTAATTATAAACAAAAATTTTGTTGAAAGCGGCACTCAACTGCACTGCTCAACAAATCTGAAACTTTCTGACAGAGTTACTTACTCACTCTTAAACGTAAAGACACAAAATTCAAAACGTTGACTAGTGGGGTGATTTGGAATCGGAATAAGTTTTTATTTAATACAGTCGAACCTCTATTTAACGAAGTCGCTAAATCCCGGGAAAAAGTTCGTTATATGGAAAATTCGTTAAATAGAGATTCACCTTTTAAAGTACTTTAAACTACATGAAACAGATTTTAAATTCATAAACACTAAATATTTTTACTAAAAGTAATTAATCACATTTTTTTAAAATAAATTATATCGATTTGTTTTATTTATTTTACCCACCAATATCCATCATCAATTCATTTTTTCTATGTGTTTAAATCTTTGAAATCTGCAAGGAAAACAAAACATTGTCCGGGAATACACTGTACTTTCTGTTTAAAGTAAATAGTTTTACATTAAAATTAACGAATTTTAATGACATTATCGTATTTATTATTATTAAGACAAATAATTTTAACCATACATTAACATATGCGTCTTTAAATTTAATTTCTGAAAAACTCTGTTAATTTTGCCTGAGTTTTTTATTAGGTAGATTTCGTATGAAATACTACCTATTGGGATCATTCCTATGTTAGAATTTCTGAAAAATTTTTGCAGATCTACACCGATCATGTCCCCTAGAACCCAAAACCACCCTCAGTAAAAAACTTTATCTATCTATCTATCTATCTATTTGTCTATCTATATATATCACTTTCTTCTGGACACGATAACTTTCGTAATTCTGCACCAATCTCTTCCAAACTAATACATAAAATCAATGGGCATAAAATCTCGGTCAAGTTCGTTAATGGGCAAAATCGGACCAAGGGGATGGAAATAGGGAGGGGTTTTGTGAAAACCGAAAACCCCCCATAACTTCCTAATTTTTGTACATATCAAATCAGTTTAAAGTTTTTATTACTTCTAAAAATAGGGCTAAAATTTTATGTATCACAGATTTTTGATAAAGTTAAAAATGGGCTCAAGAGGCGCAAAAAATAGGGTTTTGGGGAGAAAAAAATTCATAACTTCGTCAATTCTCATGATATCAATTCCAATTAATTTTATTATAAATCTCCTTAACATTATCTACAACTTTTATATTCACAAGTTTTTGATAGGACCAATTCGTACCGCAAAAAAAAATTAAAAACGAAAACAAAAAGGGGGTTTGAAGAAGTAAAAAATCCTTAACTCCGTCAATTCAAAGATATATAATCCCCATGAATTTATCATATATCTTCATAATATTGTCTACAACATCTATATAGACAAGTTTTGGATAGGACCAATTCTTACAGCAAAAACAAATTAAAAATACATGGCGGTTGAAGAAAAAAATCATCTAAGTAAGGGTGTATTCAAATCCAAACTGCTTATTTTCTGACTCATTTTACAATTCATTTTTACTCTCAAAGGCTTCCAATTGGTACGTTTTCTTACTCAGAAACTATATAATGTACCGTAATGGTCAGTTTCTTGATAGAGGCAGACTATATTTTAAAAAATGCTGTTAAAGTGGGCATTTTGAACCGAATTTCCCGATGCGGATTGTGTTGGAAAAATCATTGAATTAAGGATGCACTCAAATCCAAACTGCTTATTTTCTGACTCATTTTTAAATTCATTTTTGCTCTCAAACGCATTTAATTGGTAGATTCGCTTATTCAGAAACTATAAAATGTACCGCAATGATCGATTTTTTGATAGAGGCAGAATATATTTCAAAAAATGTTGTCAAAGTGGGCATTTTGAACGGAATTTCCCGAAGCAATTGTGTTATTACTTTCTTCTGAACAAGATAACTTCCGCAATTCTGCACAAATCTCTTCCAAACTGATACATAAAATCAAGGGACATAAAATATCGGTTAAGTTCGTTAATGGGCAAAAGCAGACAAAGGGGATGGAAATAGGGAGAGGTTTTGTGAAAACCGAAAAAACCCCATAATTTCTTAATTTTTGTACATATCAAATCAGTTTAAAGTTTTTATTACTTCTAAAAATATCGCCAAAAATTCATGGATCACAGATTTTTGATAAAATTTAAAATAGGCTCAAGGGGCGTAAAAAAATAGGGTTTTTGGGAGAAAAAAATTCCTTACTTCGTCAATTCTCAAGATATCAAATCCAATTAATAAGTTTTTGATAGGACCGATTCGTAGCGCAAAGAAAAAAAAAAAAAAGTGTGTGTGGGGGGGGGGGGGGGGTGAAGAAGAAAAATTCTCATAACTCCGTCAATTCACAAGATATAAAATCTCCATGAATTTATCATATATCTTCTTAATGTTGTCTTCAACATTTATATAGACAAGTTTTTGATAGGGAAAATTCCTACAGCAAAAACAAATTAAAAATACATAGCGGTTGAAGAAAAAAATCATCTTATTAAGAGTGCATTCAAATCCAAACTGTCTATTTTCTTACTCATTTTTAAATTCATTTTTACTCTCAAATGCATTCAATTGCTAGATTCTCTTATTCAGAAACTATATAATGTACAGTAATGATCGAGTTTTTGATAGAGGCAGAATATATTTCAAAAAATGATGTCAAAGTGGGCATTTTGAACAGAATTTTCCGAAGCGATTGTGTTAGAAACGAAAAATATTGCCCTACTGAGAAAATAATTGTTTACTAATCAAGTTTTAATTAATTGAAAGAAAAATAAAAACACAGGTCGCTTATAAATCTTTTCAAAAATCACGTCAGCATGTTTCATATTTTTTTTAAAATTAAAAATGAATCTGAAAATGTGCCAGAAAATTTCGAGTTGTTGAGCATGGAAAAATATTTTTTTTAATATCGCCTTAACATGATTCTGATAAAACCAGCTATTTTATAAAAAGGAAATAAAAACTCGTCAGAAGCAGACAGATAAAACTGTTAAAGTGGATTTATATCTAATAATGACTTAGTTTTTGTTGGTGAAATTAGTATACTTAACTTCGAAATCTACCTCTGCCTGTAGGCCCGGCCGGCAGGGATTTTTTTTAAGTTCTTGTTGTCCTTAAAGTTTTTTTTTTTTTTTTTTTTTGATGGGTAAAATAAATAATAACAATAAAAAAATAAATATGATTTACAAAAAAAGTGTGATTAGTTAAGTTTTTTAATAATGTTTAATGTTTATGAATTAAAAATTTGTTTTGTGTAGTTTAAAGTATTTAAAAGGGTTCATCTCTATTTAACGAATTTTCCACATAACGAACTTTTTTTCGGGATTTAGCGACTTCGTTAAATAGAGGTCCGACTGTATATATATATATATGTATGTATGTACTAAATTTTGTCCGCACGGTAAAAGTCGCAATTATGCACGGATCTTCTTCAAACTCGCCAACAACTTTGATATGGTTAATATCTCAGCGGGGATTGAAAATGGGCAAAATCGGCCCAAGGGAATGGGAATGGGGAGGGCTCAAAATTTTGAATACCGTCTTAACATGATTCTGATAAAACCAGCTCTTACACAACAATGACAGGAAAAAAATAAATATTTTTCGTTATAGCAGTTGCCAACAATTAAAAAAAAAGCAATAAAATTCTCACCACAACAATTGTTTTTCTATTGCAAGATTTCACGTGAAAAATTTAATTAAATAAACAGTTTGACGAATTGAAAACAAATTGAATATTACGTCATAAGTTTTCTAGAGCAAGATTTCCGCATGAAAACTCAAAATGAAATAAATAGTTTGACGAATTAAAAAAAATATATATAGTGCGTCATATGGGAAATATAATGGACCTCAGCAGGTGAATATGTAACGTCGTGTGAGTTTGAAGAAACTTATTAAAACATAATAAAAACCCGATTATGGAAATATTAACATATTTTAACACTTTGAGGTTCTCTGAATTTGCTTTAGCCATTTTTAAACCTATTCCATATACATGCGTGTGTGTATTCGTGTATATTAGAATTTTCACAAAATGCTTAGCTCCCTTAGAGCTCATTCTTATAGTGAAGAAACTGGGTTTATCTCTAATCTTGATTTAAGATTTGTTGGTGAATTTAGTACTTAACTTCGAAATCTACCTCCGCCTGTAGGCCCGAGCCGGCAGGGATTTTTAAAAAAGTGCTTTCTCTCTTAATACGTCTGGCATCTTTGCAATGCACCAAAAACCCATTCATGCATATTTTCTTCTAACTATAATTCGCGTCGGATTGTTTCAAATGATTTTAGCATTTTATCATACGAAGTTTTGTTAATTGCTGCATAATGACCATTTCCATCACCATCATATTCGTCTTCATCGCAATTCATTGCTGTATTGTTTTTATTTTTCACACTGTAAAAATATCCAGTTCGGATAGTGTATCCGAGGTCTCAATTTCAGAATTAAGTGAAATGGAATCATCAATCAGCACATCATGGTTAATTTCTTCTTTTTTTTGTCACTGTATCCACATTTTTTAAGGTTACTCTAAGGGATTATCGTCTTCGTCCTCCGTACTTACCGAATTCTCACTGCTGACAAAGAAGACGCCTGGTAAAACCAGTTCAAGGCCATTGAACATCATAAAATGTGTTTAAAGAAAGAATAAGATTGAAATGTCCAGAAATATTTTGAGAAATGGGGAGAAAAAAATTTTTTTATCACAAGAAAAAGTTCGTTAAATAGAGAATGCACTTCGCTATTTGGAGGTTATTTTACGAAGAAATTCGCAAAATATTCTTGGTTCCAAGGAAAAGTTCGCAAAATAGAGAAATTCGCAAAATAGAGGTTCGTTAAATAGAGGTTCGAGTGTATATATATATATATATTTTATAGATAAATTATTTATCGAGTTATAAGCGATTTTGGGTTGTTTTTCTCTTATCTTCGGCTGTTTTTTTCCTCCCTTTCGTCCAGAAATTCTGTTCAAAAGGCTAACTTTAATGGTGTTTTCTGAAAGAGCTTTTACGTTCACCAAGAAATGGAAAGCGTCTTTCGATTACATAGTTTCTAAATAACAATACCTGTCAATTTCATGCGTTTTTGAACAAAAATTAGTTAAGGCTGTTCTCAACTGCTCTGCTCAACAAGCGCAAAAAGTTTTGACCTATTTACAAATTCATTTTTTAATAGAAAGATACAAAATTGGAATGCCTGACTATGGAAGCGATTTGGAATTGAACTGTGTTTTACATTTTTTGATGAATGAATTACTTATTAAGTTATAAGCGATTTTGATCCCGCGACAAGATGTTTTTTCCCTTCGCTGACTGTTTTTTCTGCTTTCTTCGGGAACTTCGGTTCAAAACGTCAAATTTGACATTATTTTCTGAAAGATCTATTGCGTTTGCAAAAAACCGGAAAAAACAGTTCGATTACATAGCTTCTGAACAACCACACCTGCTAGTTTCATGCATTTCCAAACAAAAATAAATTAAAACGTATGTCATAAAGTTGCCCCTTTGGATTTGAGAACAGCCTTAAAACTTGTGTTGTGATGTTGCCCCTTTAAATTTGAGAAAAACCTTAAGAATTTCTTTTTTTTTCTTTTCCTAAACAAAAATAATAATAAATTTCTTTAATAAAAGTTAGACATTTGATTAAAAACTATTATATACAAATATTTAATCAAATCATTAGAGTACATTTTTTTCCTCGAAAATTTTCTTTAATTAATCAGACTTCAGATATATTTAATGAAGCACAAGTATTTAATCTCTCTCATTAGTTCTGTAGTGACGTGTTCTTATGAATTGTTTTCATCTAGACCCACATGTGATCGATTCTATGATTACATTTGGGTCTAGATTTTCATAAGTTACTTTATTGTTAGGAAAAGTATTTTGTTTTCGGAAAATATTTTCATATTCCTATTTTAAAAATAACCATTGGTTTCTTTTTTAACAGTTTTCCCACTTTTGAGTATTCGGTACTACTTAGTTATCCAGTCGACCAATTTCGCCAAATTATACAAATTGACATAATTTTTATTTTAAATAACGAAAGAACAAATAAATTAGCATAACATTAATAAAAATACAAATAAAACGTTGAAATAAAAATTACTTGATAACGTAAACACGTGTAACTTGCTTAAAGTCAAGTGAATGTGACATTTACGATTACCCTTTATTGCATTTAATTTTATAGTTTGGCGACAGATTTTTGGTCGACGGGATAACTAAGTAGTACCGAATATTCGTATTGGTAGTAGTAAATTTTTCTGCGGAAAACTTATTGAACATCGATCCTGTTTCATTTAAATGAAATGTTTATTTATGATTTGAAGTTTATGCAATGCTAGCAGTATTTTAAATTTTACATTCTTCTTTTTAATGTCAAAACTAAGCATTTTTTGCATGTTTCAGGGGAGAGAATTTTTTCATTTTTCATTTTTCATTTTGCTTTTCTTTTTTTAAATTATTTATCTAAATACATAACTTGTGTTCTCTCCCAGAACGCATGTTTAAAACTCTTTAATGTTTTTTGGACCATTTATGTTATTTTGTTTTATCTATGTAATAAAAGCCCAAGTCATGTGACTGTCATCAACAGTTCTGGGTTGACCGCTTCACCTGTTGTATGACAAGCAGCCAATTTGGTAATTTAATGTTAGCGGGAGCAGGTGATAAATCGCCAAATATTATTCCTTCTTCAAATATTGTCAATATCATGTCATCAGTATTATAATAGTCCATTTCATGCGACTGTCATAAACAATTTTTCACGTGGTAAATTAAAACAAAGCTTTGATGTTGAAATTAAATGTCATGGTTTATGGTATTATTTATTACTTTTCTTTTCTTTTCTTTTTTTTTAAGCAATAATTAAGAGTCATAAATATGAAATATTCCAGTTTTAGATTAAAGTTATGTATTTTAAATAAAATGAGTGAAAGTACTATATTTTAAATGAAATACGAAAAAATGCGGCGAGAACAATGTTTGGCGATTTATCACCTGTGCCCGGCTAACATAAAAATGCCGAGTTCAGGATTTCTGTATCAGAATCTTTGGATTTGGCAAAGGATTGAGCAAGTAAATTAAATTACGTATAAAAGTAACGTGATATAATGCTTAGCATATGTTTAAGGGAAACCAAACTGGTCGCCAAGGGCGGCTAGTAGAGAAATATTCATTCATCTAAGTACCCCGCCCTCTGTCTTTCTCCCATATTTAACACATGAAAAGATTTTTCTAGGTATGGAAAGAGCATTTTATTTTTGCCATTTGACAGTTCATGCTCTTTTTGTTTGATATTTAAAATTTTGATTAAAAGATAGTGATGATTTAAATATATATATATATATTAGTATTGTAAAAAATTAATTATTTTAAACATTATGTTGTGACCAACACGAAACTTTGTTATATTATTCAACTGTGTGAGTAATTTTGAGATCTGAAGAAATATTATACCTATGGTGCGTTTCGAGTCGGTATGAGGTAAGCAATAATTGATTTGGTTGCATAAGAGGGACAGCTCAGACAAGGAAACCAAGTCTGTAGAGCATAGTGTCCCTCCCGGTTGCCTTTATTAAGGTCTAAAAAAATACAGTGTTCAGCCAGAGCTGAAACCGACAGAATCACGCCGTGGGCGGTATGTATATAAAATCCCGTGTCAGGGCACCTGCCAGGTGAAAAAACCTAACGCGACAAGAAGCAGGTAAAAGAAGAAAGGCAAAAAAAAAAAAAAAAGAAAAAAAAAACATTACAAGACGAGATTCGTTCCGCTGGGAAACAGATCCCCTACGCGACAAGGAGCGGATGAATGTGAGACAAGGGGCAGCTGAAACTGTTGCATGCCCAGGCTACGTAGTTAGTATTGAAGGTAAGCAATAATTAGAGGGAAAAAAATAAAATAAAGCCACATGCCAAAAAAAAAACAAAAAAAAAACAACTTACTTGTATTTGGAATTTCAAAACACGCGCGGAGTGCAGTGGCATAAAAATCTGACCGTAGCTGAGATAAGAGGCTAAGCAGAACTTTAATTCTCCCTACTACTTTTTTATTCTGTGGGTGCACCTATTCAATTAAGAGGCTACTTCAGTCAAACGAACAGACGCGTTCGCTAATGCTAATCCTATGGAAGAAATTTATAAAGATATTTCGGTCGCATTTCCATATTTTTAAAAGATTTTTTTTGCATTGAATAACTGAGATAGACCTATATGCAGGCCGTTTTTTATTTTTTCGATTTTGATTGCAGATTTTTTTAATGCGGATGCTTTCACTTTCGAAACCGGTTCCGAAAACGGAAGTGTCCTCATTAAAAATACCTGTAAACAAAATCGAAAAAGTAAAAAACAGCCTTTCAGGGTTCGTACGGGTACCGTTATTTCCAAGACCCAATATCAGAATTTGTTTATAGAAAAATAAATCTAGTTTAAACGGACAAAATTTCGTCTTATTTCAGGAGAGATTTTCCATAAGAAAATACTGGTACCGAAGAATTTCATAGTCATGAAATTCAAGCACCCGTACGAACCCTGGCCTTTGTACAAATCGATCTCAGCTAGCCAATGCAAAAAAATAAATAAATAAATAAATAAAAAATAAATAAAAATAAAAATATTGAAATGCGACCGAGATATCGTTATAAATTTCTTCCATAGGAGTAGCATTAGCGAACGCGTCTGTTCGTTTGACTGAAGTAGCCTATTAATATGCTAAGTGTGCTAGCAGTGTGGTACACCTTCTCAGTCGAAAGAAAAGAGTCACTAAGTTTTGCGACGTAACAGAAAATCTAAATATAATCGAAGAGTCGACTCAACATCTCGACTCCTTCCAAGAGAGTCGAACTGTTCACTCCTCTCTAGTGTATTGCCTCGACTCAAAAGAGTCGAACTTTCATTTCCACTCAGTTTAGGATTTGGAATCGAAGAGTCGAAGTCGACTCATTCAAAGAGTGGTTGGACGAGTTTAACACAGTGTCGGACTCGGACAGTCGAGAGTTGAAGAGTGGATTTTCGATTCTCCGACTCTTCGATACTTCGACTCTTTGAAAACCACTCTTTCAGCTCAGTATCGGATTTCAGCTCTTCGAATCCGGGCTGAGTTGCTTAGCAGAGAAGGGAGATCTTGGTTTGATTATGTTTTGGCGATTTTGGGAAAGGAGAAAGGAGTGTAGATGTATGTTTAGGAAGATGACGGTATGAATGAAAGGAGAGGGTGGGACAGAGACAAGGGGGCGGGCAGCATGATATTTCGTTAAAGAGTATTTGAATTTATGATATGCTTAGGGAAAAGAAGATAAAAAAAAAGCAGATGTTACCTTTGTATTTTTGGGCAAAAAAAGAAGTAGGACTAGTTAGAGGAATACTTTCAACTGTTTTCATATCATGCAATATTAAAAAAAAAACTTAGAAGAAAGAGAAATAAAATTCTACTTTAGTAGCAGGTTGTTTAAAATATACTAAGTTACTGAATTTATTTCATAATAGATGTATTTTAAATGTAAGTTAATATCCATTATTTGTTTTGTTTGCGTATATAATGTTATTTTAATTCCGTTTTATAAATAAAAATGTTCGCAGGGTAATATTAAATGGATATAATTTACATATATTTTTTGAAAGTTTAGCCAAACGATTTTTTTAACGTTCCTTATTTAAACCAAGATATGGAAGATATTTTCGGAATCCTGTCACTTCCACGCCTCCCCCCCCCCCACCTTTTTTTTTCGTAAATGCTAGGCTGTGTGTCTCTCTCTATGGCTATACCTCAGTATATAATCACGGTTTAAAAAATAAAATTTTAAAAGGGAGTAAATCAAAAACTATAAACATGAGAAAAAGAGAACTTTTTAAAACTTACTCCCAGGCCCCTCCGGGTGGGCGGGGGACTGATTATTGAATTATTTTTTGTTCGGAAACGCGTAAAATTAACAGGTGTTCTTATTCAGGAATTAAGTAATCGAATGGCGTTTTCCTTTTTTTGCCGAAATATCCTTCAAAAAACGCTGTCAAAGTTCAAGTTTTTAAACGAAGTTCGGTACACGAGGAAAAGAGAAAAACTAGTCGTTACGTGACAAAAATCGTATTTTTCTTGATAAGCAATTTATTTATGTAAAAAGGTGGAAAACGCTATTTGATTCCAAATCGCCACAATAGTCCTGTATTTTACAAATTTGGTAGTTAAAAATACTGCCGCTGAGCTCCGCAAATTAAAGTTTGTGCGTAACGGAAAAATGCGATTTTCTCCAAAACTATGTGACCGAGGATAATCGCTATAATTTTCACGCAAAGTTTGAATAAATTACTATTGCCCCTAGTTTTTTTTTCATCATTTTAGTTTTAGTAGATTTGGAAATAGGCTAAAGGGGGGGGGGGGCATATTTTTGTATCACATTTTCGACAGTATCTAAAATTAGAACAAATATAATTTTGAATTCGGTGTTACGAGGTCTTTCCAACAATACCTACCCAAACGATACACATACACACACGCATAAAAGAAAAAAAAATCAAATAACTAAATTAGTCCCCCTTTTTCAAAAAATATTTGTGAATAGCTTTTAATTTATAAATTTGTTAACACGATCAACTTATAATAGCTCCGTTTTCACTTTTTAAGGAGGTCCGGGACGCTTTTCCAGGAAGGCTCACGTTTTCAGCACCAGTCTTGGCGAGTTGGCGAAAGCGAGAACGTACAGCCAGCTCTAACGCCAATCGTCGTCTTGTGTTTTGTTTTGAACCGAAATGGCCAAAGAAGAACTAGCATATTTTAGAATAACAGTCCTCCCAAAATTAAAGAAATATTTTCAATTATGTGTTCTAGATGAAAAGAAATCTTCGAAAGAAATTGTATTACGAACTCTTATACTCTGTTTTATCAAAGGCCTTTATTACTTTTCATGATATAGACTAAAATTTTGATTATTTGATCCCCTCAAAAATCTACATTTTCATTCAATTGAGTATTAATAATTCCATACCTTTATTAAAAAGCCTTTATTATTTTTATATAATTCCATACTTGTTAAACAAAAACTCATTACCTTCATAAATCTAGATATTTGATTACATATAAAGATAGATGGATTTATGGGGATAATGAATTAATGCAGTTTCAGTGCATTTTGATGTATATAAACACAGATTTAAAAAAAAAAAAAATACGTGACAGAAAATTACTATATTTTCTGCGATGAACTTATATAATTAATTTAATACCAAATCATTCTGCAGAAACAGTACCCAAAGTCAAGTGAAAATAGGCTAAACCAGGAAAAAAAACCTATCACACCCCCAACCAGGATGTTTAGAAATTGCTTTTTTAATATGACATGAAATTCTTAGGTCTATTCTTAACTGCTCTGCTCAACAAGCGCAAAACGTTTTCACACATTTACAAATTCATTTTTTAAAGGAAAGATATAAAATTGGAAATCCTGGTCATGGAAGCGATTTGGAATCGAACTGTTGTTTTCCATTCTTGGATCCATCCATTACCTATTGAGTTAGAAGCGATTTGGATCACGTGACACGGCCTTTTTCTCCCCTTACTGACTGGATTTTCTTCTTTCGTTCGAAAGTTTTGTTCAAAATGCCCACTTTGACAGTATTTTCTGAAATATCTATTTATTGCGTTTACAAGAAAACGGAAAAAGCAGTTCGATAACATAAGTTTCTGAATAACAACACCTTCTAGTTTCACGAGTTTCCGAACAAAAATGAATTAAAACTTAAGTCAGAAAGTTGACCCTTTGGATTTGAGAACAGCCTTAACCCCTTCGGGACGGGAGCCTTTTACGAAATTTTTAATCTTTAGGCACCGTTTTTTTAAAACTGAAATTTGTGTCTTCTTGAATCGAGAAAATGCGCTGATTAAATAAGGCAAATTTTACAGTGAAATTTTACTGGTGAGGAAAAACAAGGATTCTGCGCGCTTCATGCGGCACGTATACGTGCCGCTCGTCCCCAAGGGGTTAAGGGGAGGTGGGGGAGAAGGAATATTGAATGGCTATCTCTGGCTACTTCAAAGTAACAAATAAAATCACTAGAGAAATTTTTTTAAACTATGTATGATAGTGAGGGGCTGTAGATTTAAATAGTTAAATTTATCAATTAGCAAATGGAAAAATAAACCAAAAAATTAAAAACTTGGAATATTTAATTTTTTTTTGAGGAGGTGGGGGTGTGTGAAAGAAAAACAAGCTTTTTTCTCGGGGGGCTGGGTAGAATTTGAATAATGGGTCCTTTACTTATAGTTACTTCAAAGTAATAAATAGGACGGAAAATTTAAAAAAATGTAAAATGAAAGCGTGTGCACAAAAAGGGTAATACTGATTTTTTTTTTTTTTTTTTTTTTTTTTTTTTTTTTTTTTTTTATCTTTTATTCTATTTTTTTCCTTTTCTTTTTTTATGGTAAATTATTTATTTGTTATTTAAAAATCAACAGATAGAACAAAACACTATTTTAACTAATCTTTGCTGCAAGGCAACAATGAATTTTAAATGGTCAAAAAATAGTGTGCTGGTGGAGAGGTGTGTGTGGGGGGGGGGGGAGAGAAAATTCGAAATGGGAGGTTGCCTCAGACGATTGATCATTATTTTATTGCCACTTCAACTTAATAAATAGTGCAATATATGTGCAGAATGACGAAAAATGGAGTGTGTGTGTAAGGGGGGGGGGGATTTCATCCTAGAGAATTTAGATGATTTATTTAAATATGACGAATGACTATTTTAAAATAACACATAAAATAAAACAACTAGGACGAAATAATATTTAAAAATATGGCAAAAATTTTAAAATAAAAAACTGAAGAGTTTTAAAGATTTTTAATTTTGTGCACTAGGGGCAGACCAATGTTTTTTTTCATAAAACTCAAATAATGATAAAGATTTAACAGCATTAAAATGTAATAGTAATTGATTTAATTGGCATGCATCAACTTGCAATTATTTTAACTGATTGATTTAATTGCAGGATACAGCTAAATAATTTAGGATTTATCGTTCAATCTAATTATAATCGAATTGATTTTAGTTTCAACTTCCTATGAACGTCTAATCGCAATTAAATTAAGAACAATTAAATTTTAATGAATTATTTCAGTGAAAATATGTTTTATTAATGCAATCACACAATGCGTCACACAATTATGCCGTTTAATAATCGTTCTATATATAAAAAAAGTTTTGATTTGGAAATGGACCAATGAAAATCTGCGTAGATCATCCGGGTATACTCCTACTAGATCGGCATCCATATTTTTTATGACCGGGGGTCTTTCTTCGTTAATATTAAGAAAACTGTTTCATACAAAAATATGAAAATCGGTGGTATTATAGAGACATGTTTGATAAACACGCAGATGCAGACAGTTTTTAAATCGAGTAATTATTTTAAGAGATATTTAATGTTAAAGATGGTCAAAATCGTTCCATTAAAAAAGTTTTATAGGAGAAAAACTATACATAGGAATTTAAACATTTTTAGATCATTTTATACATTGGAAATTCCCGATGTGCAGAAGGCAATTATCTTTTTAATTTGACTCATTTTTTGAGGATTTATTTCCATTTTAAATTCAAATTTTCAACATTTCGAGAGATATTTTTTACACATTTTAGAAAAGGGCGATTATTTTAAACTGTTGCCAATTTTAAAAACAGCGCAAAGAATAATATTTAATTCAAATAAAAAAATTATTTACCTGTGGCTATTATAAACAGAAAAAAGCTTTCAAATTAGAAATAAGTGATTACGTGTTAAAAATCAGGAAAATATTGAAAATTACATCATAAAAACTACAGTTACACGTGAATTTTAAAAGGGAAAGAAAATTTTTAAATACTAAATTCGTTATTATGCTTTAAAAGTCACAAATGAAGGAAATTACGTCATATTTAAAAAGGCCAAATAAATAAAAGTTGGCAAAACACTTTAAATTAAAAAATATATTTGCACGAGACATTTATTTCATATTTTGAGATAATCTTTTCAACTAAAAATCTTTTCAACTAATCTTTTCAATTAAAAAGAGAAAGGAAACTTTGGTGAAAATTACGTCAGATTTAAAACGATACATTTAAAAGAACGTTCTCATAGCGTTGTTAAAAAGTACCGAGAGACAAAGACTCTGTGTACTTAATTCATTTTACATTAGCTTACTTTCAAATTTTTAACTAATTTTTAACACTTTCCAACAAAGTTGAAAAGCGTTATTGATTTCGGTTTATCTGTTCGCGCTCTAACTCTCGTAAATATACTCGGATCGCACTGAAATTTTTGGTTATTGGCGTTTAGCCTAGCACGAACCCTATTTCAAATGAAGTTTGTAGCATGTTTAGTTCATTTACAGGGACAGTCAAAAGTATTACGTTACTTTAGGGCCAATGGGAAAAAATCATTTCAAATGAATTTTAAAGATGTTACACTATTTCACACATAATAAAAAATATATGCATTTACGAAGTGTACTAAAATATGCAGAATATTATAGCATATGCGGTGCAACGAATAGTCACTATTCATTTACAGGGCTACACAAAAGAATTCCATTAC
This sequence comes from Maratus speciosus, assembly GCA_963932465.1. Lineage (NCBI taxonomy): Eukaryota > Metazoa > Arthropoda > Arachnida > Araneae > Salticidae > Maratus > Maratus speciosus. The sequence goes on from OZ010799.1 coordinate 42,563,159, forward strand.
AAATGGTATTAGGGGAAATTGTTTGCGGTGTATTTTAATTATAAAATTTTATATATAATAAAACTGATATACGTCGGTGAGGCTTACTTAAGTTATTTCATGTATAATACGAAGTGCATAGCATTTACAGGAACATACAAAACATTTCAGACAAGTATTTTCTATCCGAAGTACTGTATATTAGCGGCGATGGCAGGGAATGCATTTTCAATTATAATATGCGCTTTTAAGTTTCACTATATTTATGCATACTATATGGTGTGTGTAAATGTTATAGTTGATATACAGGGATACGTAAAAGAATTCATAAAGGTTACTGAGTATGACCGTAAATTGCTGAAAGGGAGGTTTAAAATGTGTTATGCTGAACTGCATGTAGTTTTCTATGAAATGTTTGTAGAATATAGATAAAATGATATACAGGGCCACGCAAAGAATTGGATACATGGCCGCCTATAGACGATAAATTCTGGAAATGCGATTTCAGTAGTTTTAAGAGTGATTTAGTTTGAATTAAAGTTTAGCTATATAGTGGCGTGTAATAAAGGTACTGGGTAAACAACAGGGCTGAACAAAAGTATTCAAGTATGTTTCCATCTATTAGTATAAATTGCTGAAAGAGAAATTTCAACCTGTTATGCGTTTTCTTGCTAAACTAAATTTTCTATTATATAGTATATATATCAGCCTTCAGATCAAACACAGGGCTCTTCGGAAGAATTGGAATAAATATTTGGCTATGGATGGTAACTGCTGAAATCAGTTTTTTATATGTTTAGTTAGTTATCTTATTTACCTTATTTGCCTAAAGCTTTCAGGGAGTGTTGGAAAGTGTTTCATAATCTATGCCGTACGCATGATTTTTCTTTCTTGTTTTTTAATCAAAGATGAAAACAGCCACTGTATTTCTTAGCATCGGCTGATTTCGTCTTAAAAATCTCCAATCAAAGGAAAATGAATGAAAACCCGTTTACTGGGAGACCGTCACTGTTTTTTTTAATTATAATTCAATCTTTTTAAAGCCGATGAAATTAGCATGCTTTTAGAATCTGCGGTATCTGAACGGGGGTTGGCGAGCGTAGCTCGTAGGGGGCAGAGCCCCTAGCGATAAAAAAAACCTAAATTAATTCAATAGTAATGCTAATAAAACTACGTTCAAATGTGTCATAAAAAATGATCAATAGAATTATATATATTACAAAATAATCTTTACATCTGTTTTTATTTTTCCTAAAAAATAAAATACGTTCTTAATTTCTTCGAATATAGCGAATTAATGAAATAAATGAATATTATTGAACTGAAAAACGTAACTTATGTTTGAATTATATATACTGGGCAATTAAAAGCATTTTAATGCGAAAAAGCTGTTTGTTTTAAAAGCAAAAAGCTCTCAGCAAAGGAATGGGGTTGCTGTTCGCTACGCGTAAGACGTCAGGAACAAGAAAGGGTGCGTAGCATTGAATTCATCCCCACGCCAACCGTTACTCTGGTGATAAAGTGCTCAAAACGTGAGCCTTCTTGAAAAAGCGTCCGGGACACTTTTTAATTTTTATTTATTGATTTAAAAATCTGAATTTTTTTGTGATGATTAACTATATCATTTGTAAACAAAATCGTATGATAAAACTTCCCATAACTTTTTTTTTAATTTAAAATTTATTAAAAAGGTGGGGTAATTTAAAATTGTTATAACTCGAAATATTATTTGTAGCATTTAAATTTTTTATCATTTAAATAAGCAGAAATATATAATTTTTAATTTTGATTCAGCATTTTTAAAAATATTAATTAAAAAAAATTAAAAATATTTAAAATAAAAATTAAAGAAAAAATGATATTTTCAAAAGTAACTCTGTTTTTCATGCTGAATCAAAATTAAAGTAAACTAATTGAAAAGACATGTTCCGAGTTTTAACCCTGTATTTTTAACGGCTATTGAGTTATAACAGTTTAAATACGGAAATGGCGAAAAAAACTCATCATGAAGAAAAACGCATTTTCACAAGAAGTCGTTTGCATGACAACCATTGCTTGAAAGCTAGATTTTGAAAACCAAAAACGAACAAATTAATATATTCTGTTCTAATAAGGATATAAACATGATTTAAACGTCATTTTGATCAGAAAAAAGCAGATAATTTATTACTGCAATAACATATTTTTAGAAAATTTGAAGATTTTTGTGTCCCGGACCCCCTTAAATACGGAATCCTAAAAAAATCAGTGAAGAAGAGATCTAAGAATTTAAAATGTTGTGACTGGGAAGGATTTCTGATATTTTGAAGGATTCTTGTACTTGTTAGCAGTAAATTTCACTTACCCCACGCTTCCCCCCCCCCCCCCTCCGCGCGCACACACACACGAAAAAAAAAAAAAAAAAAAAAAAAAATCCGTTTCCCGTTTTGTTTTCAGCACAGAAAATTTAAACCTTTAAAACTTGATATATATATAAAAAATAACACCTCAAAATCTTCCACTCCCAGTTAAAAAGAAGGCAAATTTTTAAACATGGTACGGGATTAAACAGGAATATTTCTATATTTTACAGTTTGGCTTAGAGGTGTGCGTCGGCCCAGTCCGTGAGCAGGGCTTGCGCCAATTTTTCGCAACGTTGGGGTCGGGCCGGGCCATACCTTTTTTTTAAGGCTTTGGGCCGGGCCTAGGCATTGCTCTTTACAGACCGGGCTTTGAGCCTTTCTTTTTTCTAAAAGATTGCGCCGAGGTTAACTTAATTTTTCAGTACCGATCCGAGACTGGCTTCAATTCTTCCAAGGTTTGGAAGGGCCTACATTTGAAGTGCTGGCCTCGATCCATCCCGTATTAAAATTATTGTCTCGGCCTGGTCTGATCCGTGCAAAAGTCAGTCAAATCTGTTCCGGCCCAAAACTTTTTGCAAAAAATGTATATATTTTTAAATTGCCATTATTGTACAATTAAAATTTAAAATTTATTCTTTTTAAATAATAGCAATTTCTAGGCAATAAAATTAAAATACAATAAAACTTGTGAAAAAGAACCTGTATATGACGGAATCGTGTCTTAAATTAAAAAAAATGTGTTGATACATGAAAAATGAATATAATAATATGTGAGGAAAAGTATATAATGCATTTAAAACTGCAAAGAAGGAAACTTGCCTGTAACTTATATATTTTATTTCCTAAGCAATTTCGTCTTAGGCGATTTTACTGTGTATTATCAGATTCTTAAGCCTCCAATACATAGAATATGGATTAACGATATTAATGTTAACTGAATCATTTACATACAGATAGAGATTCATTAAAAAAATAAATATCACAGCACATGATGTTTCTTTAAAAATGAAGATTATAAAAAGAAAAAGATAAAATAAGTATTTTTAGTCAGAACTTCTCGTATTTTTAATCCTATCGACGTAAAAATCCATGTTTTCTAGTTTTTAGTACCTAGATTTTAAAATTTTTTGGGGGCCGGTCGGGCCAAGACGGGATCGGTCCGAACTTTTAAGATTTCTACCGGGGCGGACGAGTAATTTTTTTTGTACGGAATGAACTTTTAGATTTTATACCGAGGCGGGTAGTTGATTATTTTTCTACGGGCCGGGCCAGACATTTTTTTATGAGCAAACCCAACTTTTTTTCTGTGGACTGGACTGGACAGGACCTGGAAATTTCGACCCGTAGAAACATCTAGTTTCGCTGTTTCCAGTTACCATTCAACAAAGTTTAATATAAAAGACTTCTTCTATATAAAATCAAAACCAAAATAATTCAAGCTTACGCGCAAATATTTTCTCCTGCGCGATAAATTTGATACGAAAAGTAGAATTGCGTCATCCTTACAACCAGCCAACCAACAAATCTTACTTCCGCAAGAGAGTCGAGAGTCGAATCAGTATGTCGACTCATCAGTGAAGTGAGTCGACTCCTCAAAATGAGTGGAAATGCCCATCCCTACTATATAGTAAATTGTTGAGAAAAGCAAAAAGGGATACTTGCCCAAAGAACGTAGAGGAAAAGATGAGAAGACTTTGGAAACCGTAACTAACCGAAACAGTGCAAACAGCTCTGCTGGGAAACTCACTCAAAGGGGAGATCCAATCATAGGCATTCTTCATTGCATCTACCAATTCGCCAAACTTTTTTGTAGTAAACCTAAGATAACACCTTCGCGCCAACGCCCCGCGAGAATTCAAAACGACATTTCTTGGTCAGTTTGACTTGTGACTTAACAGCCATTGGGACAGATTTTTTAATATGATCTGTTCATGTTCTGTTGTTATGATATACTTTCTGTATTGCAAATAGATAGCCGATGAATACGTACAATGGAAAAAATCTTCAGTGATTCAGCACTCTGTAAAATAATAAATTTTACGTATCGAAAGTTCCACTTTCACTCGAAATCGAACATAACAACTAACAGATTCATCTAACGTATTCTACGATCTTTGAATTTCAAGGGGCTTCTCCCTCGGAGAGAAGCTCCATCCACGAAAGGAGGGGAGCGCACTGCTTTCGCTTTTGCGCGGACAGGGGATAGCGGTAAGCACATCGTTACTCCTCATTTTGATAATTATCGCTACTGGCGATCACGCAAAAGCGCGCCTTTCGCCCCTTTATGCGGCTTCTACCGCTTAGCTGTTTGCACTGTTTCACTGAGGGTTGGGGATTTTACATTGCGTCTATGAAAGTTTCCCTTCTTCACGCTTCGATTTCTTTGACTTGCCTTTTGCAGCTTCTTTTCGTTTGACGTGGAATTCTCAGATGTAGTGTTTTTTTCAGTAAGAAGGACACCAGGCAGAAAGTGCGTTGTACCCTTTGCTAGACTCTAAAGTCATATATTGTTATACTCAATAATGAACTGTAATATAATATTAACAAATATTTGTGATATTTTCCGGTGTAAAACTTATGTTTTTGCACTTTATTAGTTGTGTAAGAGTACGGCCAAACTCGATCGCCTGCTTTATACTGCTGTCACAATATCCCTTAGTTTCGAAATCGTAAAGACTACTGTCACCGCCAGATGGCGCGAATACCTTCTGTAAATTGTATTTTCTCTACTGTAAATAATGTTTATTAAGCATTACTTTCATACATAAAAATACGAAAAACGTCTTTGTATATGCGTTATAAAAGGTATTGATAAGGTATTCATGTTCTGTTGTTATGATATACTTTCTGTATTGCAAATAGATAGCCGATGAATACGTACAATGGAAAAAATCTTCAGTGATTCAGCACTCTGTAAAATAATAAATTTTACGTATCGAAAGTTCCACTTTCACTCGATTTCAATGTATATTTTGCCTCGGCGGTTTTTATACTGCAAACAGGAAAACTTGAGGATTTGGAGATAAAATAAATAAATACAATACAATAATCATAAGCAACTAAAAATATATTAAATAATACGCTACTATAACATTGAAAACAAAGATTATAACTAAATTTCTGCATATGTTTTTTTTTAAATTTAAATTTAAGTTAAATTAAATTGCAAATTAATTTTTTAAAAAAATATTATTTACTACTTTCAAAATATTAACAAAATTAACGAAAACTTTTTCAAAATATCAAATTATTCTCAAATCAGGATAATTTTTTAAACCATTCAATTATTTTTTGCACCAGCCTTCTGATATAAAATTTAAGTTATATGAAGTTGATTGCGGACAACTTTGGATGATAGTAAAAATTAGAGGTACTGAAAATGAAGTGTAAGGAAAATAGAAAAAATAATAATAATTATAGGTTTCTATCATTTTTGGAAAAAAATAAAAATAAAAAATGGGAGAAATTATAAAATAAAATGTTTGAATTTTAGGCAGTTATATTATAAAAACTATAATAAAAATATTTATACAATATTAAGAGGATAAGCAAGTTCGCCAGTATCCGGCAACCAACTTATAACAAAATATTTTTTTCAGAACATTGATTATTTTTGTACAATTCTTAATTAATTAAAAAATATATAGATATATGTACATTGAAAAAAAATTCGATAAATTTGGCCATTATATGTGTTGATCTGAAGTATTCAAGCATGCAGAAAAATAACAATATTACATATAAAATTAAATATTCTAATTCTAGACACTGATGATATAAAACTACGATACAATTAAAAGGATATTTGCATGTTTCATAACATCAACAAACTAAGCAAGTCTTTTTGCCAATAACCGGCAATAAACTAATATCGATTTTTTTTTTTTTTTCAAAACATGGATATTTACATGATTTTTAAATATTAAGAAAATATATATGTCTGTACATTGCAAACAATTTTCAATAAATTTGGCCATTATATGTGTTGATCTGGAATATTAAAGCGCATATAACAATTTTAAAATTACATATAAAATTAAATATTCGAATTCTGGGCAGTCATAGCATAAAAGTATACGATTAAAATAAAGATATATTTACATGTTTCATAATACAAAAAAATAAGAAAGTCTTTTTGCCAATATCTGGCAATCAACCGATATCGATTTTTTTTTTTTCAAAACACGGATATTTACATAATTCTTAATTATTTAGAAAATATATATATCAGTACATTGCGAACGATTTTCAATAAATTTAACCTTTACATGGGCTAATTTTAACTACAAGCATATAGAAAATTTACAAAATCATATGATAAAATTAAATATTCTAATTCTGGATAGTCATCATAAAAGTGTACGATAAAAATAAAAAAATATTTACATGTTTTATAATATATATATATATATATATATATATACAGAGGCGTCGCGATGGGGGTTATGGGGGGGAGCCTCCCCCCCCCCCAATATATGTGAACCTGGGAAATTTGAGCTTAGAGTTGGGAAATTATAGATTTTTTTAAACATTTTTTCTTTCTTTCTTCATTTTCTTTTCTTTTTCTTTTTTTTTTCTTTTTTTTTTTAAAGAAAAAGTAAAAAAAAAAATTCTTATTGTTTTGCTAACTACCTTTCTGAGTTCTGTAATAGTAAAATAGTTAAACTTTTAAAAGAAATACAAAAAGCAGCCAGACTCAATTTCTCATTATGTTTCTCTGTGCTACGAAAATATCATACGTCTTTACGTATGATATTTTCGTAACCAGCCCTGAATTTATCTACTGTTGTCCACCAACAGAGTCTCTAATACATTTCCTGCAAAACTTTGTTCCTTTCTCAAAAATGTAAAAATATGAGGCTATTTTCATATGAAGTACGATTACGACTCGTACACAATTGAAGACAAAAAATTTCATTAAATGAACCAATAATTACAATTTTTATGTTTTTAATAGCAGCATTTTTTTTTGCTTTTCGTGTAAGTATTATCATTAAACACACATTGAACATATCATTTTAGTTGGAATCAGTGGCGCAGCCAGAATTCGGTTCTAGGGGGGGTTTTGAGTTTTTCGATAAAGGTGTTCGCCTGTTATTTGAATCACCGCTTAATATAATCTATCTTTTTAATGAATCAAATCATAATGCTTTTTACCCGTAGTTATACATTGGTTGTGTTTCATTTAAACAGCGTTAGAAAACATAAAATGCACCAATGAAATAACGCCAAACTAGGTTAGATTTATAAAAAGTGCTTAAAAATGATGAGGCAAACTTTAGGAGTTGGAAGTGTGCAGTCCAGCAAATGATTTTTGCACAGAAAATAACAGAATTCCAATCCATTTGTTCAACAAAAATACACAGGATTTCATTCCAAGACAATCTCCAATTCTTGTTTTTAACTTTAATAATAATGAAGCCATTTAAACAAAATTTTCCATATACTTACCGTGCTTTTGTCAAATGTAACAACATCACGAAAATATGTGGAATTTATAATCATTTACGTCCAATTAGTGCGCAGTTAGATAATCCATATTTTGGAACGTAGTTGATATTAAACACGCTATTTTATTGTTTTTTTTATTGTGCACTTCAGTACTTTACATGACATGGAATTTGCCATTAAGTAACGTAAATCAGTTGAAAATTTTTAAAACATCGTTATTATTGTTAAAGTTCTCTAAAAATATCCGCGTTCAAACTGAAGTCCTACCTGTACTAATATTATAAAGAAGTAACCCTTTTTTTGTAGAGGTTACTTTTGGAACTACCGAACGGATTTAAAAAGATAATCGGTCGTGTGCGAGCTTAATTCGCATACAAAGGGTTCCATACAAAATATCAGAAATATCCAAAGATAATATTTACTTGCGTACATATAACAATACCACATGCCACAATTTAATTCTACTGGAATGAAAACCGATGAATGTTTCTCCCTCTAAAACAAAGACTTTGTACAAAGTTTAAACTTGACAGAGAACCAACCACGCTTTGGAAAGAGGTCGCAGAGATTCTCACGAAAAATCACTTGTCAATCATATTTCATGTAATCGTGGACAATTTTAAATGAATAAAAAAAAGTACCCTTAATAGCATGAAACTTTTCTATTCATTTTTAAAAATAAAAGCATATTCAGACATAATTATTGATGTAATTGCTAATCGAAAATTTTTTTCATTATAAATGAATTATTTATTGAATTATAAGCAATTTTTGTCTCAAAATTACTGACTTTTAATGTCTTGGAATTATTATATGAATTATCTTTTTAATATTTGCCTTCAATAATTGAATTCAATTGGAATAAAAAGAGCTTGTCACTGTTTCACCTTACCTAAAACAAAGATCTTATACAAAGTTTAAACTTGGCATTGTGTCAAGCGCGCTTCGAAAGGAGGTCACAAAGTAGCAACACTGTTTTGATCCGTACCGTTGTTTTCTACATGGGTATTTAATTAATATCGCGGCAAATTACAGACACATTTTTTCGAAAATCATTACCGACAATCCTTGGAAGATTCTACGCCGATTAGGTACACCGAGTGCCCTCAACTCCCCCGCTGACCAGCAGAAAAATAAGACGCACGAATGATCTTACAATAATTCCGATTTTACTTTTTAAGCGTGGAGTGAAACCTTAATCATAATGGCAAAATGATGATGACTATCTCCGTTTCAATATAGGCTATATTTTACATCGGTAAAACAACGGCTAGAAACATGGAATTTGGCATGGTTGTTAATTTAGATACTTAAATGCATGCCCTGAACAGTTTTTTAAAAATTCGAAATTTAAAAGGGTGCAAGAAAAAAAAAACTTTCTAAAATTGCGATTTGTGTGATACATTTTGTATAGAACGTTAGAATCGGGCATGGTGATAACTTTTGAGATGTATAAATGCTCAAGAACGGTTCCTAAAAAAATTCAATTTAAAAAGGATTAAATGAATGGAAAATGGTCTGAAAACGATCTAAATTAGGATTTATTAGGAATTGTTAGAGCTAGATACATTAAGTTTGGCATGGCTGTTACTATAGAAACGTATATGATCACTAAGAACAGTTTTCCAAAAATTCGAAATTAAAAGGATGCAAGAGCAAAAAACGTTCTAAAACTGCGGTTTGTGCGATATAGTTGGTATAAAAGCTTGGGTTTTGACATGGGGATTACTTTTAAGTATAATGAAAATGAGAATAATAAAAAATAATGAGAATGCTCCATAATATATTCAAGTTACCGTTTTCTATAATAGCGAGTGACTATAAAGCTAAAATTGCAGATTTTTAATAGTGTGCTTATTAATTTAAATCAATGCATGATTAGCATAAAATTGTGTATAATTATATTTTATACAGTCTAAGAAAATGTTTTACATTTAACCCCTCTCTTTTCAAAATCCATACTCACAGACATATTACCTATAACTCAATGAAATTACAATCAATGCTTCTTTCCTACGTGACACGGGTGGAAATGCTTTTCCGAGAGCAAGCACCATTACTCGTTGCTATATTACTAACTAATGGAATACATTCTTTAAATTTGTGTTCAGATCTCCTATGTAACAAATGGTTCGAAAGACACGCTGATTGCGATAATTTGTTTAATCGCGATCAAAAACAGCTTTTTACAACTTTATAGTACTACTTTTTTAATTCTTATTTTACAAAGATTTTTACCTGGGTACGTAAAAAGCTTGGTCTTAGATATAATTGGGAGCAAAAAGCGTAAAACAGAGCGTTTGAAACTGAGAGAGATCTGCAAAGTGTATGTTTCATGTTTTTTCTGAAATTCGATAGTCTATTATTGTTTCGAACATGGAACAAAGACCGAAGTGAAATTAAGAAATGGCCCATTGTATCTCAAACTCAATCTTAAACTCAAAGCGTCTGTGTGGCAGGAAATGACCATTCTTTTAGCATAAGACGTCTCGAAAAAGTGACTAAGTCCAAATAACCCATTTTCACAAAACCAATGCATGTAATATGCGCTTCTACAGTTTTAAGTAGAATTTTCGCCGTTTAATTGAATCACTTTGTTGAATAGAGCTTGATTTATCAAAGCGGTGGATTTCGAAAAACGCCAAAACGTTTAAATATTAATTTTGGTTTTGATTCATATAAGAGGCAATTATAGTAATTTTTCTTAGCTCTGGGGGGTGTTTTAACCCCCAAACCCCTCCCGTGGCTGCGCCACTGGTTGGAATGTAGAGAATTTGTTTCACGTTTGGAAATTTTTGAATTATAAGTTGGGAAAATTTTGAATTATCCCCCCCCCCCCCCCGAAATTTTTTTTGTAGCTACGCCTTTGAATATATATATATAAACAAGTCTTTTCACCAATATCCGACAATCAAATCATATCGATTTTTTTCTTTCCTTAAAAAAACAAAAAAACAACAACAAAAAAAAAACATGGATTCTTAATTTAGACGATTCTCAATTTAGAAAAATATAGATATGTGTACATTGTGAACAATTTTCAATAAATTTAAATATTGTAGGTGCTGATCATGAAATACGGTGAAACAAAAAACTAATAAAAAATATATATTTTTTTCCATGTTTCATTATTTTAAAGAATCAACAAGTCTTTTTTCTTTCTTTCAACAGTTTGTACTCCAAATTTGAAGAAAATTCATGAAAAGAAATTTCTGGAATTTTTCTAGTGAATCCTAAGTGCAGTATGGAACACAGCAATGAGCCGGTTTTTACTAAAAATAAGTCAAAAATCGCAATGTCCATTAAGTTATACCTAAGAAAACACAAGCATGAAAGGGTAATTCTTCATTAGGCACAGTAGGTAAAAGCGCCCCCTACAATTCTCCGGAGATAAACTCTGATTCCCCGAAAACAAAGGGATTTCGACTTTTTGTTACGACCGTATGAGGGGAATCGAGTTTGGCTGTGGTAAGAGATATATGAGTAAAGGACTTCTCAAAGATGTAGAAGCATCTTAAATGGGCATATTTGTAAACACAGTAGATGCCCATTTATGTGATAAACTTAAGACGACGAATTTTTCATAAAAATATCAGATTGATGACAGAAGGCGATTTAGAAAATAACTGAAAGATAATAAAAAAAATATCTAGTTTTAACAGGCCTATGATCGAGACAAGAAAGGGGTTACGTTTGAAGCATTTTCTTGAGTTTCGATTTCTTTAAAATAACAATACTATCTACAAATAAATACAACTTTATACGGCAATTATGCAGCAACTTAAATGAAGCACTTCTTATGTTAGTTGAATTTTGACCTATGGGTGAAAAAAAATATTAATCTATTTACAAATTTTAATGGAAATCGGATAATTCTGCCTGAAAAACCCATTTATCTAAATTAAGAGGGGTTTAACCCCGCCCCCCCCCCTTATATTTAACCAATGAACCCCCCAAAAGTAATCGGAGAAGCACCCTATCACAATAAACCTATTTACAAAATTTGATGCAAATAGCAAAAATCTACCTGAAAAACCCATTTATCTAAATTAAGAGGGGTTTAACCCCGTTCTACCTTTATATTTAACCAATAAACCCCCAAAAGTAATCGGAGAACACCCTATCAGAATAAACCTATTTACAAAATTTGATGCAAATAGGAAAAATCTGCCTGAAAAACCAATTTATCTAAATTAAGGGGTGTTTGCCCCCCCGTTCCCCCCTTTATACGTAACCAATGAACCTCCAAAATTAATCAGGGAAGCGTCTTATCAGAATGAACCTAGAAAAAAAAATTGAAGCAAATCGGATATTTTTATCAAGAGTTGTTGCGTTACGTACGTACGTACATACATACGTACATACATACAGATCCTGCGGGGACATTAACTCTCAGGCTTTGATAGCCTGTGAGCTAAAAATAAGTATTTTAGTGTTTTGGGCCTAACTAGTTAAAATAGTAGGTTTTATAATTACATAAAAGCAGTTAAAAATATGATTTTAAATATTATTAGTTAAAACTTTAAATTGAAAACTATGCCAACAGTTATCTGGACAGGCTGTTAGTCAAGATGAATAAAAATGGTTAATTTAAATAATAATAATAATAATAATAATAATAATAAAAACTAAAAAAGAAAAGAGTTTTTTTTCCCATTACACGCAAAAAAAAAAAAAAAAAAATCTAATTGAGGACATGAAATAGACATAATTTTTTTGTTTCACCCCTATATCCAAAGTAAGCTTCTTGCATATCATCAACATATCTGTAACGAACTTTTGCACTCACAGGGGAAAACCATTTCCTCGGTTAATCCTTAAACTTATAAGAAATAAAATCTAGCTCAAATTATCATCTAATATTCCTCATAAATAAATGAAATACTGCAATCTCTCTTTAGATCCCTCTTAATTAGGGATATAAGAAAAAACGGGAAATTGTGGAATTGTCTAGCTCCGCCCCAAATTTCGTGTTTATTTTCCATCTTTACGTTTTCTTACGGACATATTTGTGGCCACACATTCACCACACAAAAGCGGCAACATATTCACCGCATCACCATTTATACGCAAAAAAATTAGTAAAATGTTTATAAGATTTGTTTACTTCAGGACTTATCATTTGCATACTAGATCATCGGATCACTAGATCATCAAATACTAGGTTTTATAATTACATAAAAGCAATTAAAAATATGATTTTAAATATTATTAGTTAAAACTTTAAATTGAAAACTATGCCAACAGTTATCTGGACAGACTGTTAGCCAAGATGAATAAAAATGGATAATTTAAATAATAATAATAATAAAAAAAAAAAACTAAAAAAGAAAAGAGTTTTTTTTCCCAGTATACGCAGCAAGAAAAAAAGAAAAAAAAAAAATCTAATTGTGGACATGGAATAGACATAATGTTTTTGTTTCACCCCTATATCCAAAGTAAGATTCTTGCATATCATCAACATATCTGTAACGAACTTTTACACTCACAGGAGAAAACCATTTCCTCGGTTAATCCTTAAACTTATAATAAATAAAATCTAGCTCAAATTATCATCTAATATTCCCCATAAATAAATGAAATACTGCAATCTCTCTTTAGATCCCTCTTAACCTCCCGTCTACCAGACGGGTCCATTGGACACGACATGTACATTCAAAATATTTATTCAAACCAGAAATTTCTTCAAAACAAACTAAATGTATAAATCAGACAATAATAAGTTAAATAAACAAATTAAATAGTTTTAAGTAAAAATTCTGGTGTAGAATGTTTTTATAAAACTTGAGTAAAATTTCCGGTAGTTCTAGGGTTAATTAGGGATATAAGAAAATACGGGAAATTGTGGAATTGTCTAGCTCCGCCCCAAATTTCGTGTTTATTTTCCATCTTTACGTTTTCTTACGGACATATTTGTGGCCACACATTCACCACACAAAAGTGGCAACATATTCACCGCAGTACCATTTGTACGCAAAAAAATTAGTAAAATGTTTATAAGATTTGTTTACTTCAGGATTTATCATTTGCATACTAGATCATCAAATACTAGGTTTTATAATTACATAAAAGCAGTTAAAAGTATGATTTTAAATATTATTAGTTAAAACTTTAAATTGAAAACTATGCCAACAGTTATTTGGACAGACTGTTAGTCAAGATGAATAAAAATGGATAATTTAAATAATAATAATAAAAAAAAAAAACTAAAAAAGAAAACAGTTTTTTCCCATTATATGCAAAAAAAAAAAAAAAAAATCTAATTGTGGACATGGAATAGACATAATTTTTTTGTTTCACCCCTATATCCAAAGTAAGATTCTTGCATATCATCAACATATCTGTATCTGTAACGAACTTTTACAATCACAGGAAAAAACCATTTCCTCGGTTAATCCTTAAACTTATAAGAAATAAAATCCAGCTCAAATTATAATCTAATATTCCTCATAAATAAATGGAATACTGCAATCTCTCTTTAGATCCCTCTTAACTAGGGATATAAGAAAAAACGGGAAATTGGGGAATTGTCTAGCTCCGCCCCAAATTTCGTGTTTATTTTCCATCTTTACGTTTTCTTACGGACATATTTGTGGCTACACATTCACCACACAAAAGTGCCAACATATTCACCGCAGCACCATTTATACGCAAAAAAATTAGTAAAATGTTTATAAGATTTGTTTACTTCAGGACTTATCATTTGCATACTAGATCATCAAATACTAGGTTTTATAATTACATAAAAGCAGTTAAAAGTATGATTTTAAATATTATTAGTTAAAACTTTAAACTGAAAACTATGCCAACGGTTATCTGGACAGACTGTTAGTCAAAATGTATAAAAATGGATAGTTTAAATAATAATAATAAAAAAAATTAAGCATTTTTTTTCTAATGAAATCGTTACTGATTATTTTAACAGAAAAAATAATGTTGGAAATTGTGGAATTGTCTAGTTCCGCCCCAAATTTCGTGTTTATTTTTCATTTTTACATTTTCTTACGGACATATTTGTGGCCACACATTCACCACACAAAAGCAGCCACATATTCACCGCAGCACCATTTATAGGCATAAAAAAAATAAGTAAAAAGTTTAAGATTTGTTTACTTCATAAATTATCATTTGCATACTAGATCATCGGATCACTAGATCATCAAATACTAGGTTTTATAATTACATAAAAGCAGTTAAAAATATGATTTTAAATATTATTATTTAAAACTTTAAATTGAAAACTATGCCAGCAGTTATCTGGACAGACTGTTAGTCAAGATGAATAAAAATGGATATTTTAAATAATAATAAAAAAAAAAAAACTAAAAAAGAAAAGAGTTTTTTTTCCCATTATGCGCAGCAAGAAAAAAAAAAAAAAAAAAAAAAAAAATCTAATTGCGGACATGGAATAGACATAATGTTTTTGTTTCACCCCTATATCCAAAGTAAGATTCTTGCATATCATCAACATATCTGTAACGAACTTTTGCACTCACAGGGGAAAACCATTTCCTCGGTTAATCCTTAAACTTATAAGAAATAAAATCTAGCTCAAATTATCATCTAATATTCCTCATAAATAAATGAAATACTGCAATCTCTCTTTAGATCCCTCTTAATTAGGGATATAAGAAAAAACGGGAAATTGTGGAATTGTCTAGCTCCGCCCCAAATTTCGTGTTTATTTTCCATCTTTACGTTTTCTTACGGACATATTTGTGGCCACACATTCACCACACAAAAGCGGCAACATATTCACCGCATCACCATTTATACGAAAAAAAATTAGTAAAATGTTTATAAGATTTGTTTACTTCAGGACTTATCATTTGCATACTAGATCATCAAATACTAGGTTTTATAATTACATAAAAGCAGTTAAAAGTATGATTTTAAATATTATTAGTTAAAACTTTAAACTGAAAACTATGCCAACGGTTATCTGGACAGACTGTTAGTCAAAATGTATAAAAATGGATAATTTAAATAATAATAATAAAAAAAATTAAGCATTTTTTTTCTAATGAAATTGTTACTGATTATTTTAATAGCAAAAATAATGTTGGAAATTGTGGAATTGTCTAGCTCCGCCCCAAATTTCGTGTTTATTTTTCATCTCTACGTTTTCTTACGGACATATTTGTGGCCACACATTCACCACACAAAAGCAGCCACATATTCACCGCAGCACCATTTATAGGCATAAAAAAAATAAGTAAAAAGTTTAAGATTTGTTTACTTCATAAATTATCATTTGCATACTAGATCATCGGATCACTAGATCAGAGGTTCCCAAAGTGTGCTCCGCGGAGCCCTTGGGGCTCCGTCTATACATTTCAGGGGCTCCGCGACGTTCAAGGAAAATAAACAAGACATGAAAGAAATAGCATATTGCAAGGGAAAATTTTTCGAAAGTATGTAGTAATTTGTGTGTGTGTGTCAAAAATAAATAAATCTATCACTAGCTTGAAAAATACTCTAATATACCTTTGAAAATCATATAAAATTTTCATTATATATGTACTTATTTTCTATGTAATATTTTTGGTTTCAACTACTTTATTTTATGTTTCTGCATTTAATGTGTTTTAAAATTTCGATTCAAAATAAGCTACAAGAAATAGTATTTTGAATCGAATGCAAAGCGTGAATCGAAAGAGCAAAGGAGCACCAGTGCTGTTATCTCTGCTTGTCGAACAAAAGAAGGAAAATGTTATTTGTATTAATTTTTAGTTATTTTAATTTTCTATTCTGTTTTTAATACTAAAACGATGTTTGTCGCTTAAAACGTCTCTTTTTTTTATATAAAATCTTGTATCATTTAAATCCCCTCATTAGATTCCTTTTACATTTGTGTATATTGCGTATATATATTTCTTTTTTTTACATAACTTTAGTTTCTTTTATGCGTTTATGTTATTTGCATATTTAAATTTTCTATACTGTTTTTCATAGTGAAACAATGTTCGTCGATTAAAACGCATCTTTTTTGTAACATCTTGTATCATTTAATAAAACACTTAGTAGATTCATTTAATATTTGTATACGTTGTGTATATTGTTTAATTTTTCTTTTTTCTTTTTGTAACTTTAATTCCTTTAATCTATTTATTTTATTTTTATTAATTCTTAGTTACTTAATTTTTCTATGCTGTTTTACATAATTGTACTTAATTTTTAAAGCAATGTATGTTGCTGATAACGAATTTTTAACAGCTTGTATCACTTAACAACCTCTCTTTAAAATTTTGTTTTAATTATTCGCGGCATTGGCTAATATTCTTATGTTATGATGCCACATTTTCTTATCAGAAATAAGCTGTAGTAATTTAAAAAATATATATTGATTCTTTACATTTTTCATCACACTAGCAATCTAAACTTTTGCTCAGCTCCATCTTTTTGCCCAGACTTTTCGTCAATGAGTACCCGCCCTGATATAAAATTAACCCCCACATGTATATACCGTTTTGTTAGTAAAGTGTTTCTTACTAGCTGCAGTTCTTTTAACATGTGTAGTTTTTTAATGTAGGGGAGAGTTGTACAAAACCGGGTAGGCGGGTAAAACCGGGTAGCGCAGATTTCTCCTTGATTTTAACTTTTGTCTATCGGTCAACACGAGGAATTGCTTGTCGAACATCATTACGGCATTTGTAGCTGAACGAAACCCTACTGTGTGAGGTTATTTTTTGTGTGAAGGATTTTGTTTGAATTACTTTTAAAAATTGTTTCGTTTGATTCTATGTTTTACGCATATATTAACTGTTTATCAGCATATTAAATAGTGGTAATTACTTCTTTGCTTTTCTACTAATATTTTGACAGTATTATTGATCTTTTACTATAGGACTGAGAATAAAGTTGCCATGTTTTTAAATCTGTGTCATGTTGGGGTAAAACAGGGTACTTAAGAGTAGGTCAGAACCGGGTGTACCCGGTTTTGTCGTACACTCATGGAATGATGTTTTTTTTAGGTTAGTTAATAAATTAGCGTAAAGTTGTAATTTGCAATTTAGTGCTGTTAAGTACTGTTAACTCCTTGATGTGTCATTCATGGCACATCAAGGGGTTGTTCTTCCAGGCCAGCTTTTTCTCCTTCGGAAATGACAGGGAAACACATAAAAGTCAGTGATAACACACCTTGGTCTACGCAGCCATAGGCTGGAATTGCTGCAGCAATAAATATTTCTGAAACATCACACAATAATGAAGCTTTTCCTTCTACATCTAAAAGTGTTGGCATCACATATCCAGCGTTGACAACATCTAGCCTTTTCCATCGACATCTCAGATTGTGTAACCCAGCAATTTGCATTTCCAATTTCGCCTAAAATGTTATTACCCGCTCCACAGGAAGACTTTAGAATTGTGAGAAGAGCTGGCAAAAGAAGGGGAAAACTCTTATTTTGATTTCTTCGCCCTATAAATTAGAGCTGGAAATATATATTAAGGAGAAACAAGCCAAATAGATACAAAACGAAAATAGGAGATTCATAAAAATAAAAAAGAAATTAAGAATCAACAGAAAAAGAAACAAGAAAAGGTTAAGGAGAAATCCTCAGAAGATGAAGAAGATAATGAAGCCTGGATGTTTTCAATGAAATTTACTCCAATTTCAAAATCCATAAAAGGTTAGATACAATGTTTGAAATCCCATGGATAGGCACATGAAGTATGTAGTATAAAGAAGAATATGATAACAGATTCACTTGTGATTTTAGCAGTTAAAATAACTCTAAGACTTCCAGTGTAAAATAGGTAGGCATAAACGATGTAGAAAATTTGCCACAGATTTATTTTTGACACATTGAAGAACACGTGTGCAATTTCATTTTGTTAAAAATAACAAAAATGTATTTCTTTATTACATTAATCAAGAATTTTCTTGACAAAAATGAGTTTTCCAGGAGCTTTAAATGAATACCCGGTTTTACCCAACCAGTAGTGTAAAGCAGGATTTTTGCTAATGTCTGAAATTTTTTTTATATATAATCAGTTACATTTTTCATAAAAAAGAATATGTTTTATTATAGTTTTATTATAATTGCTGTATTTGGCGGACATATCTCGATTATACAAGGCAGATATTTTAATACAAAAAAGTGTTTTTAGTCTTTATTTTTAATTTATTGTGTCCAATAATAGTAATATTAAATAAAACTGTGGGTTGAATAATAGAAAATTTGATTTTCAAAATTTCTAGTATGAATTCAGAATTTCTGTTTCAAGAAAACCACCAAACTGAGAACCTTGGCCCCATGTTTGAAACTGGTTCAGACTCATATCCAGCAGAGCTTTCTCTGCTCCATAGGCATAAAAAACATTAAATTGTTAACCGTAGAGTATCGTGGGGTTAAGGGGCTCCGCCTTAGAAATTTTTCCCAAAAAGGGCTCCGCAAGCCCAAAAGTTTGGGAACCACTGCACTAGATCATCAAATACTAGGTTTTATAATTACATAAAAGCAGTTAAAAATATGATTTTAAATATTATTATTTAAAACTTTAAATTGAAAACTATGCCAGCAGTTATCTGGACAGACTGTTAGTCAAAATGTATAAAAATGGATAATTTAAATAATAAACTTTTAAATTTAAAAAATTAAAAAACCCGACTGAGTAAAAAGCGAACTAATTAATTATTTCTCATCAATGTGAAACTACTTTTTTTTTTCAATTCCTACTATTAGCTCACACTCTCGCTACATATATCTTGTTCAAATTTTCAATCGTTAATAAAATACTTATTATTCATTCAATCAAGGTCAAATAATTTTTTTTAAATTTGTAGTGGATGACACTTGATGTTAATCCAGTTTTTTCAAATATTAATTCATTAATTAAATTAAATTAATTAATTTTCAATAATTGAGAGAGCCCTCTTCTTGATCAAGGTATTTTAAGACCGAGAAAGCCCTCTTCTTGATCAAGGCATTTTAAGCGCCACTCACGAGGAAAGAAGAATCGGAGAAAGAACTTCTCTTATTGACCTAAGTAGGAATTGACTTAAAATATTTTTTTATATATTACTTGTTTATATTACTTACCTATTTATTTATTTACTTGTATTGATGACTTTTAAGTTGTGTTTGATTGTTAGTTCCTATCTATAAACACTGTTTTGATGAGGTCTATAGATGTCTATGATGGTTAGAGTTGCAGTAAAGCTAGAGATCCACAATACATGCACAACTTCCAGGTTGTATAATATTTTAACGGAGCTTCTGACTGTAAAATAGTCAATGAAACATCCTCTTCATTTTGAAAGACTTATCCATATATTGGCCACTCAATAGGGTGCGTAATTTTTTTTCGTCTCTACCACCATTTTGTATTTTACGGCCGCCATTTTGAATTTATAAAAACAAAACCTAGCCTATAACCATCGGGCCGTTAAGACGAATTGATAGAGACCTCATTCATTAAAATCCATCCAGCCGCTGGGATGTTTCGAGGGTATAAAGAAATCCACATACACAGATACGCGTGAAACACATAACCCTTCTTTTTTGTCGGGTAATAAAAAAAAACCTTTTAAGCATTTTTTTCTAATGAGGACTGATTATTTTCTAATGAATACTGATTATTTTGATGGAAAAAAAAGAGTTTTTTTCCCATTATGAGCAGAAAAAAAAAAAAAAAAAATCTAATCGTGGACATGAAAAAGACATAATTTTTTTGTTACACCCCTATATTTAAATTAAGCTTCTTGCATATCATCAAATACTAGGTTTTATAATTACATAAAAGCAGTTAAAAGTATGATTTTAAATATTATTAGTTAAAACTTTAAACTGAAAACTATGCCAACGGTTATCTGGACAGACTGTTAGTCAAAATGTATAAAAATGGATAATTTAAATAATAATAATAAAAAAAATTAAGCATTTTTTTTCTAATGAAATCGTTACTGATTATTTTAATGGAAAAAATAATGTTGGAAATTGTGGAAATGTCTAGTTTCGCCCCAAATTTCGTGTTTATTTTTCATTTTTACGTTTTCTTTCGGACATATTTGTGGCCACACATTCACCGCAACACCATTTATAGGCCAAAAAAAAAAAAAAAAATCAATTTTGACAATCGTTCACAGAAAAAACTTTCTGCAAAGGATTGCCGAAAAAAAAAACGAATTTCGCCAAAGAATCGCGGAAAAAACGCGAATTTCTTCAAGGGATCGAGAGAAAACGCATACTCGTCTAGGGATCTCGAAAAAATATAAATTTTGCCAAGGGATCGCAGAAAACACAAATTTCATCAAAGGATTGCGGAAAAACGTGAATTCTGTTAAAGGATCTCGGAAAAACGCGAATTTTGCCCAAAGACCGCAAAAGACCGCATAATTGGCGCCGGGAGGAGATTTCACCCCTTTCCTCCCCTGCTGCAACCTTTCAGAAAATTTACTGTGAGTTTCAGAATTTTTTGTTTGTTTGTTTTATTTACTCAGAATCACCCTTGCCGTCTTTTTATCCGCGACCATTTGACGAAATTTGCAATTTTTTTCTCTTGATCGTTAGACGAAATTCATAATATTTTGTGCATTCTTTTGACGAAATTTACGATGACTTTTCCGTGACCGAATGACGAAAATCGCCATTTGTTTCCGCATTCTTTGATAAAATTCAAGATATTTTTCCACGGTCCTTTGAGGAGATTCGCAATTTTTTTCCCCGATGAATTGCCAAAATGCGCATTTTTCCGCCGATCGTTTCATGTAATTCACGATTTTCTTTATACACGATCCTTTGCCAAATTTCGTGAATTTTTCTACGACCGATTGACGAAATTGATATTCGGTATTTGTTTCAGAGATTTTTTGACGAAATTCGCGATTCTTTTCCACGATCTTTTGCCGAATTTCGTCTTTTCTTTTGTCGACCGACTGCTGAAGTTCTTGATTTTTTGCTCGATTTTTCATTAAGTTCTCGATTTTTTGCTGGACTACTTGACCAAATTCGTGTGTATTTTTCTTTTCTGTCCACGACAGTTTGAGAAAATTTTCAACTTTCTTTCAGTAATCGTTTGGCGAAATTTACAAGGTTTTTTTGCGACCGTTGGAAAACTTTTTTTTTCTACGACCAATTGTTGATATCTGCGCTGTTTTTCGCTACCGATTGGCAAAATTCGCGGCTGTTTGATGAATTGATTTTGTGGAATTCCCGAAGGAAAAAAAAATACGTGGCTTTCACGAAATTAAAAAAAATAAATCGTGTACGAATCATATGCCTGTGCAAGAAATAAATTTGGAAGATTCTATTCAAAGAAATTTTTTTATTACGCGGGATTTTCCCTTTCTTGTGTGGGATTTGCGATATACCACACGTTATTTCTAACTCTGCCCTTCAAATAAAACTTTTCTTCCTTTTCTCCAAGATACTCTTGAAATGAAAGGTCTGATGGAAAATAGTATCGGGGATGATCTGCAAGAAGTTTTTACTGCTATGTTTCCTGGTGCTGTACATAATTTTTATTGTTGAAGAACCAAGCTTACTTACTTCATAACTGAAACATTAGGGCCTTATTTTCTGGATAACTTGCTTTCTCATTTGAAGAAATCACTCTATTCTTTATTCAGTGATTTGAGCAGAAGCATACACTCTGAAATAAGATGTGAACATTCATAAAGCCCTTCCAGTTGTTATAGATACATTTTTTCTTCCCTTATGCGACTATTTTTGGCTACTATTTACGAACAAATGCTTACTGTTTTTTTCGTTGGAGGCTACTAAAGTTACTACTTTCAGTGTCATGCGGAAGTGGCAGCCCTGCAATTCAGATGCTTTTATGAAATAGAATAAAGCTTTTTTTTTCTAAAAAACTCCGAATTTTTTTTATAAAATAACATCAAAGTTGGACTTTTGATTTCCGAATTCGAAGGCTGACAATTGAAGAGCTAAGTGGAAGAACATGTTAAGTAAAAAAATTACATTTGAAGAAATTTGATGTGAAAGTTTTTGTTGTCAATTTTAATGATTTAGTTTCTGTTTGATACCATGTGTTTAAAATATTAACAGGTGTGGTACGTATCAGAAAACTATCAGAATTACTATATCAGAAAAACTTATTCATATTTAATTTTTAAATATTAAAAAATATTAATATTATTTGGATTATTAAATATTAAAATATTAAATATTAATGAATAATGTCTTAAATCTTCAAGGATAAATAGAACTTCGGTATTTTAGCTTTACCATGTGATAGAATACCTGATAACACCTTCGCCCAAAAGATAATATCATTTTTAAGAAAATGTAGCATAACATGTTCTTCCACTCAGCTCTTCAATTACAAGACGGATACATTTAGTAATCCGCTTTAAATCAAGCTGCTTCGAATTAGGAAAAACGTTAAGAAAAAGGAGATCGCCACTCGATTCTTAAGCCTCTGAGACTTGAACATCTGCAATTTTCATGCAAATAGGAATAGAAATGAGTTTATGAATGGGTCAAAAATAATCACACTTTTGAGTGGGGATTTTTGTTTTATTTGAAAACAACGTATTAATTTACTAAAACAAACAATTCTGTATATTCCACTGAACTCGACAATAGAACGGAGGGCCAACTCCCTATTCTGATACATTGAATCCAGCGGTCCGCCCATGAATACAATGCCAAAGATTTTCCGCTGAAAATTTTTGGCAAGACATAGATTTCCTCCCATAGAGTAATATGGGGTTGATATTTTCAAATTGGATTTTCTTTTAAAAATTTGACGAAGTTGCGACAATTTTCAATGAATGATATATATTTTTTATTGAAAAAAACTACAGATTTTATTTAAATTAATCGCAAATTTTCAGTTTGATATTAGTTAAAAATGAAATTTTAGGTAAGCTCAACGACAAAAATTGAAAAACAAATTAAGTATTGCTCATAAAAATATCAAAAAGATGTAGAAAACACCAAAATTGGTAAAAAGTATGCGAAAAATTTTGAAAAAATGCTTGTAATATTAAGGAAAGTGCAGGACTCATTACTTGCGCGCATTGAAAGTGTGATGTGGTCGCGGCAGAATGTGGATCGCTGAGATGGCTCTCCGTATTATTGTAGAGCTCAGTGGTATATTCTTACCTTCTGTTCCATTTTCGTCCTTCTGAAGCCAGACTTGCATGAATTTAGAAGAATGACGTGCTTCATGACATCTCTTTTTATTGAGTTTTCTATGAAATTTTCCTGCTTTTTTGTCGCGTTTGTTTTTGCGTGGGTCATTCATTTCTGATCAGCTTAAAATCAAAATAATAACAACATTTAACTACGAACACATTCCCACGAATGACAGATCAGACCAAACCAAGTGTGTGTAGGGGTTAGGTAGAGACGCTCCTACTATCTCACTTTGCACAAGAGGGAAACACGAGTTCAGAGGTCAAAGAAGTTCTTTGTGTGACCATGTTACTCACTGCAATTAAACTACGTGGGTGACTGACACTAGCTTTGCAGTTAAGGAAAATTTTTCTTCTACGGATCAACTTACAACTTCTGACCAAATATCAATGATTGGCCAGCACCGTATTAATGGTTGAGAACAAAAGCGTTGTTGTTTTATGGGAAGAGAGAGTGGGTGAAATGATCAATACTAAAGAGTTTTAAATTTGATTGCATCTTAAAAAAAAAAAAAAAAAAAAAAAAAATGAAAAAAGCAATTTAACAAATTACAATGACCATTTGGAAAATGATTTTTTTAAAGACTAAAATTTAAGACATAAAAAATCGCACGGAGTTGATCATACATTACGTACGCCATGAATTAAGCATTAATAGTGTTATTACACGTAAAAATTGCAAGCGACAAAAATCACCTGCGACTCGTCAGATTTCCTGAAACTTACGTATTATCCACCTGAAACTTACGTATTATCCAAGCATTTCATTGGCTGTTCGGGAAAAGGCTTTTCCATCGGCAGGGAAATCTGACGACCAATTTTAAACGAAATTTCATTCTTAAACTTCTAAACACCCGACACTATTACTTTTTACACCGTCGTATAAAGAAAAAAAATGTACTTTTAAATGCAATTTGTTTGAAAGCTGTATCTCAATTTGTTTCTGAGTTATTAATATTTTTTTGTAGTTTTTATTAATTTTTGTCGTGGTGGCAACAGAAGTATCCATCTCTATTGAAAGTAAAGGGAAAATAGAGATTACTGTATCGACCAATCAGACAACGAATAAAATGCGGATTCAACCAATAAAACGCTACAGATATGTTTTTGATTTCCTACCCTGACAGAGAACAATAATCATTTTTCGAAATGGTTAAAAAAATTTTTAAGCATTTTTTTTTCTAATGAAGTCGTTACTGATTATTTTAATGGAAAAAATAATGTTGGAAACTGTGGAATTGTCTAGCTCCGCCCCAAATTTCGTGTTTATTTTTCATTTTTACGTTTTCTTACGGAAATATTTGTTTCCACGCATTCACCACACACAAGCGGCCACGTATTCACCGCAGCAAAAAAAAAAAAAAAAAAAAAAAAGTAAAAAGTTTATAAGATTTGTTTACTTTAGAAGTTATCATTTGCATACTAGATCATCAAATACTACGTTTTATAATTACATAAAAGCAGTTAAAAATATGATTTTAAATATTATTAGTTAAAACTTTAAACTGAAAACTATGCCAACGGTTATCTGGACAGACTGTTAGTCAAAATGTGTAAAAGTGAATAATTTAAATAATAATAATAAAAAAAATTAAGCATTTTTTTCCCTAATGAAATCGTTACTGATTATTTTAATAGAAAAAATAATGTTGGAAATTGTGGAATTGTCTAGCTCCGCCCCAAATTTCGTGTTTATTTTTCATTTTTACGTTTCCTTTCGGACATATTTGTGGCCACACATTCACCACACACAAGCAGCCACATATTCACCGCAGCACCATTTATAGGCATAAAAAAATAAGTAAAAAGTTTAAGATTTGTTTACTTCATAAGTTATCATTTGCATACTAGATCATCGGATCATAAAAGCAGTTATAAATATTATTTTAAATATTATTAGTTAAAACTTTAAATTGAAAACTATGCCAACAGTTATCTGGACAGACTGTTAGTCAAAATGTATAAAAATGGATAATTAAAATAATAAAAAAAAAAATTTAAGCATTTTTTTTTCTAATGAAGTCGTTACTGACTATTTTAACACGTTGACTGCCGACTACGAGATAACGCGTAGATTGTGTTCTTTTCCAGGACGTTAACTACGAGTTATAATAATATAATGTGATTAAATCAAATTATCATTTTAGGCCAGATTTCTGAAAATTGCCGTGCAAGTCAACGTGTTAATGGAAAAAATTATGGTGGAAATTGTGGAGTTGTTTAGCTCCGCCCCAAATTTCGTGTTTATTTTTCATTTTAACATTTTCTTACGGACATATTTGTGGCCACACATTCACCGCACACAAGCGGCCACATATTGTCTGTAGCACCATTTATAGGCAAAAAAAAAAAAAGAAAAATTTTATAAGATTTGTTTACTTCAGGAGTTATCATTTGCATACTAGAAACTCTTTGTATCATCGCGTTGTGTATCTACAATATACTCAAAGTTCAATGTTATCTACACAATGGTCTTTAACTATGATGGTACATAGTTTTACTATCTACCACAACAGTTAATATAAACTGTTCAGAAATTCTGCATAAACGGCGATACTGACTTAATTTTTCGATTACAGAGTTTTATTTATAACTAGCTAAAGTACCCGGCGTTGCCTGGAATTTAAAAAATGTTTGTTTTGAAAAATCAACGACTGCGTGTTCATTTGTGGAATTTTCACTCTTATTTTTCATTTAGAGGAGACTAGGGAGGGTTGACCCACTTTTTACAAAATGATTTTTTATTTTTTAAATATTGAATGTAAAATAATGTTTTATATATCATTTTTTTCGTTATACAATCAGTTATCAAAATAAAATTACTACACAAGCGTAATATATAAGAAATTTGAAAAATGATTGTTTTTATTCATAAGAAAATAATGGGTCAAGGCTCCCCACATCTGGGAGGGTTGACCCACTATATGGTAGGCTTGACCCACTTTGTTTTATATTGAAATATTTGTGAAGAGAAATAAAATCAGTTAAAAAAAAGCAAAATAACTTTATGCTACATGCTTTAATTATTATATAAAAAAAAATATTTTTCAAAATATAATGCTTCAATAAACCTGTTTAGTCGTAATCCCATGCCAGAGGAGAATTTTTTTAAATTTTAAACAGGATTTCGTCTGAGCAGATATAATTGTGCAACAGGAAAATGAAATTCTAGCATTTAAGACAGTATTCCGCTAGAGACAGGTTCCATTTTCTTCCCTTAATTTCATGCATTATAATGCCTGGAGTTAGTAGCCACTGTCCCGCTTTTTTTTTGTGTCCTTGTCCTACTTTTTGCGGCATTCAACCTCACAGCTATAGTTGTCACATAGTTTGGCTTCATCTTACTCTATTCATTATATTAAAATTTGTCTCCATACCTTCCTAAAGTTTTTCGATCCATGCTATGTTCTTTTGCAGCCGCATGAATACTTAATTTATCATTAACATCTAACTTAATTTATCATTAACATTTAACCCTTTCAGAGGCAAGTACTTTCAGTACTAAAATGCTGAAATAAATGACTGGCACCGGAACATACGACCAAATTTATTTGGAAATAAGAAAAAAGTCTATATTTCACATACATATTAAATTGAAAATATGTTAGCAGATGTTCTGGTGTCATTGTGGAGTTTGGGAATTAAGATAAAGTGGTTTCATAAACATACCACTGCCCTTGAAACGGTTAAGACTGCTGCTTTCGTACTTTATGGTCTTTTCCACTATTTCTATTTACCTATTGTAAGTAACGTTTAAATAGCGTCAACCGCTCCTCACATTGACTGGGTCAAGCCTCCCCACATAGGCTTTTTCTAAAGAATAGCACATTGTTATGTTAAGCCTAACTTACTGTATAATCTTTATGCCTGGAATGAAAACTCGATATTTCTGCATTACTTAAAACTTACTTAAATTTCTGTGATATATTTTATGTGAAATAAAGCTTACAAAATATTTCTAAAAAACACAACTTTCAGGTTGAAAACCCCTCACAATTGATTTTTTTTTCTACACCTATTTCGATTATCTGTATGAAACAGAGATTGTTGTTTGAGCATTCCGGTTGCTTTGGTTGACACCTATTGATAAAACTCTGAAATTCTTTTAAATATGAAAACTGATGGGTGGGTCAAGCCCAAGATTATTAGACATATAGGTTGGCTCGTCACTAAGGACGCTGCTCCGCCCACTCTCGTTGCTATGAGGGGTCATACGTCACAAAAATCCCAGAAGGACACTTCCCTATCTGCCGTAAGAATAAAATAGGAGTTTCGATTTATTAAAAATTGTACAAACTTTCATTTTTCAAATGCTAACACCCACATTTGACAGTTTATTTTACTTGAGTAAAGTAACTAGGTAAAGCATGTAGTTTATAAGTTTTTTCTTAAATCTTCATAGAGTTCTGGGTTCAAAGTTTGAGGATGCGAAAGTTAAACTTACGTGGCAAATTTTAATTTATAGCTTCCCAAAAAATCGTCCGATTGAAAATTTTTTCTTTTTAATAAGATGCAATGAGAGGCCCCAGACATAATCTAGTCATTCCTTTTATTCAAAAACACATTTATATTTATAAAAATTATTATAAGTGCATATTTAAAAATATTAAGGTATCCAACTCGGGCTTACCAGATTAGTCCATAGGTAAAAATCATTTTTTAAACTGAAAATTCTAAATAGATTTTTTTACATTTAATTTATATGTATACATTTAGATTGCCCACTGACAACATCAAATTAAAAATATCTGTAATATATTCAAATAAGTTTTGAAATTTATTAAAAGCGATACTTTATTAAATGCATGTCCGCAGTTAATAGCCGAAGAAATCACCAAAAATTTCACTACTTAGAGCAGCCTTTTTGATTTTTATTATTTCAGTGGTTTAAGCACGTAGTTCGGTTGCATGTCTGCTAAATTTGTGTTTTATTTATATTATTTTATTTATTGATGAAGTTTTAATGTCGTTATGTAATATTAACCGGAAATAAATCCTGAACTATTTATAGTGTTTTAAGTGCAAACGGATTAAAGTTTCGTAATCGGGCCGTACGCGATGAACATAGATTTTAGTGCAAATCATTCTTTAAAAATATTTTAAAAACCATAAATAAAAAATATAAATAAACGAGGAAATTGAAATACAGTTTTCAAATAAATTCTATTTCAAAAGAACTTTTTTTTCCCGATTCAGCAGTGTAAAAATTGAAAATGTTGCGATGTTTAGAAGTTATATAAATCTATATATATATATATATTAGTAAAAGTGAAAGTTATTGGTCAGGTGTTGCCACTGCCAATATGATGTAAATATTATTCACGGGCATGTTTTTTTGTTTTGTAATATAAAATTCTAAAATGATTCTAAGCAAACAGAAAATTAAAATTTCATATTAGAGATTGTGTAGCAAATAAAATAAGAAAAACTAGTGTAGTTGTCTTTATTATAGAAAATAAAACATTTTATGTTGTAAATAATATGTGAATACTTGAAATATTGTAAATATGCTTTTTTTTTTAAAATATTGATATATTATATTTTAACAACAGCAAAGAAAAAAAAATATATATCATGGTATTATTAGTTATTGAGAGCACTAATTTCTCGTCACCCCCCCCCCCCCCCCCCTCATTTGTATCAGCCTTTGGAAATAGCCAATTCTTGGTTTTAAAGAACCCTGTAAAATTGTACTATGTATTTTCCATAAATATATTTTTTAAAGAATAATAACTTCATATGTTGTATATATCTTTTTATGTTTTTCACAATTTAAAAATATTTAAAAATGTATTAGGTTTTATAAACGCAATTCTGAGAAATTACTATTTTGTTCTTTTCTAATTTGTATAATTTTTATATTAAAACATACATTTTAATTAAATGAATTAAAGTTGCAACCCACTATTTTAATAATTTAATAAATAATCTAAAACGAAAATTTTGAAATACGCAATTCATATTTAATATATATATATATATATATATATATATATGTTGTGCAAATGGCTCAACAAGTGAAATCGACTACATCTTAACAAACAAAAAGCATCTTATTCAGGATTGCAGCGTTCTCAATAACTTCAATACAGGAAGTGATCACAGGTTGGTTAGATGCAAACTGCTGTTAAATACTAAAGTGGAAAGAATGAAGCTTTTGCAACACTCAAAGAAATCAATCGATATAATAAATCTCCAGAAACATAAAGAAGAATTCCATTTGGAACTTAAAAACCGTTTCCAAGTACTTCAATCAACTTTAGAAGAAGAACAAGATGTTACAGTAGTGAACAAGAAACTAACCAATACTCTACAAGATATTGCAAAGAAGATAGCCGGCGATGCACAAGTAAAGCAGACAAAGAAAATAACAGAAGAAACAAGAAGATTGATGAAGAAACGCAGAGAATTTAAAATGAAGAAAAACGATCCTAAATCAAGAGTTGAATATGCTGAATTATGTAAAACGGTAAGAAAATGTGTTACAGAAGATATCAGAAAATTTAACTCTGATCTTGTCAAGAAAATTCTAGAAGATAACAAAAGTTTAAAAAAAGCTAGGCGAAAACTTTGTGTTGGAAGAAAAGGTATTTTTGCACTAAAGAGGGCAGATGGAACAATCACCAAAATCAATAAAGAAATAGTACACATTGTCGAAAAATTCTATAACGATTTATATAAATGTGAAGATCAGAGGGAAATAAACATATGTGATCCACGAGAAATCCCAGTGATGACAGACGAAGTTTTACAAGCCATTAAATTTATGAAAAAAGGCAAATGCCCCGGAGAAGATGGAATTACAATCGACCTTATCAAAGAAGCAGGAGAAGAATTTGCAAAAATGCTATCCTTACTGTTTTCCAAATGTCTCCAGAAGTCAGATGTACCAGAAGATTGGAATAATGCTGTGATGGTGCTACTTTACAAGAAAGGAGAGAAGGAAAACATTAAAAACTACCGTCCAATCAGCTTACTGTCAGTGATTTATAAAATTTTCACCAAAGTTTTAACGACAAGACTTGAATCAGCTCTGGACTCAGCTCAAACTAGAGAACAAGCAGGATTCCGAAGTGGATTCAGCACAATGGATCATATCCAAACGGTAAGGGAACTCATAGAAAAACATAAGGAATATAATTTACCTCTTTGCCTTGCCTTTATTGATTATGAAAAAGCATTTGATTCGGTCTACACATCAGCAGTAGTAGAATCTCCGGAGGACATTGGTATAGACAAACCTTACATCAATATTATAAAGAAGATTTACAAGAAAGCAACAGCAACCATCCGCTTGGACAAAGGAAAAGCAAAGATCAAGCTTGGAAGAGGGGTAAGACAAGGAGACACCATTTCGCCTAAGCTTTTTACTGCTGTCTTAGAAAATATTTTCAAGAAGCTGGATTGGGAAAACAAAGGGATTAGAATAAATGGGGAATATTTAAGTCATCTCCGATTTGCTGACGACATTTTAATTTTCAGTAACAGTCCTGAAGAATTGGAAAATATGCTAAAAGATTTGGCAGAAGCTAGCATTAATGTGGGATTAAAAATAAACTTGGAAAAGACTAAGGTGATGTTCAATTCATTTGCATCAAAAAAGAAAATCGTCTACAACAACACTGAAATTAAAGAAGTGCAAAGTTATGTGTACCTTGGGCAAGAAATATCATCGGATAATAGTATCATGAATGAAATCAATAGAAGAATAAGAAATGGATGGAGTGCTTTTGGGAAGAACAATATTATTCTGAAGAGTAGCATGCCCCTGTGTTTGAAAAGAAAGGTATTTAACCAATGTGTTTTGCCTGTCCTAACTTATGGAGCAGAAACATGGACGCTAACAAAACGGATGGTACAAAGATTACAAACAACACAGAGAAGTATGGAAAGATGTATGCCAGGTATAACTAGAAGAGACAGAAAAAGAATAACCTGGATAAGAAGTCAGACGAAAGTTTTTGACATCATTGAAAGAATTAAACGGCTAAAATGGAAATGGGCTGGGCACATCGCAAGAAGACAAGACAATAGATGGAGCACAAACACCCTACAGTGGTATCCCAGAGATGTAAAACGGCCAAGAAGACGACCTCAAGTAAGATGGAGTGATGAAATCAGAAAAGTAGCCGGTGTAAATTGGATGACTAAAGCACTAGACAGGAAGCATTGGAAAAATCTGGGGGAGACCTACATCCAGCAGTGGATTGAAAACGGTTGATGATGATGATGATGATATATATATATATATATATATATACTAATAACATAATAAAATAAGAGAGAGCGAGAAAAGAATAAAAACTATAGTACAGCTATAATTTTTTTTTCTTTCAGAATTGTTTTATGTATTTTTCCCTCCTGCGTCACTGTAAAGCTTTTAAAAATTAATAATTTTTATCCATACAGTTTTACAAACTAAGTTCTCTTATTTCTTTACACGCGAAAAAAAAAAAGTATTATTACATTTTATTCAATTAGAATTGTATAGCAATTAACTGCATAGAGCCATAGAGCTAAGGCAAATTTCAACTCTAGTTTCGTTTCTTGGATTCTTGTGACGTAGCAGGGGGAGAGCCCTCCGATTGGAGGAAAACTTACGAGCCAACCTATATGTCTAATAACCTTGGGTCAAGCCTCCCATATGGTCAATCCTCCTTAGTCTTCCCTAATCCGGACAACAGATTAACTACTTACTTAGTAAATATAATCTGTGATCTTGATTGAGACCGAAATTAAAACTTTTTCATGAAAAGTTGCTTACGAGTATTTTGTTATTCAAATAATTTTTTCATGATTAAAGAAAATGGCAAGTACAAATATTCTATGAATTTTATTTTTTAAAAATATGAAATTTTTATTTCAGATCTTCACTACGAATGCGCTCTAGGGATCTAAATCTTTGTGGAAATCCTAATAGATTTTAAAATGGCGAAAACAAATTCAGATAACCTCAAAATCCTCAATAACTTCAAAAATACGCCAATATTTCCATAATCGGGTTTCTATCATGTTTCAATACTTTTTTCAAGCCTATATGACGTTATATATTCACCTGCTGACGTCCATTATATTTCCAATATGACGTAATTTTTTTAAAAAATTCATCAAACTATTTATTTCATTTTCATTTTTCACGTGGAAATCTTGCAATAGAAAAGTTATGATGCAATATTAACATTTTTTTTAATTCGTCAAACTATTTATTTCATTTTCATTTTTCACGTGGAAATCTTGCAATAGAAAAGTTATGATGCAATATTAACATTTTTTTTTAATTCGTCAAACTATTTATTTCATTTTCATTTTTCACATGGAAATCTTGCAATAGAAAAGTATCTGTTGAGTAAGAATTTTATTGTGGATTTTTAATTGTTGGCAACTGCTAACGAAAAATATTTAGATTTGATAGGAAATTGTTGTTAAATTGGTGATTTTTTATTAATTAAAAATTAACTATAAATTATTTCGATTCCAGGTTACTTTAGTTACCTCAGCCGCGTTTTAATACACATGTACGTAACATTTCACAATTCTGGCTTCCAAATGTGGATTTGTATAGAATTACAGACGGACAGACAATTTTTCATTTGTATATGTTAGATTTGAACAGTTCCATATTGCCTATTACTAACATGAGCTTCGTAATTTTTGCAAAATGAAATAGGTTGGATAAGTCCAAAAATAGGTCTTTTATGACAATAAGTTTATATAGTTTAAAATTTTGTATTAGAAAATGGACAATATTTTTGAGAAGTATGCAATTTTCTGTTAATTTCGGATGTGAAAAAAGTATTTTTAGTCATTATTATTTTTATTTTTATGGTCTAAATCTTGTAAATTTTATTTTACATGCTGAAAATGATGTATGACATGAAAGTAAATAATTTTCAAATCGGAGTTGTTGCGTGATAAAATAATAAATTTTATGACAGAAAAATAATAAAAGCTTCTTTTTTACTTTCTTCTATCTTTACAAGAAGAAAGTATTGGATTCATGAAAATTTTCGAATTCTTCTTTTCGATGAATTTACACGTTTTAGGGGTCAGAGATCCCGAAAAACATTTTTTTTACAAAATGTCTTTCTGTGCGCGGCACAAATTTTGTGGGCGCTCTACCTCAAGAACTAATGCACGGAATTTAATAAAAAATTATATTTAGTTATTCCCTGATATAAATTAGTGCTGATTAGTTTTTGGTGCAAATCGCTCAACAGGTGGCGCTGCTATGCTACATTTTTTACGATTTCCGCAATGGCTCTATCTCAAGATTAAATGCACGGAGTTTTATGAAACTTCAGATTCAGTTAGTCCTTGATATGAATTGGTGTTTACTACGATTCGGTGTAAATCGTCCAACAGGTGGCGCTGCTATACAGCGTTTTTTACGAGTTCTGCAATGGCTCTATTTCAAGAACTAATGCGTGGATTTTCATCAAACTCCAGATTCAGTTAGTCCTTGATATGAGTTGGCGCTCACTACGTTTTGGTGTAAAATGCCTAAAAAGTGGCGCTGCTATGTTGCATTTTTTACGATTTCCGCAAAGGCCCTATCTCAAGAACTAAAGTGCGGCTTTTTATGAAACTTCAGATTTAGTTAGTCCTTGATATGAGATGGCGCTGACTACGTTTCGGTGTAAATCGCCCAGCAGGTGGCGCTGGTATGCTGCATTTTTCTGATTCCCGAAATAGTTTTATCTCAAGAAGTAATGCACGGATTTTAAACAAACTTCAGTTTCAGTTACCAAGTTGACTTAAGTTGTTGCTTATGAGGTTTTGGTATATATCGCCCAACAGGTGGCGCTGCTATGAAGAATTTTTTACGATTTCCGCCATAGCTCTACTAAAAAAATAATGCACGGATTTTCACGAAACTTCAGCTTCAGTTAGAAGTTGACGTAAGTTGTTGCTGATTAGATTTCGGTGTAAATCATCTAACCGGTGGCGCTGCTATGCTGTATTTTTCAGGAAGTATTAAGATGTAGAAGAAAGTTTTGCGATTTCTACATTCGTCTAGTCTTATATTTCATATTATTTATGTGTTCAATTATGAATGCAGAGCATGTACTGATGTCTTAAGTTTTTATTTAAATTTATTAATATTAAATATTTTTATATATTAAAAACTAACGTCAACCGGGGTGACTTTGTCCCACCCCGCAGATTAGGGCAAAACATAAAAAAAATAAAATTTGCTACAATTGCTAATCAGGAATCCCGAATGGAACAGCTGCCGTATTCGCCCGGGGTTCGCCATCTTGTGTCTTTGTTGGTCATTTATAACCACTTTATGCTTAATTTCGGAAAATTTAAATGTTAAACAACAACAAAATTTTAAACAAAAAATCAGCACTCCAAACATTATTTGTAAAAAAGAAAAAAAAATTAGGGGGGGGGGGGTTAGGGAAAATTCGTAATTTGCAAACGGTAACTAAATAAATTTTAAAACAGTAGAATAAAGCAAATATTCATTTTTAAAAATGTATATTCCGAAATTACGACCAAAACAGTCTGAGATTAAACATTAAAAAACAACAACAACAACAACAACAACAATAAAAATAAATAAATAAATCCAAATGAAGAAATTTAAAATCGGCAAAGAAAATGGCCGCCATTTCTGGGCAAATACGGCAGGATAGCCTCCTGAATTCGATAGATTGTGAAAGTAGCTTAAACATAAATTCAGCATTTTACATATTGAGCTAGGCATCATATCCGAGGTTTATTTTTTCGCCCATGATTTTATTGGGGGGGAAACTTTTGATTGGAAAAGTTATTTATACTTGATGCTATAATGTGGCAAGCGAAATTTTTGAAAATTTCTTAATATGTTTTCCTTACAAATCAATGACACTGAGATTTATACATATTAATTTGATATTTTAGATTTTACAATGACTCTATTCAGAACCAGCATTTTGTGTGCCAATATAAGGCGAAATTGTTCCGGGACAAAATCAAGACAAATTTATATGTATTTAATTTTCCTGAAAACAGAAATATAAATTCAAATATTTACTGCAAATGCAAATGTTGTACTAGTGTATATTTACTATTTTTCTGTACAAGCGCTTGTGTAATAATTCTGCATGCGTATAAATCTCCTGTAGGTAGTAGCAATTATAAAAATTACATAGATGAATCTCTGCAGAAAGTGGAATATATGCCACTTTCTGCAGAGTTTCATCTGTATGATTTTTAGAATGTTTTGTAGGAAAATATTTTGTTCTACGACATATATTAAGCCAAATAAAAATTCCTGAAAAATATTCAATTTCAATCTCTACTTTAAAGAACAAAAGCCCTAAAAAATTTCCCCCTCTTCGTAAGACCTTCTTTAAAAAGTGTTTTTTTTTTCTTTTTCTTTTCAGTGTCTGAAATATTTAAATATATAGAAAACTTCGTTTTCTTGAAAATAAGTAGGGGAAGGTGACCTAAAATTATCCCTTTAAGGGGAAAACTTGTGTAAAGTAACATAACTGTTTAATTAAATCTTTGGCACAATGATAGTATATTTTACACTATATTTTGTATTATAAACATATCTATCTATATATTATAAAGGACAAACATATCTGTGCGTAACGCATACGTCATTTTGCGAATGGCAACACTTTGAAATTTGAAATAAAATTTTGGTTTTGCAATTTTCTCTACTGCAAATTTTTAAACTTCTAAACATCGCACATTTTAAATTTTTACACCGTCGTTTAAGGAAAAAAATGCTCTTTTAAATGAAATTTTTTTGAAAACTGTATCTCAATTTATTTTTGAGATATTAATTTTTTTTTGTAGTTTTTAATAACATTTTTCTTATCGTGGCAACAAAAGTACCCCATTTCTATTGTAAGTCATTGAAAGTAAACGGAAAATAGTCGAAAATAGGCGATACTGTATCTTTTTGTTGCAATTTTCTCTTAAAACCTGAAAAAAAAAGTTGAAATTAAAATATGGTCTATGTCAAGAATATTGTCTGTTATTCCGTGATAATGACGTCATATGCATACTTTTCTATAGACGAAGTTTAAGACTGGATTGTAAAAGTGGATTGTTTTAGCGGATGCAAATGACGTCATTTTATAAAAAACGTGTATTTTAATTCTTAAACCTGAATTATGTTTTGTAGAAGCAGTGCGTCATTTTCATAGCCCAGCTGCTTTGAAATTCTTCACAGGTGAAATGCTTCATTTTTGAAAATAATGTAATCGAAATCACACACTGATAAAACGCAATGTTTTACAATAATTTAGAGTGTCTTTATAAAAGAGAGGTGACATGCAAATAATAGCGATTTATATCCCAGAAATTGATGATTCTCGCCTGGATGGATTTGCTTCGCCAAGTTAGACAAGCAAACAAATAATTCGTGGTTTAAAATAATATTATGCTCCTGAAGTTTTTGTCCAAAATTCTCTCGAATAATAAAATTTTAATGCTATTCTTTAGGACATTCTACTATAATTTTATCAAAATAACATAATTTGCTTTGTTTAATTTTCTCTAATTTTATATAATCTATATATTTAAAACACAAGTGTGTTTTTTAGTCATCTGCCCTGATCTTTCTGCTGAACCAAACTTTATTAATATATATTTTTTAAAACTGAAAGCCCTTCATTTGTAGATGTGATCGTACTATCTGTTTTTTTTTTGTTTTTTTTTTTTGTTTTTTTTAAATATCCCCACTTTTATATTTTAATTTTAAAAGCCTTTTATGAAATTTCTTCAAAATGGTGAAAATTAGATAGCTTTCATTATTGCAGACAAGAGAGAAATAATGAGGTATTTTTATCTTTATTCATGCTATTTTCTGATAAAAATTCAAAATTGTTGTATAGGGTTTAGTGTCGCAAAATCCCATTAGAAGCAGAATATTATATTAGGAGCGTAATAACGGAAAATGACATACTGCTTTTGAAAACACGCATTTTTCCTCATAAATCTTCTATATTGTTTTTCCTTCTGCATGTGTACTGATACTAGGTTTCAGACACTAGGCGAAATACTTATTTAAGTGAAAATGAAGTCATATTTAAAATAAAACGATCATTTTCTTAGATAAAACTAAACATTTTAACACAAATGCGTCTGAAAATCATAAATTACGGAATTTTTTACTCTCCGGAATTGAGATTAGAATCTCAAGTAAAGAGTGCGTCTGATCACATAAAAGATGTTGCTGACAATCGTGACTTCAAGTTTTGAGTTAAAATGATTTTTTAATGATAAAAAAAATACAATTTTTTTAAAAAAATGATGAGTATGGATATGAGAAATGCGTATGCAAATTTTCAGAAGGTGAAAATTGCTGTTTTTCATTCCGGAATACCAAGCATAAGGGCCTCAATTGATAACCACATCCTAATAACCGATCTTTATTATATTTTACAGATTAAGTGTCTATATTATAAAGAACAAACGTATCTGTGCGTAACGCTGATGTCATTTTGCGAATGGCAACACTTCACGATCAAATTTCGGCCTTGAAATTTTCGCTACTGCAATTTTTTAATCTTTTGTCCATCGTACATTTTCAATTTTCGTCGCATAGGGAAAAAAATTTACTTTCAAATGCAATTTGTTTAAAAACTGTATCTTAATTGAATGAGGTATTATATTTAAAAAAAAAAATTTTTTTTTTAGCAAGATTTTATTTTAAGTTTATCTTATCACGTGCCGGCTTCAATACATAATAATAATAAACATTTTACACATAAAGCAACAATCATTTTTCAGCAGTTGTTTCTGACTATATTTGCATATCGAAATTAATACTTCCTTTATAAACAAATAAAAGAATAATATTAAAAAAAACCCACCAATCTGACATATTTGTGAAAGACAAATTAACGAAATTAATTCTTTTATAAACAAATAAAAGAACAATATTGAAAAAACACAAATCTAACATATTTGTAATCGTACAGTTTAAATTTTTAGATCACCAAATAGGATTTTTTTTTTTTTTTCAAATGGAATTTGTTTGCATAGTTCATCTCAGTTTACTGATTGTCTATGAATTTAAAAACAATTTTAAAGCATGAAATATTTTTTAATTTATCTATATCGCGCGGTGCTCCATTACGAAAGATTAAACCGTTTGCCCTTAAAACAAAATACAGAGTTCATCATTTTCTTACGGCTAATATCCATTTAAAAAAACTTCCCTATGAATAAATAAATAAAAAAAAAATAATATAAATAAAACACGAATTTAACAGACATGTATAAGCTCTGAAATTCTCAGAATATAAAAGGATGCCATAAGTAGCAAAATCTTGGTCAAATAAGTCTTAGCATGCGGCTAATAAGAAAATATCGCTTTTGATGAATTTCAAAAATTTATTTGGTTGTATAATTCGTATTTTCCATATGAAAAATGCTTTTTTAATGTAAGTGGGCAATCTAAAAAAATTTATTACATATATAAAAAATATTAGTTTTCAATTAAAAAAAAATGTTTTCACCTCTATTCTTTAACCCGGGAAGCCCGGGTACGATCTCCTAGTTTCAATAATATTTTAAACCCAAATTGAGTAATGAAAAAAATAGATTTTTGAAAAAGTGTCCAAAGGATCATTTTACCCTCACCAAAGGGCAAAATGATCCTTCAGTTGAAACAGCACCTAAAACTGGCGATAAATCACAATTAAAATAATAAAACTTTATATAAATCACCATAAAATCAAAGCAATTCACATGACCCGTTTCGAGATGCAAAATATAACAGACCATCATCAGCTAGTGTAAATATGTCTCTATAAGGGGAGAAGTTCACAAACGAACAGAAAGGGGACAGAGGGCAGCTTACAAAGTGTGCGACAGGTGGCACTAGCTGTAAGGTAAATACTAATCACAGAGTAGCACGTGCAGAATTGGAAAGTGTTGCCACAATGATCGAAAAAATTTTACCCGGCAACATGTTCTGCTCACCCATTTTAGATCATATTAACTGGATGACGCCGAGAAACGTAACAAACTTAGCAAGCGTAATTCTCATCTAAAAATATGCTCCTTTAAGCAAACTAAATTATATTTCTGTACATGAAAGACTGTATACCTAAATAAATATGAGAGTTAGTTACCTTATACCTTTATGTTACAAAACGCAATTTTTCGAAGAATTCCATTCAGACGCATAATACTATGATCGTTTGCATACCGCCATTGCTTCCTCTTTAGTTGTCACAACTAGTTTATGTTTTACTTTCCGAATGGTCATTTTAAAGAAAAATTTCGTTTTTTTTTGCTCATTTTCATACAAAATTTGCGTTTTTTAAAATAAAGAAATGACTTTTTTTTTTTGTTATGTTTTATTACTCTATCATAGTAGCGGGGTGCTGCAGTCCTACAAAGTTTTAAAAAGGCTTATTCTCTCATTTTTCAGTTATGAGACAAAGTCGCCTTAAGCTAAGGAAATTTCATTCGTCTTAAAAGAAATAATTGAAAAAAAAATTCCTATCTCTCTATTCTAAAAAAAAGTAACTACCGCTGTCACCGCCGCCGCCGCCGGTTTTGAATTTTTTGTAACCGGAGGTCTTTCTTCGTTAATATTGAGAAAAAAAAATGCATACAAAAATATGAAAATCAGTGGTTTTATACAGAAATGTTTGATAAATACGCTGATACAGACAGTTTTCAAATCGAAGAATTATTTTAAGAGATATTTAATGCTAAAGTTGGACAAAATCGTTCCACTAAAAAAGTTTTATAGCAGCAAAAACTATTCATAGGAATTTAATCATTTTTAGATCATTTTATGCGTTAGAATTTGCCGGAGTGCAGATTGCATTAATTTTTTTATTTTGACTCATTTTTTGAGGTTTTATTTCTATTTTAAATTCAAATTTTCAGCATTTCTAGAGATATTTTTTACAGATTTCAGAAAATTGTATTAATTTAAACTGTTGCCAACTGTATAAAAAGCGCAAGCAATAATGTTTGCTTCAAATTAAAAATTTATTTACACGTGACTATTATAAACAGGAAAAAAACTTTCAAATTAGAATTAAATAATTATGTATAAAAAGCAGGAACTTATTAAAAATTACGTCATAAAAAGTATACACGTGAATTTTAAAAGAGAAAAGATATTGTAAAATAATAAATTCATTAACATGCGTTGGAAGTCTTAGGAGAAATTACGTCATATTTACGTCACATTACAGTTATTACATAAAATGAACACAAAATAATATTGCAAAAAATTTTTAATTTAGAAATTGCGCTAGACATTTATTTAATATTTTGAGAGGATATTTTTCAACTATTTTTGTTAGGAAAGCGCAAATAATATTTCATTGCTAACAAAAGTACTTTCACGCGATTATTCAAAAGAGAAAGAATAGCTTGGTAAAAATTACGTCAGATTAAAAACGATTAATTTAAAATGTCTCATTTAAAAGAACTTTCTTTTCGCTTTGTTAAAAAATACCAGGAGACAAAGACTCTGTTTACTTAATTCCTTTTATATTAGCTTATTTTGAAATGTTGTTACACGTGTCTACGTCATCAAGTTATTTTTATTTCGATGTTTTATTTGTATTTTTATTAACGTTGTACGAATTTATTTGTTCTTTCGTTATTTAAAATAAAAATTATGTCAATTTGTATAATTTGGCGAGTGGTTTGGCGATTTATATAATTTGGCGAAATGGGTCGACGGGATAATCAAGTAGTACCGCAGCGGATTTGGCGTTAAAATTCCCCAATCAAAGAGAAATGAATAGAAATTCGTTTATAGGGAGATCGCCACTGTTTTTTAAATTATAATTCAATCTTTCGAAATCTTTTTAAAGCCGATCAAATTAGCGTGCATTTAGAGCCTGCGGTGTCTGGACGGGGGGGTTGGCGAGCGTAGCTCGTAGGGGGCCGAGCCCCCTAGTTCTTTAAAAATACTGAATGTGAATTTTAAAATTTACAAATGATATCTTGGAACTAGGAAAAAAGAATTAGAAATTGTTTAAATAAAAATATCAATATTTTTCAGATTTTTAAAAACAACATAAACAAGTAAGAAAAATCATGCGTTAAGCATAGATTATGAAACAATTTCCAATACTTCCTGAATGCGTTCACAAAACTTCTTTATTTAGGGAAATAAGGTATATAAGAGAACTAAGTAAACATTTTAGAAGACGCATAAAACATTTGAAAAACTGATTTCAGCAGTTACCGTCCATAGCAAATATGTATTCCAATTCTTTTGAACAGCCCTGCATTTGATCTGCAGGTTGGATCTGTAGGTATATACTAATATGAAGTGGAAATTTAGTTTTGCAAGAAAATGCATAACAGGTTGAAATTTCTCTTTCAGCAATTTATTCCAATAGATGGAAACATACTTGTATACTTTTGTACAACCCTGTAGTTAATCTAGCGCCTTTATTACACGCCACTATTTAGCTAAAGTTTAATTCAAAGTAAAACACTCTTAAAACTACTGAAATCACATTTCTAGAAATTATCATTTATAGACGGCCATGTATCCAATTCTTTGCGTGACCCTGTATATCATTTTATCTATATTCTACCAACCTTTCTTAGTAAACTAAATGCAGTTCAGCGTAAAAATGCATAACTCATTTTAAAAACACCTTTAAGCAATTTATAATCATACCCAGTAACCCTTACGAATTATTTTAGGTAGCCCTGTATATGAATTACAACATTTATACACACCATATAGTATGCATAAATATAGTGAAACATAAAAGCACATAACATAATTTAAAACGCCTTTCCAGCGATCATCGCTACTGTACAGTACTTCGGATACAATATATTATCTGAAATCTTTTGTATGTTCCTGTAAATGCTATGCACTTCGTATTGTGCATGAAATAAGTCATAGTATACCTCAGCGACGTATATCAATTTCGTTATATATGAAATAATTTAACATAATTAAAATACGACGCAAACAATTCCCTCCCCACACCTATATCATTATGTACCGGAATTCTTTTCTGTGGTCTTGTAAATGAATAATAAGTATTCTTTACACCGCATATTCTACAGAATGCATATTTTAGTACACTTGATCAATGCATATCAATTTTCTTATGTTTGAAAGCATGTATCATCATTAAAAATCATTGTAAACGATTTTTCCCCCATAGGCCGTAATGTAACGGAAAACATTTGGCTGCTCTGTAAATGAACTAAACATGCTAGAAACTTCATTTGAAATAGGGAACGTGCTATGGAAAACATTAATAACATCCAAAAATTTCAGGGCAATCCGAGTATATTTACGGGAGTTCGAGCGCGGACAGACGGCCAAGTAAACCGAAGTCATAAACACTTTTTCAGCTTTGTTGGAAAGTGTTAAAAATGAGACAAAGGTCACCAGAATGGACGGTATCTTTAATATTTATTTCTTTTTCTTTTTCTTTTTCTGTGAAACTCATGCATTTCATTAGAAATTTGAATTTTCGTCAATTTAATTATAAAGAAAAATTTCGATTAAGACTTTGTTTTTATAATTTTCCAATATAAATATAATGATAAATTTCTTTAACAATTCAATTAGACATCTATTTAAAAATTATTGCGTACAAATATTTCCTGAAATCATTCCACTACATATGTATTCCAATTTCTCTTTAATTTATCAGAATTTAGAAATATTTTACCCCTTGCGCTCCAGCGTTATTAGCGGTTGTATGCCACTAGCCACAAGGTTTCGTATCTTCGTAATAATATGAACTTTTAGACAAAAAATGTGTCAGCTATGCCAAATGATTTGAGCATGATAGTTATATGTCATATGTGTTGATCAGTTTGCAAAAAATTGAAATTAATTAATCCAGTTTAATTAATTAAGCAAATTTGATTAAATTATTGAAACTAACTTTTGCAAATTAACTTAACTCATGCTAATATAAAATGATGACATAGAACAGAGCAAATACGAATACTACGTCAAATGCAACCAAAACAAACTCATCATGGAAATGTAGTTTCAAAATATACTCTCGGTGACAGACATCAGAATGGCTTTTATAAAGCCATGGAAAATCTACTCAGTTAGAACACATAAGCAGAGTATCTCCACGCGGCTCCCCATTAGAGCTGCAAGGGGTGGAAAAAACCGGGTTTATTTCCGAGAATAAACCCGGTTTTTTGGGAGGGAAATAAAAAAAAAACCCAGGTGTTTTCAGGAAGTTTTAGGCATGGAAATTTTTAATTCATTATTTAATTTTTTTTAATGATTTCACTTTTTGTCAATGTAAACATTTTTTTTTTTTTTTTTTTTTTTTTTTTTTTTTTTTTTTTTTTTTACAAATCAAAACAAAACTAATAGACAAAATAAAAAAAAATAGCTTCAGTTTACATGAAAACTAACGGAATATATGCTTTATAAAAATATTAAGTAAGAGAAATAAAATATAAGTAGTTTGATATTTTAATCGTCGATAAGTAAAAAGTGAGAGAGGCAGATGACATATTTGTCTTGCCTAGCATGAATGTAAACGTCACCCCTGTTCTCTGAATCAGTCAATGTAAACAAAAAAGAAAATGAACAAATTTAAAAGAAATCAATGCAAAAATATAATGCATCTAGCTAG
This sequence comes from Maratus speciosus, assembly GCA_963932465.1. Lineage (NCBI taxonomy): Eukaryota > Metazoa > Arthropoda > Arachnida > Araneae > Salticidae > Maratus > Maratus speciosus. The sequence goes on from OZ010799.1 coordinate 42,607,612, forward strand.
AAAATTAATATAAAGTATGACTGAATAATAGATATGCCAGCTGACAGAAATTAAGCAATTTAATTTTTTAAAAACATTCAGATCCTTCCCAATTCATAGGCGCCATTGTTGTAAAGCTAATAAATTTTGATATATTATAAAATTGAGTGAAAAATCACAACTTTTGTGAATTCTTAAATGTATCAGAACAGTGCCAGAAATTTCTTAAAAATGAATATTTTTAATTGAAAATGACTGGTTTTGTTTACCTTCAAAACTCTTTTAAAATTCCCAATATTCCCCAAAATTCCGGGTTTATTCCCAAAAATTCCCTGCTTTATTCCGGTCCCTCAAAATCTGCGGGTTTTTTGCAACTCTACTCGCAACACGCACTGTCTTGTGTTCATTTATGTCTATGTAAGAAAACGACAACACGATTGTGAAAAACACATTTTAGGGCTGAAACTAGGGGGTGCAGAGGGGGCAGGTGCCCCGGACGCCAGAACGAAAGGCGAAGGGGGCGCCATATGAATATTTTGTTTCCTGTTTCATACAAAAAAAAGAAAAAAAATATATATATATATGTATGAAATACAAAAAAAACTCGCTAGCTAATATTTAGCCCATGGGAGCGTTCTTTTTATATTTGAAAGTGAAGTAACTTCATATATATAAAAAAAATCTGCAACCAAAATCGAAAAAGTAAACACTAGCCCTGTTAGAATTTAATATCAGCTATTCTAAGCAAGAAAAAAAATCATTTAAAACTATTAATATGCAAGTGAGAAATTTTAAAATAGGTTCTCCCATAGGTTTAACATTGGCGATCCAGTTTCTTTGCGTGACTAGTGGTGGCTCTTAACACTCAAGCTATTGTTTATCTTATGGGAGCGTTTTTACATATTTCTTACTAGCATTTTAATTATTATTAAAAGATTTTTATTTTTTAAGGAGTTTTTTTTTTTTTTTTTTGCATTGGATACCTGCGGTCGATAACTTTTATTGTGCGTGAGGAGGGGTGTGTGTGCAAAATTCTTGTTTGCCTTGGGCGCAAAAAAGGCTAGTTTCGACCCTGCACATTTTAACACCTATTGCCCACTTATTTCACATCTGTTGCATGACGTATGGGTCTATGTCATTGTTAGAAACGATCAAAATACCATGAAGTACGCTGTTTACGTCATTGTTGGAAATATCAAAATGCCATGACGTATGCTTCGTATGTCATAGAGATCAAGAGGCTAACGAAGCACAAATATTAAATCTTTCGTATTAATTTTGTAATGATATGTTTGTATCTTATGGGTTTCTGTTAATAAATTTCTTTATCATTACAAAAATATTTTGGTTTTGGAAAATCTTTTTAGATTCATTATTTTTTAAATTAAATCATTTTTTTTTTCAATAGTATTTCCACCTCTTTAATATTCTTATTGGTAGCAAAGTTTATTGAAAATCAGGGCTATATCTTTTAACTAAAATACTTATCTATGATTGAAATTTATGTAACATTACCAGTATTTTAAATAATTTTAAGATCTTCTTTTCATGTAATAACCAAGCAATTTTTGCGCATTAAACAGGCACCAATACCCGATATGGAAGCATCGGTGTTTATTTCGAACGGTTTGGACATGTCTGGGGTATAAAGGTTTGTAACTTCACATAAGCTTTCCTTTAACTTATTGAACGACTTTTCAGCATCTTCCGACCATGGAATATCATTTGGAACAGTTTTTCTGGTCAGATCTGTCAAAGGCTTTGCAAGGTTAGCATAATGCGGGACATATTCTGTGTAATAGTTAAATAGACCTAATATGGATCTCAGTCCTTTCTTCGTTTTGGGAGCTTTGAGATGTTTTATTACTTCTAGCTTCTCGGGAATAGGTCCATGTTTGCCTGAACCCACGATATGTCCTAAATATCTGACTTCAGATGCTGCAAAGGAGCATTTTGTCAAGTTAGCTGAAAAATTCAGAGATTTTAAAGTTTCCAAAATTTTTCTTATATGTTGCAAATGTTCTTCCCAGTTAGAAGAGAAAATTATAATATCATCAAGAAAACTTTCTGCATAATCACTATGCGGTCTCAAGGTCTGATTCGTTGTTCTTTGAAAAGTAGCCGGAGCTCCAGACAATCCGAAAGGCATTACTTTCCATTGGTACTGGCCTTTTGGTGACACAAAACTGGTCAATTCTCGACTACTCTCTTCGAATGGGATTTCCCAATATCCCTTTAAAATATCTAGCGAGGTCAAATATTTCGCCGAACCAGCTTTAAATTTTAGGTTGTCGGAATTCTGCATAGGAAAAGGGGAGATCTTGGTGGCGGCGTTTAACTCTCTATAATCTACACACGGTCTGATTGTTCCGTCCTTTTTAGCTACGCACACCAGTGGATACACTATTTCCGCAGAAGAAGGTTCTATAAGATCTTTCCTTAGTAATTCCTGTATTTGGTTTTCTACATTAGCTTTCAAAGTTTCTGGTACTTTATAAAGATGTGGTTGTTTTCTTACAGCACCAGGTTTTAAATTTATGCTATGTGAACCAACTTTGGCTCTCTTCAGTTCTCCATCAAAAACCACTCTATATTCTTGGATAAGTGCTATTATTTCCTTTTGTTGTTCTGGTGATAAATTGCCTGAATTAATATTTTTCTGCAGTTCTTCGTCAACGACACTGTATTGTTTTATCGGAGCATGTTGTACTTCTCCAAACTCTTCATCCACTTCGTAAATAACACCAATAGCTCTAATCGGTTGAATATATTTTCGTAATTTGTTCTGATGTAGATGTCGAATACTTCCGTCAGGTAGTTTGACTGCATAGGAATGCACCGATTTTTGTTGAACTATCTCTCCTAGTCCCTTCCATTTTGAACACAGTTTATTAGTGGAATCAGGGATTAGTACTACTACTTCATCTCCGACGGAGAATGTTGTATCTTTCGACCTTAAATTGTGATCATGAACGTATCGCTGTTGCTGGGTTTCAGCCACGGTCTTTGAATATTCTGCCGCGTCTTTTAAACGTTCCCGGAGTTTCTGCATATAATCTGCTACAGACTCTCCAATTCCTTGGGGAAGTACCACTTCATCTTCCCAACTTGATTTCAATATGGCTAATGGTCCTACAGGTGGACGACCGTACACCAACAAGAATGGTGCAACACCAGTAGTGGCATTGGGGACTTCTCGGTATGCCCATAACAGAAATGGTAGTTGTTTGTCCCAACCTCTACCATGAGAGTTTATGGCATGATGTAGCATTGATTTCATTGTTCCCACCCATCGTTCAACCAATCCATTTGATTGTGGGTAACCTGGAGTAGAAAACTTAGGGACACACCCCAATCGTTTCAAAAGTTCTTTTGTCAGTTTTGAAGCAAAATTTCCTCCATTGTCCATGGCAATCATTCTAGGAATTCCAGTTCTAACAAAAACTTCAATAAACGCTTCGCAAGCTGCTTTTGCTGTCAACGATTTAATAGGGACTGCTTCAGGCCAACGACTATGTTGATCCATAATAGCCAGAACATACCGATGACCTCGAGAAGACTTCGGCTCAATTGGTCCTAAAATATCTGCATTTACTACTTGAAATGGGAGTTCTGGTCTTCCGACCGCTTCAATAGGTGTTCTGTCTGTTACTTTTGTTTTTCTGCGCATTTGACAATCATGGCAAGCTGCGCATAGCTGTTTTACTTCTTTTGGCATTCCTTCCCACCAAAACGACATAGCAATTCTATCTCTTGTTTTCTTAGCAGCTAAATGCCCACCAGTTGGTGTTTCATGTGCTAATTTCAAAATTTCTTGTCTTCTACAGGCAGGTACTACAAGTTGAACATAATTTTGTCCTCCAACTTTGCCTCTATGATACAACAAATCGGATTCTACCCAATAATTATTTTTCTGCCGTTTTGCATCTTCAAAGCATTTTTCTAATGTAGAACAAGCCAATTGCTCCTTTTTCAACAATTGCGCTTGTGAAACGGAACAACTTTCCTTTTGGTCCTCGTTACCAACATTTTCGGGCAAAACAGTTGCCTCGACCGGAGTAGGAATCAGTTCCAAATCTGAAGCTTCTTTGTCTTCATCTTCATTATTTAGATTTGTTTCCAGGTTTCCTTCTGGACACCTTCCCTCCCCATTGAATACAGATTTTTCTTTATTTTCTTCAACCGGGGTGATATCTACCTCATCCCCTAAATATAACTTCTGCTGTTCTTTTAACAGAGCGAAAACCTTGGGAGTGATCAAAGCTTCTTCGTGTAATCCTTCCACTACCGCAACCTGTACTCGTACATACGGAATAACCTCATCTTCTGTCCGAAGAGTGAGCGGAATGGAAACAAGCTTTGCTTCTACAGGACTCCCTATTGCGGGTCTCAAGAATACTTTTCCACATGACTGTAAATACTCTTCCGGCACCACCGACTTCCGCAGCACTGTAATCTCCGCACCACTATCGATGATTCCCTGAAACTTCTGGTTACCGATTCCTAGATCTACCTTAAGGAGTCTCCCATCTGTTTCTTCCACCAGAATATTCACATTCAAACAAATTGCATTTAGACCCTTTTTCTCAAGATCGCTTTTGGAAGTTTTTCCTCCATCTTGTTTTGCTGTATTCAATTTGGAACAATATTTCTTCACATGCCCTTCCTTACCACATGCGAAACAGGTATATTTTGTGCGAAATTCTCTCTTTTCTCGTTGCACTCCGAAAGATGCTTCAGTCTTGGGTTCAAATTTCGGTTTACCATCTCTCATATCTTTTTTTGATTCCGAACTGTAATTATTCCAACTTTGATTTCGAGAGTTAGATAAATTTTTCTTTGGAAATTCTTTTCTTTTAAAACTGTCGGTAATGCTCTCGTATTCATCAAGTTTTTCTGCCTATTCTAACGGCGTGGTAAATGTGAGCCAATTTTCTAAGAAATGTTCTCTTATTTCTACAGGCACACGAAATTTTAATTGTTCGGTTACTATTAAGTCCTTTAATTGCTGGAAAGTGTTAATATTTAATTCTGTGATCCATTCGGTAAAATAACTCAAAAGCTCTTGTGTATAATTTCTCCATGATTTTTCATGTGTTTTGTGATGTTTGTAAAAACATTGTTTAATTTTTCACTGTTTAACTTGTATCGCTTTAAGATAAGAGTTTTTACAAAATCGTAATTAATTGCATCTTGCGGGGGTTCTCTAGCTAGCATATTTGCAATTTCCACCGGTAAAACTGCCAATAGGTAAGCTACCCAGTCTTTCTTCGGTACTTGTGCCATTTCCGATCTTCTTTCAAAATTTATCAAAAATAATCCCATCTCATCACGTTTTTCATCAAACTTCGGGACAATCTGTGCTAATTGAATTTTTGGCGCTATCTCAATTTTCGATTCATTTCTTTGTTCCGGAAATTTCTGCAATTGTTCCAGTTTTTTCATTTCCAATTCATGTTCTTTTGCTTCCCTGGCAATTCGCTCCTCCCTCTCTTCTTGTCGTATTTTTTCTTCCCTTTCTTCTTGACGTCTCGCTTCTTGACGTATTCTTTCTTCCCTCTCCATTTCTTCTTTCTTTTTCCTTTCTTCAATTACAGAACTCAAAAATCCCTTAACAAATTCTTCTTCGTAGTCTTCGACTTCTAGTATAGCTTTTTTTAGATCTATAATTTTTAAATTTTCGACATCCTGAACTCCAAGTTCAATCGCTACTTTTTGTAAATCTTCTTTTCTATTACCTTTGCTTGAAAACGCCATATTTGAAAAATAAATTGGAAGCAATCAGCAATATTCAAACAGTGTTTCTATCCTAATTGGAACTTTCCCTAAGAACGCCTTAAACCAAATTTAATTTAAACCTGAACATTCTTTTGTAAATAACCCCTCAAATTGAATGAAATTTATTTTATTTAAATACTTATATTAGTATTACTGACTAAATTAAAACACATTTGCGCAATAATAACAAAAAAATATATATATAGAAAACAATTTTTGCAATAATTAAAATATACTTTTACCAATATGTCAAGTTAAAAAAAAATAAAATATTTGCGTTCTCACAAAATAAGAATTTGTCAATGCCTTGCGTATTAATTTTTAAATACATCCTTCAAAAATACATAATACATTAACAATTTTCTTTTTAACACTTCAATCTCTTACTAAATTATATTTCAAAACGAACCAAATATTTATAAATCTCAATATTAAATTAACACCTTATAATTAAATTAAATTCTATCCAAGATATGAAAATCTTTCTTTTATTTTGATTTAAAACTCAAATTAAATCTCTATATTTCCTTTCAATTGGTCAATCGAAAATAAGCAACAACAAAAACAAAACAAACAAATGCTTAATATTCTGCCACAATTAAAAAAATAAATAAACAACCCAATCCGTAATAATCAAATTTATACATTATCAGTTTCACTGAACAAAGATTACCAAACTTTTATTTCAAATTTAATCTGAATGAGTCATTTCAAAGAATTCCAGAATAATACGTAACAAAACAAACAAAAAAAACCCACTTCCTCTACATACTTTGAAATAGCACCTTTTTATCTTAATCACAAAGATAAAAGAATAAATAAAAAACATTTGAAATAAATCTGTTTCTTTTTTTTTTTTCTCCAAACGATAATTTACTTACGTAACACTTTTAGTTATTCTAGTGCAAAGTTTATTCTTAGAGAATAAATAGACAGACGTGTTATGAACTTTTAAAATGACAATTTTAACTCATTTTTATGTTTCTTTTTTTTTTTAACACAATAACTAGAGAATATTTATTTAAATAACAGAATTTAAACTTTCATGCTAAACATAGTTATTTTTAAACACCATTCTATCTGAACCTTCGATCAATTTAACAATCATGGTACATAATTCTGCATTCATATTATGAAATATACCATAAAAATATAATTCTTAAGTATACTTTTCAAACTTAATTACTGATAAAATACCATGTTTATTCCATTAATTGAATAAATATTAACCCGTTGTTTCTAAACATAATATAAAACATATACACATTAAATAACTATATTTTACTAACATATATTTAAAATATGCTCTCGATAGGAAAGAAAAAAAAATACCTGTATGTATAATACCTGTATCTCGTTGCTGTCAATCAAATACTATCGACGCAACATTATTCACTTAGATTAGAGGCACATCTTTCTTTCTTTAACCACAATATTTATTATACGATAACATTTTATGCTGCAGTAACACCGCTGTTGATTTTTAAAAGCTGTAGGATCACCAGTAGAAGTAGGATCACCATCCTAGTCGTCTGCGACATTATGATGGCCCAGTTCGGTATTCCACGATATTGATGAAGAAAGAACACAAGCTCTAATCAAAGCAGACAAGTCTAAGCAGCGATATGATTAACTTAGTTTAATATTTACATTAGACTACACAGTTACAACACACGCACACATAATATAACATAATAATAATATTCGGATTACATATTTCACAAGAGAGAGTTCGAACACAACCATTCAAGAAGAGTACCTCGTCTCTCTCTCCTCTGGCTGTTGCCATTCCGAGTTTCCTAAAGTCTTTCGACCACGGAGTATAGGCGACTTTCACAATAACCAAGCAATTTTTGCATGTTTCAGGGGAGAGAATTTGTGAGTCTTTCATTAAAAAAAAAAAATTATCTAAATCCATATCTTGTGTTCTCTCCCAGAACACAAGTTTGAAACTCTTTAATATTTTAACATTTCCTTACCCATATATATTATTTTGTTTTATAGAGAAATATTCATTCTAAATCACCCCCCCCCCCCCCCACAGCCCTGTCCTTCACCTACAATTCACACATGAAAAGATTTTTGTAGGCATGAAAAGGGCATTTTATATTTGATATTTGACAGTTCATACTCTTTTTGTTAGATATTTAAATTTTTTATTAAAATACTAGCAGAACTACCCGGCTTCGCCCGTGTCAATTGTAAGGATCCTTCCAGGTAAAATCCTTCTATATATAAAAAAAGTAATGCTTTGGAAATGGACCAATAAAAATCTGCGTAGATACCACGAAATGAATCTGATTGGTCAGAGCTTTCTGACGCTATAAGGGATTACCAAGGTTGAAGGCTTTGTCGCCAATGTCGCCAAGTTTGTCGCCAACGTGGCGATATATCGCCAAATTTGGCGACCAAACTTAGTCGCAAAAGTGATGCCAACTTGGCGCTATTTCCAGTATTTCGTCAAATTTCTGTAGACTCCCATTGAAATCGAATAGGATTTACTTGCTTGCAGAAAATCAACAAATTGAGATATTTCAATGCAACAAAAACTAATATTAGCTTATGAATAGAGCTTAATTGAACTATTTACATTATTTTTAAGCACAAACACCATTTACAATATTCGTAACACTATCTATATAATTTTATATTTAATAATTCTTATAATTATGAAACTCTCTAAGATCTAATGATTATGTAGCTTTGGAGATGAGGAAATAAAATTGTCAGGCGTTGTGGAGGAGCACGTTTTTACCAAGTGAAATCTAAAAGTTGAATGCATAAAAAATAAGGGATCTCGAAGCGATCCAGAATGGAAACGCGAAACAATTACGTCTGTGATTGGCTAGAAAATAGGGATTGCTTCGCGATGCCGAATGGAATCGTGAAGCGATTACGCGGGGGGTTGGTGAGCGTAGCGAGCAGGGGGGTAATAAATAACCCTCTAGTAAATTAAAACGAAATAATATGGCAATCATAATAACTGAAATTTGTGCATTCCCATCCACAAATCGTTAAAAAGACAATCAGAAAACATGACGTTATTGTCTCGCAACCATAGTAAAATCCCTGAGCTTTAATAACAGAATGCGCGTTTTCTTTGGTGGTTGTAAGAGAAAAATATGTGATTTTCCAGACAATACGAATAATAAAAAAAAAAAACCACCAAATCGCGCAGCATTTAGTGAAATTCTCGTTTGTATAGTATATACCTACATTATAAAGTAAAAACACTATGTCAATCTCCATAAATTGCAACAATTAAATTGTGCCTTTACTGCAATTTTTCTAACTTCTAAATATCACGCAATTTCATTTTTTACAATGTCGAATAGAAAAAAGTTCTTTCAAATGAAATTTGTTTGAAAATTGTATCTGAATTTTTTGATTTTAATAGATTTTAAAGTAATTTTTAAGCATGGATATTTTTAAAGGTGCGTGCAACTCGATTACGAAAGATGAACCCGTTTACTCTTAATGCAATAGTATAAAGAAAAGCCATGCCTATGAGTAACGCTGGTGTCATATTTTCGATGGCAAGAACCTAACACAACAATAAATTTCCCTTTTACTGCAATTTAACCTCTAAACTTCGCACATTCGATTGTTCCAACGTCTTATAGAAAACAAAAGTACTTTCAGTAATATTTGTTTGTAATGTTTATCTCAAATTAGAGATTTTTTATGGATTTTAAAGTAATTTTTCAGCATGAATATTTTTTAAATATGCTTGCAACCCAATTACAAGATATTAACTCAATTGTTCAAAAACATTGTAAATAATTCAGAATTTGTTTGTTTTCGTGTAATATTCAATAACTAAATTGACAAACGAAATTAAAACGCCAAAAATAAAATAAAATAAAACACGAATTTAACAGATATCAAATCAAACTACTCAAAATAGTCTAATAAGTATATGGATATATAAAGCAAATAGGAATTTCGTTCCGGGTGCATATAACTTGAATTCTTCAGAACGGATTTCCATGCGACTTGCACTATTAGTTTTTCAGGGAAGATTTTAGTGCGTAACAAAGTGTTTTCCGTTGCTTAGTCATAGAATTATAGGGGAAAATTATATAATCATGTGAACCCAATTATGAAATACCTGAATGAAAAATGCAGAACTATTTTTTATCACTGTAAGTACTGACGAGTTTGTCTTCAGTAAACGGTATGTGCGCTAGTTGGCGTATTCGTATTTTAATGAGTGTGCCTCACACCTATTATGGTATGCACTTTTGTTTAAAACAATAAAGAGAAACTTACGTTTTAAGCGAATATCTGGCATGCAACTCGATTACAAAATACAAACCTGCAATAATGCTTAAGGTGGTTCTCCAGTTCCCGCTCATCAACGTGAAACTTTCTGACACATTTTCTGATTCATTAAAACCGTAAAGGCTTAAAATTTGTAGACCTGACTATTAAAGCGATTTGGAATTGAAATGAGTTTTCCATTTTTTAATAAATAAATTACTTATCGAGTTATTAGCAATTGTGGTCACGTGACGACCGGTTTTTCTCCTTTATTGCGGTGTTGCACTCAGTTCAAAATTCAGTTCAAAACATCATCATCAGTTCATCAATCATCATCAGTTCTCTGAAATTCAGTTCAAACATCAACTGAAAGATCTTATACCTTTACCAAAAAATGGAAACTGTCTTTCGATCACATAGTTTTTAAATAAGAACTCCTGCCAATTTCACGCGTTTCCGAACAAAAATGAATTAAAAAATATGTCAGAAAGTTGCTCCTTTGGATTTAAGAACAGCCTTAGCTTTATAAGCAGCCTTAACTTGACGTTTATGAAAGAACTCACATTTTTAGTTTTAATTTTGGAACTCGAGAAATTTAAATTCAGAAAAAGGATGTTCTTTTGACACATAGTGGTAATTTTTTTAACTTTTAAAATTAAAATACATGTTTTCTTTGGCACGCCTAACAAAAGTATGCTATTTCTCACAATATGGGGAAAAATACAATAAATGCATACTAATGGGGTAGCAATTACTGAAATTTTATTTGGAAAATTTGAAATTTTATTTGCTTAAATTAAAACCTTCATTTTACGTCTAATTATAAGCTTTAATTAAGTATTTGATCAAGAAGGTTTCCGCTCTAAATAAAACATCTCTCTTAAACGTAAACTTAATGTTTTCATTAATAGAAATAGAGGATTTCAGTCGTGACGTCAGTCATGACGTTTTGGTTGGAAACTGACTCCAAACAAATGGTTGCTAAGTTGTATTTTCTATTTTCTTGTGTCTTGCAGCTATATCTTATATCTATATCTCACATCTAAGTGTTTTAATACTTGATATGTACTGGTAACATTTTCCACGATTTATATTTAAAAAGAAATGACGCATAGCAACCGTTTGTTTGGAGTCAGTTTCCAACCAAAACGTCATGACTGACGTCACACTGAAAGCATCTATTAAATCTACAGTGATTAGGTGAAATGATGTCATTTTCCATAAATTTTAAATCGTGACATCAGTCAAGAATTTTTTTGAAAAGGGAAATAACTTCTCTCTTTTTACTATAAATCACAGAAAATGTTACCACTGAATCTACACTTAGCTATAAAGTATAGCTATAAGATATGGCTGTAGTATACACTGTAAAAAATAGTGGGAACGTTTACCATTCTAACAGGAACATTTCTGATAGTATCCGATATGTGACAGCTATTTCTATTTTCCGAAACAACCGGGAATGTTCCTCGTTGTTTCAGTTTACTTTTCATGAAACAGTGAAAGCTCCTGTACGCATGCGCTCCAAGTATTTCACCACTATTTCTCTTTACGCTGAAACCGGAAGCAATCGCCTAAAGTGAAAGTGAACTAATGTTGTTTGAGATGGCGGCGTAGGGAAATTTACGCTGTACCACGTGTATTTGAATTCGTTTATATTTTGAAAAAAAAAAAACAATATTATAACATTTTTGTTATATTTTGTGGGTATTTTTTATTGCGTTTTAAAATTATGCAAGAAATGTACCTTGGATATTACCAATGGACTTTTTTAGAGCTTTGGAAATTTAGTATTATTGTACACGGAACGATCGTAATTCTGGGTAAGTGTTTTTTTTTTTTTTTTTTTTTTTTAAATCATCTACAGTATTACTTTTACTTACTATTATTTATTATTACTTACTTCTTTATTAGTTTTCTTTGTTGCAATACACGAAAAGAAATTAATAACCTATTTATTTTTTAATATATCAGACTTTGTTTTATCTGTTTTTTTATTATAATAGTATATATAAATGTGTGCATGAAAATAAGATAATATAGTTAAACTTGATGTTCATACTGATTGCGGTATCGTATTCTCCTTTCACAGCGTGTTCTTAACAAATTATTAAATGCGTTATAACTTAAAAGAAAATTTACGTATTATATTTTAATCAAACAAGCTGAAGGTTCATTGTCATTTTACTTCTTTATTATTGATTGCTTTTATGTAAAAAATACAGTATTGTGAGTAAAAATAAACAGTAAACTATTCTTACAATTATAGGATTTATTTTTATAAATCATTATAGTAAATAAAATTGATTCATTTGTTTTGCTGTTTACTTTCAAAAATTCATTTTTTATATTCACCTATTTTCTCCTCAAATTTTCATAGAAAAATAAATTAGTACTCAGGTTCAGATATGTAAATTCCCCCCCCCCCCCCTAACAAACACACTTTTTTTTTCTTTTTGTTTTTTAATGCTTCGAAAAAATTAGCCATTGCATTTTTTTGCGATTTGAATTTTACTTGTTCATCTAAGTACTCTTGCTTGAAAAGAAAAATGTTTTCTTCTGATTTTGCAAGACTGAATTGTGAAAAAAAAAAAAAAAAAAAAAAAAAAAAAAAGATACTATTGTTGTTATTTAACTTATGCACTTTACAGTAAACAAAATTGAAAATTTCTAGATTATTAACCATCAGCTTATTTTATGAAAATATAGTACACACAATTTCTTGCTTTAAGTTATAAGGCATTTTAATTTATTAATATTATGCTGTGAAAAACATAATATGACATTGAATCAACGATAACATAAATTGCAATCATATCTTATTTACATGCACTAATAATAATAAAATGTTATGTATTAAAATGTCTGTGCAACAAAGAAACGCTAATAAAGAACTAAAATAATAAGTAAAAATAATGCTATAAATGATTAAAAAAATAAATAAAACGCTTTTCGAAAGAATTTATCATTCCATTTTCACAGATGTCATATTCGCCCCATATTGGCGCGATTTTTTTCGGTTGCCAATTTGGCGAAAACATCAACAGCATAAACAACATAATCCGGGTTACCACATCAAGCAAAATAACGACATTTTGGCGCAGGTTAAGTACCTGTTGCCTATATGATATTGGCGACAGAAAAAAATCGCGCCAATATGGGGCGAATATGACATCTGTGCCATACAGTTCATGAACTTTAATGTTACTTATTAATCCGCATGGTTAAAAAAATATCACTGCAAGATGTTAAAATGCAATAAATTTTATCTAAATTATGAAAAAGGTATAATAATATTGTTTTTTTTTTTTTTTTTTTTTTTTTTTTTTTTTTTTTTTTTTCAGAATAAATCCAAGCAGATATATATATAATAAAAAACCTCAGAAAAAGATCATTCAGAAATGAACTTCCATATAAGACTCTTTCATAAAAATTAATTTAATAAAACTGGCTTCTTCACAAAATCCATTTTACTAAACTAAGCCCCTTTCACAAAATAATCTTCAATAATTGAATGTTTAAATACTAGTGCTAAATTCAACTTGAGTAAATAATTAAAATTCATATAAAAAAGCTCAAATAAATGTACTAAAACTACTTGCAGGTGCATTGGACATAATATAAAATTATTTAAAATATATTAGAAATATCTTAAAAATACATTAAAAATTTTAATGTATTTTTGAGATTTTCTAATATATTTTAAATGATTTTATATTACATGCATGCACCTGCAAGTAATTTTAGTACAGTTATTTGTGCTTTTTTATGTAAATTTTAAAATAATCCTCGTCTTCAGAAAGGTTCCGTATATATTCAGAAACCTTTCTGATTCGTAATAAAATGTTTCCTATACATTCAGAAACATTTCTTAGTGTTCAGAAAGATTTTGTGTGTATTCAGAAACCTTTCCGATCCGTAATGAAAGGTTTCCGATATATTCAGAAACCTTTCATTTCGAATCGGAAATGTTCCGTATTATAACCGAAACAGTTTTCTGCTCGAATCTGAAACCTTTCCGTTAGTATCGTGCAGCACAGGTCTCCGTTACTTTCGGAAACGTTTCTGAAAATTTTTTACAGTGTACAATCGAAGTAGTAAACAAAATATAGGAGCCATTTAATTACACTGAATTTGACTGCAAGTTGAAAAGATTTGATAGAATGTGACGTCATATCTAGCCCTTTTTTTCTTCTTCCTAAATTGTTTTCATGAAATTTGACTGTTCGTATTAAAGCAGATGTTTTATTTAAAAAAAAAAAAAAAAAAAAAAAAAAAAAAAACATTCAAATTAAGGTGCTACGTCATTTTACCGCTCTTATAGTTAAAGTTTTTATTTTATATATAAAAAAAATGTGCATTTTCTGTTTAGAATGACGTCAATTTCAAAAATGCAGAAATATAGCAAGATAATCTCAATTTTTATTGGCAAATGAAAACAAAATACACGCGTTATCCTTATTTTTAAGCATTTTTTTTTCTAACGAAGTTCTTAGTGATTATTTTAATGGGAAAAAAAAAGTTCTTTCCCATTATACGCAGAAAACAAAACAAAACAAAAAAATTTCTAATTATGGACATGAAAAGGACATAATTTTTATGCTTCACCCCTATATTTAAATTTACTCTCTGCATATCATCAACACATCTATAGTACACAAACTTTTGTACCCACAGGGGAAAACCCTCTACTCGGTTAATCTTTAAACTTATAAGAAGAAAAATCTAACTCAAATTATCATGTAATATTTCAGATAAATAAATGAAATACTACAGTCTCTTTTTAGATCGCTCTTAATTTGGGAGATAAGTAAAAAAGGCGGAATTGTGCAATTATCTAGCTCCGCCCCAAATTTCGGGTTTATTTTTCATTTTTATATTTTCTTACACATATATTTGTGGCCACATATTCACCACACACAAGCGGCCACAAATTCACCGCAGCACCATTAAAGGCGAAAAATACATAGTAAAAAGTTTATAAATTTTGTTAACTTTATCATTTGCAATAATTGGACAGAGTGTTAGTCACGATGAATAAAAATAGATAATTAAAAAAAAAAAAAACTTTTTAAGCATTTTTTTCTAATGAAGTCATTACTGATTATTTTAATGGAAAAAAAAATAAAGTTATTTCCCATTATACGGAGAAAATAATTTCTAATTGTGGACATGAAAATGACATAATTTTTTTGTTTTACCCCTATATCTAAATTTACTCTCTTGCATATCATTAACATATCTGTAATAAACAAACTTTTGTACTCACAGGAGAAAACCATCTCATGGGTTAATCTTTAAACTTATAAGAAGAAAAATCTAGCTCAAATTATCATGTAATATTTCAGATAAATAAATGAAATACTGCAGCCTCTTTTTTGATCGCTCTTAATTTGGGATATAAGAAAAAGGCAGAATTATGGAATTGTCTAGCTCCGCCCCAAATTTCGTGTTTATTTTTCACTTTTATATTTTCTTACACACATATTTGTGGCCACATACTCACCCCACACAGGCGGCCACAAATTCACCGTAGCACTATGTAAGGGCGAAAAAAATACATAGTAAAAAGTTTATAAGTTTTTTTAACTTCAGGATTTCCAATTTGCAATAATATATCCAAAGTTCAATGCAGTACTGCTTAACCCTTAAATGCACGATTTTTTATTCTGTTTCGAAAAAGTTATATGTGATTCTCTGAAAGATTTATTACACAGGAAAAATAATGAAAAAAAGTCAGAGATACATTTTTCATATAATACGTCAATCTTTTCTTCTATTGCACATCTGCAATATAAGTAAAAACTACTGTCGTGTGGCTGTTTTACGCTAAAATATTGCAAATTAGTAAGCATTTTAATAAGCATATCTCCAAATACCTTATTTTATACAATTATTTATTGTATAAAACTTAACCTTTAACCCTTTAATTTCCATGATAGAATACGTTCTAGAAATTACGTAGTTCAGAGAATCTGACTTAACACCAGAAAGTTTCAATGGTTAATTTTGCTTTATTTAAGTACGGAATGTCTGTTATTAATTAAAGCAAATATTGCTATTTTAATTTTCTTGTGTGAATTAGATATATACAAATTAAAAAAATCTATTAAATTCAAAACACTGTTGTTTGCATATATGCAAAGCTGCGCACTAAAGGGTTAAATATGTTATACATTTGTGCTGTCCATCACCACAGCAGTTAATATAAACTGCTCAGGAATACTGCATAAACGGCGATACTCATTTAATTTTTCGCTACAAAGTTTTATTTATAATATGAACAGATTCATATCCCTACTTCTAAAATGAACTTCGTTGATTTTGCGAAATGAAATAGGTTGGAGACGCCCCAAAATAGGTTTTTTTACGATGTAAATTCACATAATTTAAAATTTTGTCATAGAAAATGGACAATATGTATGAGAAGATGTAATTTTCTGTTAATTGCGGATGTGGAATTTTTTTTTTTTAGCTAATAGATATATGTTACGGCCAATACCCGAAATTGTCCAAAACCCGAACTGGCCAACAACACTTTAAACTGACTGGCCAATTCGGGAATTGGCCGGTCATTTCCCGAACTGGCCAGGTGCGATCGGCCAGTTCGCGAAGTGGCCATACGTGATCGACCAGTTCGCGAAGTGGCCATACGTGATGGGCCAGTTCGCAAAATGGGTATATAGAAACCAATTTTTACTTTTTATCCCTTTCTAACATAGTTGAAAGTGTTTATGAATTCAGTTTGTCTGTCCGTCTGCCTGTCCGTGCTCTAACTCGAGTAAAGACTCGGATTGACTTGTAATTGTTATATTACTTAGGTATATAAATTAATTTCGGTACTGAAAGTTAAGTGTGCACTATTTTTGGTTAATTTACAGCGACACACAAAAGTATTTCGTTACAATATCATCAACGAGAAAAGTTTTTCCAGTGTATTTTAATGTTGTTACATTATCTCAATTATAATAAAATTGGTATGCATCATTAAGATGGACAACAAACTGTTATCTGAAGTGTATGAAATAAGTAGCAATTATAGTTTGTTTACAGAGACACTCAAACTATTTCGTTGCATTGCAGTGAATGGCAAAAGATCATTTTTAGTGCACTTAAATGATGTCACTCTATTTCAAACGTAATAAAATTCACATGCTTCACACATGTGGGGTGCAATATGGTTTTTTTTTTTTTTTTTTTTTTTGTACAGTATTGATTAAGTAGTCATTATAGTTCGTTTATAGGAACGCCCAAAAACATTCCGATAAAGAATTATGATATATTTTTAAAAATCGTTTATAGGGTATTTTAATGACGTTACACTACTTCAAAACATAATGAGACTGTTATACATTACTAATATGCTCTACAGCATGTTTTCTATAGGTTATTGACTAGGTAGTATTTGTCGTTTATTTACAGAGTCACTCAAATAATTTGGTTATTGGATTGGCTATGGGCCATTTTTGCTTGATGTGCGTTTTCAGCTGTGATAGGCTTTTAAAATTTAACTTATTTGTAGTTTATTACCTGGTTTGTAGATCATATGCAGGGCTGCAAGAAAGCTAAAGCAAACACATTACCGGCTGTGGATACCCATTGCTGACCACTTGGTCAAGGCTTCCCGGCCAGTTCGCGAATTGGCCTGCCAAAAACCGAAATACGCTGTTCATTTCATGTATTTCGGGTTTTGGCCAGGAATCTCGGCCAGTTCGCGAATTGGCCGGCCAATTCGCGTATTGGTCAAGCTCCGGGTTTTCGTCGTAACACACACACACATATATATATATATATTACGTTTTAGATTTTGCAAATTATTTTTCACTTGCTCAAAATGATGTATTCTAACATCAAACTAAATAATTTTCAAATCGGAGTTGTTGCGTGACAAAGGGTTAAAATAATAAATTTTATATACATAAAAAAATAATTGCTACTTTTATTACATTTCATGCCATTTAGGGGTTCAATTAAGGTGTGTCTCACCGAAATAAAGCCACCGTGATTGTGTGCTGTAACTGGACACCAAACAAACAAATAAGAACGAAACAAATATATTAAGAAAGTCTATATGCAAATACATATTTATAAGGGGTAACTCACTCCCTGCCTTACCTGGGCAGGAAAAAAAGACGAATTTGTAAAAAAAGAGGGCGTGGGGAGTGTCCCGCTGAAATAAAGCCACTACTGTTAATAGACAATATATCCGCTATGGTTATATGAGACTTGGTATAAACGATGTGGCATACCTCTTACCAATCCTTGGAGGACAGTAGCATTAATATTCTCCAACGCTTCAATGATGACGACCTTCAATTTTGCCACAGACTGAAACTGTCTGCCATTGGCATACACAGCCCTATTGGGGATTCCTCACAGATTTTCTTGGGGATTGAGATCAGCGAAAAAGGGCAGGCCATTCCATGACATGCGCCGGATTATCCAAAAACCATTCCCAGGAGAATTTTGCTACGTGAATGGAGGTCTTGTCTTGCTGGAAAATCCAACTTAGTCCACCCATTCTCTTTGAAAATGGCAGTAAATGGTTTTCGAGCATTTCTTGGTAATCGGTAGGCTTCATGTGGCTTGAGAGGAAAGCCAGGTTATGTTTATCTCCATTGCCGAAGCCTCCTCACACCATTAATAAGCCTCCATCTTGCTGTCTTTTGGAGAAAATTTCCTCTTCTTTCCTCATGTCATACCAATAGAAAACAAGGCCATCTGGACCATCCAGATTAATTTTTTTCTTATCTGAGGCTATAACACGATGCAACCGGTCCTTCCAGGTGTGATGATATTTGGCCCAATCCACTTCCCTTTGCATGTGGATAGCTTTCAACATGGGCGCCTGTTTCCTTTTCTTATATCACAAGATGCTTGTGCGTTTTTCAATTCGTGACAGGGTTGATTTTGTCACGGGGATGCTATCCTCTTTGGCCATTTGTTTTAGGGAAATACCAAGACGACGTAAAACTTCTCTTTCCTGCCTGGAAGTCATTTTTCTGCATGTACTCCTCCTTTTTTTTTTATACCCGTACGCATTGCTCTGATTTACAAAATTGTCTATTACGGTTTTAGATCGTTTGATTTGCTTAGATATTGATCTATATGAAAGACTTCGTTCTTTAAAAGCTGTTATTTGTTCTTTCTTGAACTTTGGTAGCTGGGTTTTCTTTCCCATTGCAATACTGCAGGAGAAATAGAAAATACAACCTTCTAAAGTCTGCACAAAGTTCGACTGGCACAGAACAAGTCTTTGACAACTTCCTGACTTCATAAATATTTTGAACTGCAGCAGCTTGAAAGTCAGTAGTTACCAAATACTGATATTGTCAGTGGTTTTATTTCGGCGGGACACTTTTTTGCCTCTTTTTTTATACAATCATCTTTTTCTCCCGACCAGGTGGGGCAGGGAGTGAGTTACTCTTAGTAAATATGTATTTGTATACTTTCTTAATATATTTGTTTCGTTCTTATTTGTTTGTTTGGTGTCCAGTTACGTCACAGAATTACGGTGGCTTTATTTCATTGGGACACACCGTATGTATTCAGAACCTGTATTGATGTCTTCAGGTTTTATTTAAATTTATTAATATTAGATATTTTTAGGGTTCCGTACTTAAAAAGTAAAAACGGAACCATTATAAAATCACTCCTGTGTCTGTCTGTCACAACCATTTTACTTGTGAATTATGTAACGTGGAAAGTTCAAATTGGGGTATCTAATAAAGACTATTAACCCACATATTTACAGATTATTAAACATTTACAAATATATTTATGAAAAATGTGCTGGGGCTAATTAAGTTACTTGAAAAAAAATCTTTTATTTGTATATCGTGTGGGGGTATCCAATGAAAGGTTTCATAATGCTGAACTCAAAAATACATTTCTTTTAATTTTAGATATTACATTTTAGGAGATATTGACGAAAATGTAGTGCAAAAATATGTCCCCCCCCCCCCCCTCCCATCTATTTTCAAATCTACTGAAACTAAAATTACGAAAAATTTAGAGGTAGTAGACGTTACTTTAAACCTTGCAGGGAAATTATAGCGATTACCCTAGGTCAGGGTTGGCGAACCTTTTTGTTGCCGCGTGCCAAATTCGATCAAAAACTATTTTATGTGACTATGACGTGCCAACTAAAAAACAAATTTAGTAGGTGGAAAAATAATGGTTTAAAATTACTTAAAATTCTCTATTAAGATTTAAAAAATATGAGGAACGTACATGTTGGTATTACACTATAATAATTATGGAAACAAATATATTTTTGAAAATAATTTAAACAATTTAATGCGATATAATTTGATTTCTATTGCTGCATCTTAATATCAAGTTAATTTTAATGCAAAGTGAACCGGATTTATCTGACAAGTGCTTTCAGTTTTGATATTATTCATTTGTGAGAACAATGACTCGAAAGAATAGATAGACAGAAAAACTTACTATAGCAAATGCCAGTTTCTTTGAAAAGCAGTGAAATAAATTCTAAGTTGCCACAACTTTACCATCGGAATTTAGTAATGTCTAATAACAAATTCTTATCGATAGTTTTCAAATATCATATTTGTTCGAATAATTTTTGAGACCATAATTAATTAGATTGGAATATAATATGCCGCAATTTGATTTTTTCAATTTACATTTAATCGAATTTAGAAAAGATCAGTCACGATTTTATGTAATCTCTCATTATTTTGATTTAGAGCCATAACAGTGCCGTGCCAAAAATATTCTTTTGCGTGCCAAAAGTGGCACGCATGCCATAGGTTCGCCGACCCTGCTCTAGTTCGCATAGTTTTTGACAAAAGCGCATTTTTCCGTTACATACAAATTTCGATTTACGGGTGTTCAGTAAATGTGTTGAGGAGCGCTGGAGATACCTATCGTAACAGGAGTATAAAAGCATTGTTGATATCGATTTTCGAAAAACATCTCGGTAATTAGCCGCGATATTAACCCTTAAAGACACGGACGGTTTAGATATACATAATGGCAAGGGTGGCATACTCTATTTACTATTGATTTTTAAAGCCTCGATAACAACTTTTAATGATATATTTGTGTAATGTAATGCCCAGTAGCAGTATAAAAGCAATAAACGTCAAATCTTTAAAAACAGTCTAATTTAATTAGAATTAATCACATACATATTACTGGATTCGAGACTAGTTTGCATTGAGTGGATCTCTCTATACGCCTCCCGTGTCTTTAAAAGTTAATTAGAACCGTACTTGGAAAAACGCGGCACAGACCAAGGCGGCGTTGCAACTTTACGACCCCCTTTCGAAGCGCGCTTAGCACAATCCCAAGTTTAAACTTTGAACTAGGGTTTTGTTTTAGCTATACTGTAAAAAGAAAAGATTATTACTACGCTGAATTTAGTTTTATGAAATACCAAATGAAGTTTAAATGTGCACTAATTTTATTGTCAGTACCGAAATAAGTTCATCGTAAACGGATTAGGATAAGTTTAAAAAAAAGAGTTATACAGAATAGCAATGTTTGATATTATTTAGTCTTCATATCTCTTTGAACTTTTATGGTATACCCATTCCTACTTTTCTAGTATATACAGCAGGCATGTCAAACTCGTTTACCGCCGCGGGCCAAATTAAGCATTATATACAAAGCCGCGGGCCACATGAAAAAGGTAGTCAATATTATAACCATTGCACAGAATAAAAGTTGCACGCACAAAACACTTTCACGTTAAAGAAATATTCTTGTGAAGTTCCAAAGTTATTCACACATTATTTATTATTGATTGTTTATTTTATCTTTTTTTTTTTTTTTTTTTTTTTTGAAAAATATACTCGACATTACTTTTTATCAATCAAATCGACACGATTTAATTGAATTTTCTAAATTGTATTCATTTCAAAAATTGATTGTACACCCTGATTTGTTAATCTTTGTCTAACAAAGGTATAACTGTCAGTTAAAAATAATATTTTGAAATAGAAAATTTATTCAATAAATACACTGTAAAAAAAATTCCGCAACGTTCCTGGGAAAAAATGGGCAGCTGAGTTGCCCATTATTTCCAAGAAACATTTCTTGAAAATGACTGGTACTTTACTGTATATGTTAAAAACTTTCTACAGAAATGCCAGTAAGTTTCCTGCGAAATACCAGGAATATTTCTGTTGACAGCAAAACATTACTGACATATTCAAGGCTGGAGTAGCACAAGAGCGAAAAATGTCCAGACCAGGTATCGAACCTGGATATTTGGCGTGCCGTGCCAATGCCTTACCTGTTAGGCTATCCGGACCGATACCTGGCTGACATAATTCACTCTGGATGTTCGTTCCCTTCATTATGACATTACTGATATTTCACAGCATGCGGGATCCGCAGAC
Source organism: Maratus speciosus (assembly GCA_963932465.1). NCBI lineage: Eukaryota > Metazoa > Arthropoda > Arachnida > Araneae > Salticidae > Maratus > Maratus speciosus. The sequence continues at coordinate 42,630,003 of OZ010799.1, forward strand.
GATTTTTACATTTCCAGTTGACAATTTTCGCTTTATTATCATTATTTGTTAGAATGAAAAAATATTTTGAAATTGACATCAAAATTATTATTTATAATTTACACGAAAAAATAAATTTTCAGTTAAAATTCAATAAAGTAAATATATATGTGATATATTGTTTCTGAACTTTGCTTAAAATATAAAAATATATAAATGTAAATAATAATTAGAAAAAAAATCTAGACATAAAATATTTTGGATTTTCGTCAGTGATTATGTTAGTTTACAAGTTAGATAAAATACATATAAATTTTCATGAAAAAAAAACCTAAACGTAATTGTATATTTTTTCCGAAAAAAAAAAAAAAATTCAAATTTGCAGCAATTCAAGGTGTCAAATATATGTCAAATTTAAATCAAATTGTAATAAAGTGTTAAAATATAAAATTAATTAAAAAAGAAAAAAAAAGTCAAGAGGTAGCATCGAACCCGGGCCGTACGGGTGGCGTGCAAGCTTTCTGCGTCCACACCACGAAAGACACGTTGAGAGTTGCAAACTAAAGGGTATTTGAAACGTATGCTAAAACTCGGCATCTAATTTCTGAAAATCTAAGGCCCATTTGAAGAAATCCTTTCACAAGAATAATTAGAGATAAGAACTCTAAAACATACTTTAAATTAATCAAAATAGGTGAGAATCATATTTGATTGTCCCCTGGTTAATGCAGATCCAAATAATAGGTGTATTTTTTTTTTTTACACAGTCTGCTCGTTAAAGATTTCACAGACAAGTACGAGAGATAATCTCTTAGTGATGTCACAGAGGTATTGTATTTTCATCTGAATTATCTTGACAATAGAGACGTAAATGATTATGTCGTCTATTGATTTATTTGCATTCCATATTGATTTTTTTACATTCATTTAAGGAATTCGTTTTCGACACTCGCGCGCGAGCAACGGATTATAGGAAAAAAAAATAATAAATGGCGGCCGCAGCGTTTTGCTGTTTCCAACTTTTGTTCAGGAACGTTTCAGATAAGAAAACCAGAATTTCACAGGAAAGAGCTAAATTATTCTGAAAACCTGATAAAAGGCGAAACGTTCCTGGATTTTACATGGAAAGTTACCATTTTTTTTTACAGTGTAGTATCTCGTATCCGTGCGATATTTATTTGATTTCATTTATTAAATACATTTCCGGGTTCAAATTATGTTTATTTTACTTGAAAAATAGCAAAAGTTTTGCAGCTACGAAAACTGGGTTCCTATACTTTCAGGGTAATACAAGTATTTTCTTTCAGAAAACTCTACTTTTATAATCCCGCGATTCCATAAGAGAAGTTTGTCTCTAAGTAAATACTGGTATCTTTCTTACCTAAAGCAAGGGGAATTTCATAATCTGTAGAATCCCTAGAAAGGATGTCGTAGAAAAGTGCCCTAATGAACACAGCTAAAATACACCTAATTTCACACTTTAAAAAAACGTTCGATGGATTCGGAAACCCCATATACATATATTTTCGCTTTAATATGGAATCGCACTGAATTTTGAAGGTTAAACTGATTTTCATATTTCTTGAAATTCGAAAATTTTATTTTGAATTATTCGTGAATTTATTTTTAGTATCTCTCTATTCTTAAAAAAAAGTAACTACCGCTGTCACCGCCGCCGCCGGTTTTGAATTTTTTGTGATCGGAGGTCTTTCTTCATTAATATTAAGAAAAATATTGCATACAAAAATATGAAAATCGGTGATATTATACATAAATGTTTGATAAACACGCTGATGCAGACAGTTTTCAAGTCAAAGAATTATTTTAAGAGATATTTAATGCTAAAGTTGGACAAAATCGTTCCACTAAAAAAGTTTTATAAGAGCAAAAACTATGCATGGCAATTTAATAATTTTTAGATTATTTTATACGTTTGAAGTTCCCGGTGTGCAGACTGTATTTCTTTTTTTTTAATATGACTCATTTTTTGAGGTTTTATTTCTATTTTAAATTTAAATTTTCAGCATTTCGAGAGATATTTTTTACTTATTTTAGAAAATGGTATTAATTTAAGTTGTTGCCAACTGTATAAACAGCGCAAATAATAATGTTTGCTTCAAATTAAAAATTTATTTACACGTGCCTATTATAAACAGAAAAAAACATTTGGAATTAGAATTAAATAATTATGTATAAAAGCAGGAACTTATTAAAAATTACGTCATAAAAACTATATTTACTCGTGAATTTTAAAAGAGAAAGGATATTGTAAAATAATAAATTCATTACCATGCTTTAGAAGTCTTAAAAAGGAGAAATTACGTCACATTACAGTTATTACATAAAAATGAACACAAAATAATATTGCAAAACAGTTTAAATTTAGAAATTGCAGGAGACATTTATTTGATATATTGAGAGGATATTTTCAACTGTTTTTGTTAGAACAGCGCAAATAATATTTCATTTCTAACAAAAGTATTTTCACGTGAATATTAAAAAGAGAAAGAATAGCTTGGTCAAAATTACCCCAGATTAAAAACGATTAATTTAAAATGTCTTATTTAAAAGAACTTTCTTTTCGCTTTGTTAAAAAATACCGGTAGACAAAGACTCTGTTTACTTAATTCCTTTTATATTAGCTTATTTTGAAGTGTTTAACTGATTTTACTTAATCAAAGACGAAAACAGCGATTGTATCTTTGGTACTACTTAGTTATCCCGTCGACCAAAAATCTATCGCCAAACTATAAGATTAAATGCCAATAATGGTTGATCGTAAATGTCATATTAACTTTACTTTAAGCAAATTACACGGATCTAAGTCATGAAAATATTTTTATTTCGACGTTTTATTTGTATTTTTATTAATGTTATACTAATTTATTTCTTCTTTCGTTATTTAAAATAAAAATTGTGTAAATTTGTATAATTTGGCGAAATTTCCGGCGGGATAATCAAGTAGTAGCACAGCGGATTTGGCCTTAAAATTCTCCAATGAAAGAGAAATGAATAGAAATCCGTTTATAGGGAGATCGCCACTGTTTTTTTAATTATAATTCAATCTTCCGAAATCTTTTTAAAGCCGACCAAATTAGCGTGCTTTTAGAGTCTGCGGTTTCTGAACGGGGGTTGACGAGCGTAGCTCGTAGGGGGCAGAGCCCCCTAGTATTCAAAAAATTTCCACTCCGATGATTTTTGTAAAAATGTCTGGCATAATTTAAAATGAAATGCAATGAAACTGGCAACACCGATATATACAGGTTTTCGATGTTTGCCAGCTCTATGACCGTAGTTGGTGTATGTATGTGTGTTCATGAAAAGTGTATTTTCAGCATGGGTGTTGGAACTACTGAATTAAACATAAGTAAAATGCAAAGGTTTGGCGGGCCACAGAGTACTAGTCGGCGGGCCATTTGTGGCCCGCGGGCCACGTGTTTGACATGCCTGATATCCAGCTATACCCGACGTACGTTTTATAGATTTTTACAAAGTCTTATTATTCTTTTAGAAATGATTTTTTTTTAAATAATACAGTTAATAATTCATATATTTATTGTATGGAACCCTCTGAGTGAGAGTAGTACTCGCACTTGACCGTTGTTTATATATTAAAAACTAACGTCAACAGCGGTTACTTTATCCCAATCCACAGATTAGGGAAAAACATACATGTAATAAATAAAATTTGTTAGAATGGGACTAATCATTAATTCCCGAAATCCGATAGATTGCAAAAGTAACTTAAACATAAATTGAGCATTTTACAAATTGAGCTAGACATCACTTCCGCTGTTGTTTTCTTTACTTTATCGCGAGTGATTTTACTGGAGGGAAACTTTTGAGTTGAAAAATATTTTACACTTGATGTTATAATGTAGAACGTACTTTTTTTAAAAATTTCTTAATATGTTTTCTTTACAAAGATTTATATATATTAATTTGACATTTTAGATTTTACATTAACTTTATTCACAAGTGACCACTTTTGTATTAAAAAAAAATCGTGAAATGCATTGTTTTAAAATCATGTTTTTATTAATTTTCATTTGATTAATTTTTGTTAAGTGTAATAAAACTATATTCAACACTCATTTATTTTATTTATTTAAGTATTAGATTAACAATATCAGTTGCAATATGAATTTTCCCATGTGAAAATAAAAAACACATTTTCTCACCATTATATGAAAATCCACCTTTTTCCACTTTTTTAATGATATCTACATATATAAAAGCCGTTCTCTGAGTGTATGTCCTTTATGCAAATCTTCAATTTTTACCGATTTGCACGAAACTTGATGTACATACGCTTTAGAACGTGGAAAGGATCACTGTCTACTTTAAAAAATCATCAGACCCTTATTTATCCTTTTTATCTACCACCTTCCAAAATTTAACATTATAGAAATATCTCTTTTTAAATTTTCTTATTCAATCGTTTCTTTCCTGTTGCCACACCCTAAAAAATGACACAATAATGTGAAAAAAATAACGATAACGCGTGTATTTTTTTTTTTTTTATTTACCAATAAAAATTCAGATTTTCTTATTATATTTTTGCATTTTTGAAATTGACTTGATTCTAAACAGAAAATGCGAAATTTTTTTAATATATAAAATAAAAACTTTAACTATAAGAGCGGTAAAATGACGTTGCACCTTAATGTGAAAGTTTTTTTAAAATTAAAACAGACCGTCAAATTTCATGAAAACAATATAGGAAAAAAAAAAGGGCTAGATACCGGGTGTCCCAAAAATGACTGATGGACTTGCAAACGGCGACAGATATTAAATAAATTCTTGCAGGAGTGTTATGTAAGATGTCAGGAGTTTTTATGCTGCGATTCTCAGTTTTAGTTACAAATGGCATCGATAGATGGCGCTGCAATCCATAACTGCTTAATCCAGGCTCGATTTTTCGGCCTCTCTCTTTTTCCATGCGAAAAAAGGAGATTAAAATGTATTGAATGGATTCCGAAATACCAAATATCGAGTCTGGACTGAGCACCTAACACTCTCAACGCCATGTATTGTTTGAAATTCGAACTAAAATCAAGAATCATACTAAAAAACCTCCTCACATCTTACATAACCCTCCTGCAAGAATTTTTTAAATATCTTTCACTGTTTGCAAGTTATTGAATTTTAAAATCCATCAGTCCTTTTTGGGACACCCGGTATGACGTCACATTCTATCAAATTTTTCCAACGTGTAGTCAAACTCACTGTAAATAAATGTCCCCTATATTTTGCTTACTACTTCGATTGTATACTACAGCCATATCTTATAGCTATACATTATAACTAAGTGTTGTATTGATTTAGATTCAGCGGTAACATTTTCTGTGATTTATAGTAAAAAGAGAGAAATTGTTTCCCTTTTCAAAAAAAAAAAAAAAAATCTTGACTGATGTCACGATTTAAAATTTATGGAAAATGACATCATTTCAATTAATGAAAAATTTAAGTTTACGTTTAAGAATGATGTTTTATTTAGAGTGGAAACCCTCTTGATCTAATTCTTTAATTAAAGCTTATAATTACACGTAAACTGAAGGTTTTAGTTTTAAGCAAATAAAATTTCAAATTTTCAAAATAAAATTTCAGCAACTGCTTTCTCATTTGGATGCATTTATTGTATTTTCCCCGTATTGTAAGAAATCGTATACTTCTGTTACGCGTGTCAAAGAAAACATGTATTTTAATTTTTAAAATTAAAAGAATTACCACAATGTGTCTATGATATAGAAAATCATATATTGATAATTAATATACTCAAAATCAAGTTTGTTCCTAAATTACTTTTCGTTAAATTGTTTGGGCTCTCATAAATCTCAAAATCTATTCATTTACTGTCTAATATAACTTTATTATCTCATCTAAAAAGCTCTCTTTCATAATAATATTATTTCCTGTCAAAAATAAATCTTTAGCTAAGGTACTTTCATTTTGCATTTCGTTAATCTTTGCAAAATGTTTATGATAGAAATTAAACAGCTGTCACTATTTAAACGAAATAATAACATGAAAATAAATTACCCAAGGATTTATTGCTTATTTCATACAATCATTATGAAACATTTTTCATCCGTTATCTATTGCTAGATTCACGTCATTAGATTTGAATTTTATATGTTGGAATACTAACGGATTTTTAAGTTAACGGTTGGACAGAAGGATGTATTCGGTAGATTTGGCTGCTGACACTCAAACGCTAAGGATGTAAGAATTTTGTGTACGCGTTAGGGGGATCACCTACCCTTTTCTATGGCTACCATAATAAATTTATTGTTCCTGGAAAGACTTTGTGCTTATTTTGTGTCAAATTCAGCATTTCGGGACGAGAGCTTTTGAGTTCTGCAAAGGACACAAATGCAATGTTACTGAATCCGGCCTTGTACCATCTTTCCTGATCTCCATAACATTTTACGAAGTAAAGAAACAAATTTCACTTCTACAAATCTTCTTGATGCCAGATATTCGCTTAAAACATAAATAATTCTATATTGTTTTAAGCAAAAGTGCATGCCATAATAGGTGTAAGGCACACTAATTAAAATGCGAATACGCCAACTAGCGCACAGCCTGATTACTGAAGACTAACCCGTCAGTACTTAAAGAGATATAAATAGTTCTGCATTTTTCATTCAGGTAATAAGAGTAATCTTTCATAATTGGGTTCACATGATTATGTAATTTCCCCCTATAATTCTATGATTAAACAACGGAAAACAATATGTTACGCACTAAAATTTGTGACTTACTGTCTGTGTAAATTTTCATGTGACTTACACTATTAGTTCTTTATGAAAATAAAGAACTAATAGTGTAAGTCGCATGAAAATACGTTCTGAAGAATTCAAGTTATATGCACCCGGAACGAAATAGTCATTTGCATTTTATATACTTATTAGATTATTTTGAATAGTTTGAAATGCTATCTGTAAATTCATGTTTTATTTTATTTTATTTTATTTATTTTTGGCGTTTTAATTTCGTTTGCCAATTTAGTGATTGACTATTACATGAAAACAAACAAATTCTGAATTATTTACAACGTTTTTGAACAATTGAGTTAATATTTTGTAATTGGGTTGCAAGCATATTTAAAAAATATTCATGCTTGAAAATTACTTTAAAATCCTAAAAAATCTGTAAACTGAGATAAACTTTACAAACAAGTATTACTGAAAGTACTTTTGTTTTCTATAAGACGTTAAAACAATCGAATGTGCGATGTTTAGAGGTTAAATTGCAGTAAAACGGAAATTTATTGCCACTGAAAATATAATACCAGCGTTACTTATAGACATGTCTTTTCTTTATACTACTGCATTAAGAGTAAACGGGTTCATCTTTCGTAATCGGGTTCCACGCGCCTTTAAAAATATCCATGGTTGAAAATTACTTTAAAATCCATTAAAATCAGAAAATTGAGATACTATTTTCAAACAAATTTCATTTGAAAGAATTTTTTCTATTCGACATTGTAAAATATGAAATTGTGTGAAGTTTAGAAATTAGAAAAATTGCTGTTAAGGCACAATTTATGGGTTACAATTTATGGGCCACAATTTATGGGCACTGACATAGTGTTTATACTTTATAATGTAGATATATACCATACAAACGAGAATTTCACTAAATGCTGAGCGATTTGGTGATTTTTTTTTTTTTCGTATTGTTGGAAAATCACATACTTTTTTCTTACACCCACCAAAGAAAACGGACATTCTGTTGTTAAAGTTCGGGGAATTTATTATGCTTGCGAGATAATAAGGTTTTCTGATTTTTTTTTTAACGATTTGTGGATGGGAATGTACAAATTTCAGTTATTGTGATTGCCGTATTTCGTTTTAATTTATTTTACCTTTAAAGCTCCTTATAATTGACACAGCCGAAGCCGGGTAGTTCTGCTAGTTAATCATAATTTCTTAGTAATATTTTATCAAAGCTTATTTTTTATGAAATAAACTGTGTTATCAATATGAATATTTTTGCAGTGAAATATAAATGAACTTATATGCTTAAAGGAAAAATTTACCTTTAACTTCGGTTTCTCAAAGCGATGATTTTAGTTATTGCATGCAAGATTTCTGTAAAATAGTAGGCTAGAATTTCATGAAATTTTGACCGAATGTACCAACTATATAGAGGCACAAAAGGACCTATTACTATTTTTCTCAAGTAAGAAGTTTAGAATTTATGACCACTTTTGTATTTAAAAAAATGCATTGTTTTTAAATCATGTGTTTATTAATTTTCATTTGATTAATTTTTGTTATGTGTATAAAACTGTATTCACCATTCATTTTTTTTACCGTATATACTCATTTATAAGTCGAAAAATTTTAGACAAAATTTGAGAGTTGAAAATGGTGGGGGGGGGGGGGGGGATCGACTTATACACGAGGTAGTCAAAAGAAATCGCAGATAATCGGCAAATGGGCAAGTCTTTTAAGTAATCATATAATCATAAAAGCGGACAATGGTCATTTCTATGTGATTGACAAAAGCAACTTCAAAGTTTAGTCCTATATGCATTACTTGCTTTATAATTTGCACTCATGTCTTGAGTCAGTCATGAATGATAATTATAAACAGTGAAGTTCATATCAATAAATAATGAGTGTTACATTTGAGCCGCTGCAGCTCAAATCAATGAGTAATATTAAAAATTTCCGAAAGAAGAAATGAAATTTTTAGAATAAAGATTGTTTCGGTTAGGCCGAATTTTTGTATAACATGTGTTTAGCTAACAGTAGATTTAGTTAACGGTAAAATATGATAATAAAAATGTTTATAGAAATAAATTTCCAAGATATAAGATTATCAATTTATACAAATGGAATAAGAAAAACATTGTTTGGGCTCCATGAATTGTTTAAATCCATGGCTGTCGCGTCAGGGGTATACTAGGAAACCGGGGGAGATGCATCTTCCTGTTTGATTTTTGAACATTTAACTACCGTATATACTCGTATATAAGTCGAAGAATTTTAGACAAAATTTGGGAGTTGAAAATGGGGGTTGACTTCCACACGAGTTAGTAAAAAAAAAAAAAAAATCGCAGATAATTGGCAAATGGGCAAGTCTTTTAAGTAATCACACATGGGTCTACGTCGGAGAAAGAGATAAAAGCCGACAATGGTCATTTTCCTGTGATTGACAAAGAAAAAAAGCTTAACAATAATGTCCTTGTAATTGTTCTGCACCCATTTTCTCTTGGGATTGAATTCCCTTCAATACAGGGGCATTCCTTTCAAAATTTTATTTCCCTTTTCTAAGAGTTCAACTTGAGAATGCTTCTAGATATATCTCCTAAAAGTCCTACAATACAAAGAAATACTATATTTTAGCAGTCTGAGAAGTTGTTTACCCTTGTAAATAAGGTTTGAATAGATTTTTGAAAGAATTTTTTTCTTTTTAAGTGTCATTGAATTGATGTAAATAGGTTTCAAAATAGTTTTAGCTTCGGTTTTACATAATTATACAGTTTTAAAACGTTGGATTTTTTTATTTTTAAAGTTTGATTAGAAACGTAAAAAAGTTTACTAATTTAACGAAAATTTATGAATTTTTTTTTAATCCTTGATTACAAATCATTTTTCAACATACTACCAGAAATGTGATTCGACTTATACACGAAAATTCATTTTTTTTTTCAAAATTTAGCTTAAGAACTGAAGAGCTAAGTGGAAGAACATGTTAAGTAACAAAAATTAAATTTGAAAAAATTTGATGTGAAAGTTTTTGTTCTCAATTTTAATGATTTTTTTCTGTTTGATACCACGTGTTTAAAATATTAACAGGTGTGGTACAAAACTTATTCATATTTAATTTTTAAATGTTAAAAAATATTAATATTATTTGGATTATTAAATATTAAAATATTAAATATTAATGAATAATGTCTTAAATCTTCAAGGCTAAATAGAACTTTGGTATTTTAGATTTACCGTGTGATAGAATACCTGATAATACCTTCGTCCAAACGATAAAATTATTTTTTAGAAAATGTAGTATAACATGTTCTTCCACTCAGCTCTTCAAATTTTCTAAAACAAAAATTATTGCATTAAAAATTTCTCTGTTGTTTTCTGCTTAAAATGATTTTTAAATTATGTTTCTATCTTAACTGGAACTGGAAATATTAATTTTTTCGTTTTGATTTGTTTTCAAAATGCAGCTTTCAAGAATGTCATGGAAACGACTTCCTGTGAAAATGTGTTTTTCTTCATGTGGTTTTTTCAACATTTCTCGTTATTAAATTGTTATAAGTCAAGAACTGTTAAAGATAAATGGTTCAAACATGGAAGATGCCTTTTTCAATTATTTTACTTTAATCTTGATTCAGAAATTTTGAAAAAAATATTTACTTTTGCAAATATGATTTTTTTTAATTACATGATTTACATTTTTTTAAATTTAAATATTTTTAATTTTTATTTAAATTAATATTTTTAAAAATGGTGAATCAAAATTAAACTTATATATTTCTGTTTATTTAAATGAAAAAAAAAAATGGAATTCAAAAAATAATATTTTGAGTTATAACGATTTTAAATTAACCCGCTTTTTTAATAAATTTAAAATTAAAATGAATATGGTTAACCATCGCAAAAAAAAATTAAAAACTTTAACTCAATGAATAAAAATTATTTTAAAATGTGTCCCGGACCCCTTGAGTATTATATTAACAATATGAGTTGCAATATCAATTTTCCCATGTGAAAATAAACACACATTTTTTCACCGTTATCTGAAAATCCATCGTTTTCCATTTTTTAATGATATTAATCATAATTTCTTAGTAATATTTTATCAAAAATTATTTTTCTGTAATAAAGTGTGTTTTCAATCAATATAAATATTTTAACTGTGAAATATAAGTGAGTTTAGGTGATTAAAGGATAAATTTACCTTGAAATTCGGTTTTCTCAAACCGATGATTTTAGTTATTGCAGGCATGCAAGATTTCTGAAAAATGGTTGGCTAGAATTTTAATGAAATTTTAAGAGAATGTATTAACTACATAGATGGACAAAATGGCCTATTATTATGGTTCTCAAAGTTTACAATTTATGACTACTTTTGTATTAAAAAAAATGATATTTTAAGCTTCTTAAAATAAATAAATAAATAAAATCAGGATCTACATTTTAATTTCTGTATTGTAGGTCAATTTGAGAAAAAAATATATCTCTACTCATAAAAACTAAAGTTGGAGGGTTTTAGTAATTCACATGTGAAAAATCATGCGCGCAATGCATGGTAAAAAATATTCTTTCATAAAAATTGCATTATATTTTAAATAAAATAAAAAAATATATATTTGTATAAGTAAAAAAAAAAACTTTAATTAATAAAATAAAGCTTATTAAAGCACATAAATTAACGTCTGAATTCCATTTTCATTTATTAAAGGTACACATATATTAAAACAGACTATAAATACAATTAAATACAATAAACCCAACTGGAGTGAAAAATTAGCCGGGGCCAGGAATCGAACCTGGGTCGACAGCGTAACGTGCTGTTGCTCTACCGTTAAGCTACCCCTGGCCGATGTTCTAACCCGGAAATTTCTCACTAATAAACCAAGTTGAGGAACGTCACCGTCCATCTATCAGATAGCACTGGATGACGTGACAACGATGAAAAAATTTCTTTTTCCATCGATCCGCAATATATATTAAAGCACATAAATTAACGTCTGAATTCCATTTTTATTTATTAAAGGTACACATATAGTCTGTCTTAATATATGTGTACCTTTAATAAAATAAAGCTTCCTTAATATGTATTTTAAAATTTTTAATTAAATGTCAATTACTTACGGAGTTACTGCAATTGTTATTGAGATCACTTTTTAATGTATTTTATGCGCTCAAAGGGTACCTCACCCTTTAAGGGTGCAATATGTAGAGAAGAAATATTTAAAAACTGATTTCTTTCTTCAGAAAAAATTACTTAATTTCAGAATATACAACTTTAAAAAAAATAAAACACACCAATAAAAGCTAATTAGAAATTTATTTATAAGTATTATTTCAGAAATATTTGGAGAACTGTTTGTCATGATTACATTCAATTGCTTTTACAATTTCTGATTTGCATTTATTGGCAATAACAGAATGATGTGCTGAAAAACATTTAGCCAAACGTGTATTAACATATACATTCTGCAAAGACTGGCATGACTGGATCAGGGAAACAACACCCCCACAACTCACATACGGACAATCATTGAGGCAGATTGTTTTCAGCTGCGGAAATACCGAGTTAGTAAAATTTAAATCATGGTCTTTTAGTTCAACCAAACACAAGCATAATTCTTTTAAATTAAGCCCATGATTCTTTATCGCTGAAATAGTTCTGGAAGTTATACTCGATGGTGTGTACGATACATTTAACACATGTAACTGATCCAAGAAAGATATGTCATCTTCAAACCAAGAATCCTTTATATATGAACAATAAAATTGTAATTGCTTTAAGTAGGGCATTCTTGATAAAGGGGGCTTATTTAGGGGGAGAGAACAATCAGACTGACAATTAAAGACATGCAGAATTTCAATTTTAGATATACCACTCCAGTCACCAGCTAAACGACAATTGGCAAATGTTGAATGACAAAATATCAATTTCTTTAAATCCTGCAAAAAGTGAATGCATAATTCTATAACGGAAGAAAAGCTGCTTGAGAAGTTACATCTACGCAAAGCTAATACCTCAAGATGAGGACACTTTTCTTGCAGTTTCATACAAATTTTCACAAAATCCAATGTTTCATACCTGTCATGCATAAATTCCAATCTGATGGAAGTTACACAAGATGGTAGTCTGTTAATGAAATATTTAGTTGTAGCAGTCAGGAATCTATGAGATGGAAAAATTTGTACATTTACTTTTTTCCACAGAATTGAGCTCTTCGTCAGCGCATTCCATTTTCTGCATACTCTGTAAAAAAAGAAAATGTTGACATAAAAATTCATGTTTGCAGGAACTGAATGCTGTAATTTAAACTGTTAAATCACACTGAAAACCTGTGAGATATAGAATATTTTTCATTCAAATATAAAATTTATTAATGTATCTCCTAATGAATATTGAAAAGAAACATTGCTTTCAAACTTGAACTGCAATCAAAATAGGGTGTTTTAAGAGGATGATGGCATTTTCAATAGACAGAAAATTTAACTCGTAATGAACACTTATTTGTGGAATCTTTCTTTTTGTCTCCTTGAAAAAGTGAAACTGTCATAATTAGTAATTCCATTTCGTACCTACAGTGGATAAGCTGGTAGTCGCCGTGGTGGGCCAATTTATTAACCGATACAAACTTACCGGTACTCTTGGTCAAAGTTTTAAATTTATTGGATTTAGCTTTTTAATTTTTCTGTTGGAATTTCCTGTGCCCAGGTCTACCATTACTGTCTCTTTTGTGAAGGCCTGACCAAAGACCTTTAAGATACATAGACCGGCAAACTGTCAGTTTAACTGAAGATTTTTGATCATAGTTGTTGTACGGCAGTATATATGTTTTATATTTTAATTTACCCAAGAAAATGCTTTTATCAGCGTATTTTTTTTATTGCGGATCATTAAGTATTAGCCTACCCTATTTCATTTAGGCCTTTTTTTAAGAAAATACTTTATTATTCACCAATATTTTTGTTTTTTTTGTATAGCAAGTAAATATTTCAATAAACATCTTCCAAGGATAAAAATATAGTGTTTCTTTCCTTAATATGCATTTTTTAATTACCTTTTTTGCATAAAAATTAGTTTAAAAAACGTAGATTTCTTTACAAGTAATTTAAAATTTTGTAAATTACTATATTATGTTATAGTTGCTATCTTTAATCTAAATTTCCCTGACAGTTACTTTTATAAGTCAAACTTAAAAAAAGGTGGAATTATAATCTTTAACAATCTGTTTCCATATAAATTTCGCCTATATTTCGGTTTATAAGGCATGTTAAAATTAGATACTCTTTTTCAAACATTCATAAAATTATTAATAAATCACCTTATTTAACTTTATTTCTGAAAATTCAATATTTATAACGCATATTTAGACATAAATTAGCTTCATGTAAAAAAATATGCCATAAACTTCATATATATTGATAAAAGTTAATTTTTAAAGCTCATTCTAGCCATAGCACTTAATGGTAAATAACTCACAGCTGAAGTACAAACCTCGCGGTTCAGGTGTTTCAATTTACTTCAGATGACTGCCGTGATTTCGCATGCTTGTGAATGGGAATTGCCAGTCTATGTATCTTAAAAGTTTTTGGGCCTAACAAGTGCAAATGTGAATCCTCTTTGACGTCACTAGCCAAGATTACTTGATGGCTTATTCTGGAGCAGGCAGTGCACCCAGTTCTCAGAAAAAAATATTTGTAGCTAAACTCGTTGCCGAGCTTTGGCTTATTTTTTGGAAGTTTTATTTAATTTGATTTACATAGTTTAGTATATATTTAATTTCTAAAATTAAATTATCAAGGCGGTCCAGGGACAATCTACAAATATAATAAACAGAAAAGCCTTTCTGTGGTATGTGTAAATTGCAGCACGTGTGAGAAGAAAAATCCGTGCATTTTGCATCACAAGAAGTTATTTCCAAAGTAGCTGCATAATATTTTTAAAACTTTAGTCTAACTTGGAATTCTTCGAGATCTTGGTTAATTTTAATAAACGTCATCTGCTTCTACATCTACTTATATATGAGGACGTGAGTTTCAAAACACGCTTTATCCAAAAAATCAAATTTTGGGAAATCGCGAAAAACCTTTAACTGCGACCCCGTGCATCAAATACTCCCAATTTTTTGTATACTTATAGCTAGTTGCTCTATGATATCATTGTGTTAAGGTGGAAAATCTACTTTAATTCATTTAATTAATTAATTGGAAAAAGTTTCGGATAAGAAGAATTTTGTTACCAAACTATGGATAATAAGAGTTTTGTTGCCTATCTATGAATAAGAAAATTTTGATATCAATTTCTTAAAAAAGACATCGTTTATCATACTTGCTGAAAGAAATTAATAGTTTCTATAGTAGTAGCATATAGTTTCTAATAGTTTCTATAATAGTTTTGTATTCAAAAATAATCTTTATGACAGCAATAAGTATGATTAAAATTTAGTATTACGTTTTATTATAAAAAAGCAAACTTATCAACAGTTAAACAAAACTTATTATAACTAGCTTATGACTAAAATAATTTTTTAAATGTGATATAATATAATCTATATAACATATAATATTATATATATATATATATATATATATATATATATATAATATATATATATATATATATATATAATATATATATATATATATATATATATATATATACATATTTATATAATGTACTTACAGAATATCTAAAAATAAATTAAACAATTAACTCATTGAATTTTTTTTCTGGAATATCATCGTAATCCTCCTCGACCATCTCCTTCTGTTCTCGTTCCTTAGAAATAATATTTTTATAGCAAGTAAGCACCCCCATTTCTGACCAGTTTTCATCCAAATGTTTTTTTTAACAATGTGTGGACATACTTACGTTTCTCTTGCTTCAGGGGGATTCCCTCTTCCTTCTTTTTAAGAATAAAGTCCAATTTTTAAATGCCTCTAGCACAACTTTTGCACTTTGAATTTTGATATTCCAAGAATCTTCCGAAATACACTTCCACAAATTTGAAGATGGCCATAGTTCTTAGTCATTTTATGGTATCTTACTGTAGTGCTTTGAAAGCGCACTGAGATACACCTTAAAAAACTTTCAAGGTGAAAATTTTACTTTTCTGGATGTTTCATGGAAAGAAAGAAACCTGGACGGTTTCTTGAAGGAGATGTTTGAGATAAGAACTTCAAAATAATCTTATGCATCTTTGTCTTTCCTTGAAAAAAAAAAAAGTTTGGCGGAACCATCATACATCTTGAATTAAGAGGGTTTAATGCTCGAGGCTCTCTTTCTGGTGAGTGCACTTTGAGAGGACCGGAAATGCTTTAGATTTATGCCTGAGAATAAAAATTAAATCTTTTAACCCTTTCCGGAGCGGAGTAATTTTGCTTATAAACTGATGAAATAATGGACTGACATCAGAATTTATAAACGAACTTATTAGAAAATACGAACTTGCTTATTTTCACGTACGTTATAAATAGAAAATTTTAATGAAGTATTCCTGGTGCCGTTTGTCAGTTTTGAAATTAAAATTAGGTGTCCTTTTTTAAAGACACCGCCCTTGAAAGGGTTAACACACCCTGACAGTAAGAAATATAGAAAGTGATTCTCAATTTTGAACTTACATTTTAATATTCTTTTGCTTGTATTCTTTATTAGCCCATGTGTTCGCATTTCATTTTATCTTCTTCCCCCTTCTCCCATAAAATGCAAGAGTTTATTCACTGTCTGTTATACTTAAGACATGCTGTAAAACTTATTTAATTAGTTTGTATGAATAGAACAAGTAAAAACTTTAAATAAAAATAGCAACAGAGAAATGAAGGAAAATTACTGTGATAGTAGCCGATAAGCTAGCCGTCCGTTGGTCTACGCATGCGCAGAAATAAAGCTAGTTTTGATCTTTGATGCCAACTCCCTAGTGGATAAGGCGAGTTTTGAAACCAAACCAATATTTTAAGAACCCAAAAATAAAGGATAAAAATATATTTTTTTAAAGATTATAGTGTTTTTTTCTGTGCAGGTTTACCAATAGAATAGATTAGTAGAGAAAACTCGATTTTTTAAATTTTGGATAAGGCGAGTTTTGAAATTCACGTCCTCATACATAAAATACAAATGAAAATTTCGTTCCGTCTGCTTCTAACTGGAGTTCTGCTGAATGGATTTTGATGGAACTTGCACTGTTAGATAGATAACGATTTAGGGAAGGTTTTAAGATATAACACACAGTTCTACGTAGATTAGTTATATAATTATGATGGAAAGTTCTGTTATTTTGGACGAAAATGTTACCATTCTGGCGAGGTTATTTTTCTGCGAGCATTATAATTGATGACAGAATTTAAATAGCTATACACCTCGAAAAATAAAAGAAAAAAACCATTATTAATTTTATAAAAAAAAAGAAAAGAAAAGAAGTAAGAAAGAAAAGAAAAGAAAAGAAAAAAAAGAAAAGAAAAGAAAAGAAAAGAAAAAAGTTTTATTGAGAGATAATATTGTAAAGCGAAAATATTTAATTTAAACATGAAAGGAATATTCGTATTACTTAAAAAATAATTCAGTGTGAAAGATATCAATTCATACATTATTTGACGATTTATCTTTTATGTCAGCTTAAGAAAAATGCAAATTCGGCCAATTAACAAGCTCAATAGCAATTTTGTTTTTCATTTGATCTTTTTAACACTTTCCAACAAAATTGAAAAGTGTTTATGATTTCGGTTTGTCGGGCCGTCTGTCCGCACTCTAACTCCCGTAAATGTACTCGAATTGTCCTGAAATTTTTGGATGTTATTGACACTTACCTTAGCACAACCCCTATTTCAAAAGAAGTTTGTAGCATGCTTAGTTTATTTACAGGGACAGTCAAAAGTATTGCGTTACATTACGGCCAATGGAAAAAAATCTTTCAAATGAATTTTAAAGATATTACACCCTTTTAAACATAATAAAATTGATATGCATTTGCGAAGTGAACTTAAAATATGCATTCCGTAGAATATGCGGTGCAAAGAATAATTATTATTCATTTACAGGGTCACGCAAAAGAATTCTGTTACATAATGGTATAAGGTGGAAATTGTTTGCGGCGTACTTTAAATATGTCAAACTATTTCATATATAATGAAATTGATATACGTCGCTGAGGCTCACTGTAAGTTATTTCATGTATAATAGGAAGTGCGTAGCATTTAGGGGGACACACAAAAGATTTCAGGTAGTATATTCTATCCGAAATATTGTATATTAGCGATGTTGGCAGGAAATGCATTTTTAATTATGATATGCGCTTTTAAAGTTTCATTATATTTATGCAAACTATATGGTGTGTATAAATGGTATAGTTGATATACAGGGCTACACAAAAATTTCGTAAAGATTACTGAAAATGAGTGTAAATTGTTTAAAGGTGGTTTTTAAATGAGTTATGCACTTTTTCGCTGAACTGCATTTAGTTTACTGGGAAATATTTGTAGAACATACAGTGCGTGTAAAAAACTTTAAGGACAACAAAAAATTGTAAAAATTTTGATAAATTGAAAATGCGACAAGGGAAATGGTAATTTAATGTTGATCATAGATGGAACTACTAATATAAAAGGGAACAAAATGTATCTATGTCCTTTTTATTGCGAAAAAATAATAATTATGCAAAAAAAAAACGCTATTTTTGACCGTGTAAAAACTTTAAGGACACCAGCATTTTTTTAAAGAAATGTTATACATAATTATTATTAAGGATCGACCGAAACAGGTTTTTAAGGGTGAAACCGAAACCGAAACAGAATTTCGGCGATCTTCCTATTTTCGGCCGAAAACGAAAATGTCCATTTTTTAAGTAATTAAATTGTATGTATTAAAGTAATTAATACATGCATAAATATACATAATTATTATTAATTAATTATGCATATTTATTAAATACACATAATTTTAATTAATTATACGTGTGGCCGAAATTTGCTCTCTGTGCCTTAGATCCAAAACATTTTTTTTTATATAAAATAAAACGTAATTAATTCATCAGTGATACAGAAAGATTTTCTAATTATATGAATTTCATTTAATTAAAAAATTTCTTAGCTTTATGTATACACACCTCGATTTATCTTTTATAATGATTTTTGTAAATGATCATCTGTTATACTAGAATTTTCTCAACGAGTATTCGAAACACTTCTGCGGTTTCAAACTGAAAATTTTCTATTATTGTTATGTCTGCAGCTTTAAATGAGCACGTGAAAAAATTTAGTTATATATGCATTGCTTGTTTTATAATTTGCATTCACGTCTTCAATCATTCATGACTAATAATTATAAACAGTTCGGTCGAACTATTAATAATTATAAACATTATAATAATTATAAATATATATTAAATAATATATATAATAGTTATAATGTCGAATAATTATAAACAGCTCGGTCGCATTTTCAGCCGCATTTTTGCCGAAAACGAGTTTCTGCCCGGTCTAATTTTCAGTCGTATTTTCGCCGAAACGAATTTTCGGCGAAACTCAGATTTTGTCCTGAAAACAAAAACGAATTTTCCGTTGATCTTTAATTATTATTCGATTGCCCATTAAAAACTCTTCCGTATAGTGCTTTTTCTGGCGTTTTCTATTAAGAATTTTGTTAATTGTATAATAATGGGGCCAAACGCAGGTAAACTGAGTGGATATGAAAAAGGTGCTATTGAATCTTTTGTTTTGGAAAATCTAAAACCGTCATCAACAATTTTTTAAAGTTAAGGGGTCTCAGGACTCTTAAAGCTTTAAAATTTTCGAAATTTTAATTTTTTTAGGTATTAAACTCCTATCTTTTCTGAACATTTTGATATAATTGTTTCCTTGAAGTTCATATTAGAACAGAAGTTATAGCTTTTTAATTTATACACGTTCCGTAGCTGAAGCGGCGTGTCCAAAACCTTGAAATCATTTTTCTCCAAATGACGTTTTTGGGCGTAACGCGCACGATACCTAAAAAACTTCTGAATATTTTTTCATGAAATTTTCAAAACATATGTTTCACGTTAGTATGTATAAACTGAACCTAAAATTTCTGTTTTATCTTTCAAAAAAGTATTTTTTTTAGGTGATTACACTGTTGAAATTTTCTAAATTTTGCATTGGCTAAATACAACGTTGTATTAAAAATATAAAAATGTTTTAAATATAAATTTATTTAGGTTCAGGGTAATTATTGTAATCTGAAGTATACGTAGGTACCAAAATTTTCATTCTAGTTGCAATATTTACTTTGTAATCGTGCGCGTAAGCTGTTATGCCGATTTTCTGCTCGTCAGATGTCTGACAGTTTGGAGCCCCCTGTAAATGCTAATACTACATCTTGAAAAAATTTTAATACATGAAATGAAAGACCATACTAGTATCTTTTATCCCAATTAAAATTGTGTCTTAAAATCAAATATATTTTAAGATATTAAATGTTGAAAATGGTCATTTTTTTTCAATTTTTCCAATTTTAACCCTTAAATGCCTGGTGTTGCTTTTTGGCAACATACCCAAATTAGGGTCTAAAATACTATTAGAGTAATATTGAAGCCACAACGCCTAATGTTGCCAATAAAATACAGTCGAGTCTCTATATAACGAAATCCATTGTTCCAGTAAAAAATTCGTTATATAGAGAATAAGTAAAAATTCCTATTTAATGTGTAAATTTTGAACAAAAATTATTTTTGAGGTGTTTAATTAAGAATTTGAAATGTTTAACTATAAATATTAACCTAATATTGTATTTCTTAATTAAGAATTTGAAATGTTTAACTATAAATATTAACCTAATATTGTATTTCTTAATTAAACAGTTTCAAAAAAGAAAACAGACATTTATTTTGAAAGCACAATAAAAATCACATAAGGAAAACTTTCATTAATTTTATATGAAGAAATCTGGAATTTTTCGCTGTTTTGATTTCAAAATTGTTACACTCTCGAAAAAATGCTCACACTTTAGCAAGGAATGAAAAATTGTATCGGGAACATTATCTTTCATTTGAAGTCCTGTCCTTATAAGATCAAAAGAAGTCATCATTTCACTGCGTGATGGTTTTTTCTGTTGTACGTTTTCGTTTTCATGCTCATTGTCACTCTCACCATCATTGTTCATAACGATAAGGAAAACTTACATTAATTTTATATGAAGAAATCTGGAATTTTTCGCTGTTTTGATTTCAAAATTGTTACACTCTCGAAAAAATGCTCACACTTTAGCAATGAATGAAAAATTGTATCGGGAACATTATCTTTCATTTGAAGTCCTGTCCTTATAAGATCAAAAGAAGTCATCATTTCACTGCGTGATGGTTTTTTCTGTTGTACGTTTTCGTTTTCATGCTCATTGTCACTCTCACCATCATTGTTCATAACGATAAGGAAAACTTACATTAATTTTATATGAAGAAATCTGGAATTTTTCGCTGTTTTGATTTCAAAATTGTTACACTCTCGAAAAAATGCTCACACTTTAGCAAGGAATAAAAAATTGTATCGGGAACATTATCTTTCATTTGAAGCCCTGTCCTTATAAGATCAAAAGAAGTCATCATTTCACTGCGTGATGGTTTTTTCTGTTGTACGTTTTCGTTTTCATGCTCATTGTCACTCTCACCATCATTGTTCATAACGATAAGGAAAACTTACATTAATTTTATATGAAGAAATCTGGAATTTTTCGCTGTTTTGATTTCAAAATTGTTACACTCTCGAAAAAATGCTCACACTTTAGCAAGGAATGAAAAATTGTATCGGGAACATTATCTTTCATTTGAAGTCCTGTCCTTATAAGATGAAAAGAAGTCATCATTTCACTGCGTGATGGTTTTTTCTGTTGTACGTTTTCGTTTTCAAGCTCATTGTCACTCTCACCATCATTGTTCATAACGATAAGGAAAACTTACATTAATTTTATATGAAGAAATCTGGAATTTTTCGCTGTTTTGATTTCAAAATTGTTACACTCTCGAAAAAATGCTCTCACTTTAGCAAGGAATGAAAAATTGTATCGGGAACATTATCTTTCATTTGAAGTCCTGTCCTTATAAGATCAAAAGAAGTCATCATTTCACTGCGTGATGGTTTTTTTCTCTTGTTGTACGTTTTCGTTTTCATCCTCATTGCCACTCTCACCATCATTGTTTATAACGCTGCTTAAAATACCACTATCAGTAGGATACTGCGCAATAGTGAGATTGTCATCCACTTCCAAAAAATCAGAGAGAGTATAACATTTTCTCCGATATTTCCGCGTTCCTTAATTAATGTCCATTTACCTTTTAAGTTTGCTAAAGCCACATCTTCTTCGTCATCAGAATCCGCATTATTCTCCAGTTTAGAAAAGCCAGCCTTTTTGAAGCAATTTTAAATTGCTTTTTCAGTTACATCAAATCGCTAGGCTTTATAAAGTTCCGCAACACACTTTCTAAGACTAATGATGTCTTCGGTGGAATCATTTTTTTGAGTAGCTATGATCAGTTCTTTGAGAATTCTTTTCTTATAATGCACCTTTAGATTTTTTAATATTCCCAAGTCCATGGGCTGTAAGATAAAAAATTCAGCACTGAATGGTAAATCAGGAATCAGTGATGGAAAATTGATTCCATGTGATTTGGAAGCTTTTTGAAAACTGAATAAATAAAGAACATTTTATGAAAAAATTCGTTATATGGAGATAGATATTTCGCTATATGGAGACTGTTTTTAATGAGATCATGGGAAAAGGGAACCGTTCTTACTAAAAATTCGTTATATAGAGAAATTCGATGTATGGAGTTTCGTTATAGAGAGACTCGACTGTATATTATGAAAATATTATTAAATCGATTTTCAACATGTAGGGCAATACTTGTGCTGTTTAAGAATAAAGATATATTTCTTTTTTCAATTGTTGCTACATGTTCTTTTTGTTTTGTTTGGATGTTTGCGAAATACCCTATTCTGTTCAGCAGTGAGCAAATAAAATTTATTTCTTATTATAGTTCCTAAAATTCTTGTGTGTTTAACATTATAGAATTTTATCAAGGAAAATTATTTTTTCAATTAAAGACCAGTATTGCCGAATAGTAACAAACAGTTTTTTAGCCGTAAACCATACTTAAAACAAAATATGATTTTTTAAAGTATTTTTTCCATGATTTATTTAAAAAATGAAAGCCGAAAAACATTATTACAATGATTTTTGAAAAATCAGGCATTTAAGGGTTAAGAGTCCTGAGACCCCTTAAAAGACGAATATGGGGAAAAAATGGCTAAAGGCAGACCAAAAAGCCTTGTAATCCAGAGATTAAAGGAGAATTTTAAAGTTAGCATCAACTGGAAGATGCTTTTACTAAAGACTAGGCCCAAAGTGTGCAAGAAAACAATCTGCAATACAATCAATCGACCTCTGAATTTCCAATGCACGGCGAAATTGTGTAAGCCCCCTTTACTGACTAGACACAAAACACGTTTACAGTTTGCAAGACAAGTGATGACTTGGGACGACAAATGGCTGCAGGTTATTTCTTCCGATGAAAAGAAATGGAACTTAGATGGTCCTCATGGCTGGAAACACAGTGTCATCGAAAAATAATGCCTAGATTTTAAATAACTGTCACAAAAAACTATGAAAGTTAATTTATTGGTTTTAGTCTTATAATGTGCGGCAAAAAATAAATTTTTTTTTCATCACTTAGTATGTTTCAATGTGAACACCGTTCGGTGGGCACCAGGAGCAAATGTGTGCAATGCGAGCACCAGGAGCAGTTTGACCTGGATAAGTTCAAAAAAAAAAAAAAAACCCTGTACAGTGACTATTGATTTTGATTCTACATACCAAATCACGCACTGTGCTTTTTTTTCACGGCCAACATCGTACTGTGCTTTTTGTTGCACGGTCAACATCGTACTGAGCAGCTGCAGCCTGGCGTGTCGGCTGACTTTGACGACTGCGCAACTAATTTGCGCATAACACAGACGCGCAAACGAATTCTGGTGAACTAAAAACAAACTTGCGTTCACCAGTTATCGTGTAGTGAAAGAATTACTCCTTTAACATAAAAGGTTTCGATGTTATGATTTTTTTAAATCTAGGCATTATTTTTCGATGACCCTGTATTATTGGCATTATTTGAGAAAAGAAAAAGGAATTTCCTCAAAACGTTAGTTAGGTGCAGCATCCACTCTGATACGAGGTTGCTTTTCGTTCAACGGCGTGGTGTTACTTTCATTTCTTTCAGGAAAAGTTAATTCAAAGCATGTGTAAAAACTATTTCTGGCCATCTTTCACTTGTTGCAACATTTCTAGCAGGAGAAAAATGGATTTATTAGCAAGACAATTCGCCTATCTACACAAGCCGTGAGACAAAACTCTGGTTCCAGAAGAAAAATATTGAAGTTTCGCAATGGTCACCCAAAAGTCCTGATCTAAATGCTATCGAGAACTTATGGGGAGATCTAGCAAGACGAGTTTATGAAAATGGAAGACATTTTTCCTCAGCTTCAGAACTCAGATCTACTATTGAAGATGAATGGTACAAAATCAGCCCCGAACTGTCCCAAAAATTAATAATATCCATGAAAGATAGAATATCTGCAGTCATTAAACGGAACGGTGGGTGCATAATATATTATTTGTTTCTTCATTACTGTATTGTTTTTATTTTGCTGTCCTTAAAGTTTTTACATGGGCAGAAATAGTGTCTTTTTGTACAATTATTTTATTTTCGTAATAAAATACTTCCAGATGAATTTTATTGACCTTTTTATTAGCTTTTAAACTTTATGATACACGTTATAGTAAACTTTTTTATATATGATTTGAAATTTATCAAAAATATTAATATTTTTGGCTGTCCTTAAAGTTTTTACACGTATTGTAGATAAAATGATATACAGGGCCACGCAAATAATTGGGTACATGGCCATCTATGGATGATAATGTCTGGAAATGTGATTTTAGTAGTTTTAAGAGTGTTTTAGTTTGAATTAAATTTTAGCTAAATAGTAGCGTGTAATAAATGTACTAGATAAATTACAGGGCTGAACAAAAGTATTCAAGTATGTTTCCAACTTTTAGTATAAATTTCTGAAAGAGAA
Source organism: Maratus speciosus (assembly GCA_963932465.1). Lineage (NCBI taxonomy): Eukaryota > Metazoa > Arthropoda > Arachnida > Araneae > Salticidae > Maratus > Maratus speciosus. Next base: position 42,654,794 of record OZ010799.1, read on the forward strand.
ATTTCAACCTGTTATGCGTTTTCTTGCTAAACTAAATTTTCGCATTATATAGTATATATATATCAACTAACAGGTCAAATACAGCAGGGCTGTTCAAAGGAATGGGAATACATATTTAGCTATGGACGGTAACTGCTGAAAGCAGTTTTTCAAATGTTTTATCTGTTTTCTAAAATGTTTACTTACTTATCTTATTTAACTTATTTTTCTAAATAACGACACTTTGTTAAATATTTCAGGAAGTGTTGGAAAGTGTTTCATAATCTATGCTTGACGCACGATTTTTTTCTTGTTTTTATTTTATTTTTATTTAAGTTCTCCGTCATGTGATTTACAAAAGAAACTAACAGATGTAGGGATAAAAATGACAATACTTGTGATTTACACGTTATTTGTTTATTTATGATTCTAATTCTACTTTTGACGCCAAACAATTTGATTTTAATCCAAAAAGACATAAGTGTGATATCGGTCTGTACGATGTCCACATTAATGGAATTTTTTCGAGTGTACGACAGCTTTTGTGAGTTTTTTTTTTTTTTTTTTTTTTTTTTTTTATTCAAATGCAAATTATATAGATAGCAGTTAATATTATGAAAATAGAGTCACATATTTAAATTTTAGTGTAAATGTCTTCACACACATATTGTAAAATACACTGGCGGAAAAAAAAAAAAATCCCAACCCCAAGAAAGACTTGTGTTAGATAAACGAAATTTGGTAGGCATGTTTATACATCTGAAAGATGACATCGATTGAAATTTCGTGCTTCGCGCATAAGTGTGGCACTAGTGGCGCCACTCAGAACCTGGAGATCAGGTTTACTTTAAATGCGTGCTGTAAAGTTCGTGGGCGTTATTTAGCTACGAAACGTGACGTATTGGGTTTATGTTAGCCAAGAATGCCTTTAACAAGACGAAGAAGCCACTGTCAACAGCTCCCCGAGTTGGAACGAGGTTGCATATCATAGGCGTAACCAGCCTTTTGAACGGGGGGGGTGCCCAGACTTTTTAACCTGAACATGTTGGATACAAGCAATATCTTATATAGTAAAACCTGCTAAAACGAATCCCATAAAACCGATCGAATTTCCGTTTTAGACAGTTTTCCATATTAGAAGGTATAATTGTGTGGTATTTCTTTTAAAAAGGGCTCAAAAGCGATTTTTGTTTGCGTGAGGAGGGTTGAGAAGGGGTTCAAAACATTAAAACTAAATCTAATGGTAAAAAAAAAAAAAAGATATGTAAATGTCCTTGCAGCAGGGATATAAGACAGTGACTAAGTGTGGTCAGGTCACAACTGTAAAACCTTTTGGCACCCTAACTTCTTATAAAGATTAAAAAATGCCTTTAATCATGCTGGAAACTTCTATAGGCACAGGGGAACACTGCATGAGATCTAAAATTATCTCAGTCAAAGTCTTGTAGATGAAATTTTGCCGGATGATAAATCTCAGATAATACATGCGGTACATCAGTACATGCGCACGAAATTTTTTCAGAGTGTGACTCCATGACTTCTTAGGGATCACCGGAGGGATCCAAGAAATTTTGGAGGAAAGTCCATATAAATAATTATTATAATATTATAAATAATTATAATATTCATTAATAGCGTAATTTCCTGCCTATAATCTGCGGCTCAAACAATCATGTTTCGACCCAGAAATTTTATTTCATTATTTAAGTTAAATATTTATCGCGATTTAATAAGTTACGTTTTATGAAACAAGATTTCTGGGTCTGAACCTATTTGTTTGATCCGCAGATTATAGACCGGAAATTACGGTAATTCAGGTTTTTTACCCCAGAATGTGTCGAATATATTAGGTAAAGCAGGTCATGATAATATACACTAAATTTTATCAAGATGATAAAAATTATACTATCATGATGCGACTGTAATAATAAAGATAGGTGCTTATATGGCTCTGTGTGTGTGTACGCGCGCGCGCGCTGAGCTCTGAAAAAAACAATGCAGCCTGCACCCGTAAGATTTGACAAGACCTGTATGCCTGAACTCATGCATATGGAAGACAATTTCTGTAATTTTTCAATTAATTTTTTATGCGAATTTTTTCGCATTTTGCGGCAATTTTTTTCAAATAAGTAAAAAAGAATCTGATTTCAATATTTTACCCAGTAAACTTTGTCTTCTTTTCAATAAAGTGTTTTCGAGATTCTTACAGCGATTTTTCAATTTTTAACAATTTTTTAATGTTATCTTTAGAGGGTTTTTTATCGCATTTCACGGTGTGTTTTTTTTTATATTCCTAAAACGAATCCGGTTTAAATCTTTTACCCAATTAGTTAATTTCGTTCCCCGTGGTTTTATAATCTTTTCCGAATTTTTAATGCACTTTCTAGCGGGGGTTTTCGTGCTTTGAAGCGATTTTTTGACATTTTTTGAAAGAGAAAAAACTCTGGTAATTTTTTCAAATGCCGTGATTAAATTCGAATTGAAATAATGTCAAATCAGCTCTTATAAGAAAGCTGAAAATTTAATTTTGCTCGAAATAAAAAACGCAATAATTCAAGATTCACTTGTTTCGAGACAGATGAGGTCGTAGCTTGCTCGGGAGTACGTTGCCGAAGGCAGTCCCCTCCCCCCCCCCAAATCCTAAATTTGTTTAATTCTATGTTCGTTTAAAAAAAACCAATCACTTCTCTAGTAATGAAGCTTTCTTTCAGGGACAAAGTTTGAAATAACGCGCGGGATCGTGCGATTTGTGCACAAAAAAGGAAAGTCTCTTATAATAAAAAATGCTGTGCAGTATTTTCCCCCTTCAAATTCTTTCACAGACCTGTGATTCTTCAGTAAATATTTTAAAAAAATTGGCTCCGCGATTTTTATTTCTTTTATGGAATTTCTGAAAATCAATTCGTAAATCAGTCCCGGAAAAAAATTGAGAATTTCTTCAAACGATCGTGGAAAAATATCGGGAATTTCAATAAAAGAGTGCAGAAAGTAATCGCCAATTTCGTTTAAAGATTGCGCAAAAAAAATTACGAATTTCGATAAAGGATTGACGAAATTTTTTTTCAAATTTCATCAAAATGTTTCGGAAAAGAGTAGAGAATTTTGTTAATTGGTATGGAAAGATATCGAGAATTTTTCCGAACGGTCGCGCAATACTATCCCGAATTTCGACAAATGATCTCCCTGTAAAAATATCAGTTTCGTCAATCGGTCGCAACAGAAAATAAATTTCGTCAAAGGATCGCGGAAAAAACGAGAATTTCGTCAACGGATCACAGAAAGAAAGCGCGAATTTTGTCAAAAGATTACGAAAAGAAAAAGCGAATTTCACCAAAAGATTGTAGAAAGAAAACGCGAATTTCATCGAAGGATCGCGTGCTAAAGAAATGCCAATTCCGTCAAAATATTGCGATAAAAAATGCGAATTTCGTCAAAAGATAGCGGTAAAAAACACAAATTTTGTCAAAGGTAAGTGGCGAAAAGTGCGGATTTCGACAAAAAATCGCGTAGAAAGACGTGAATTTCGTTACACGATTTTGGGGGAAAATTGTAAATATCATGAAATGATCACAGAATAAAATCGCGAATTTGTCAAAATTTACTGCACTGGGCTAAAAGGTTGAAACGGGGTTCCTTTTCCTACTTTCAAAAGAACGCCGCGAAATTAGAAAAAACTCTAAAAATCGTATACAAATTTTCAGAGGAAAAAAAATTACTATATTGACTTGAAAGATTGCAACCATATTCCTATCAAGAATGTCGAAAAATGGCCACGAAACACTAAATTCAACCAACCAACCAACCTGCAGATTAATTTGAATTTTCTGTGTTATTTATTATTTTTCATTTACAAAGGAGGCAGGGTATGTGTCCGCCCCCCGCCCCCCCTTTACCTCGGCTAATCGAAATTTGGAATTATCGTTTCACATTTGCATCCCGTTTCAAATTATTTTTTGTTTCTTTCTTGACTTTAAACTACCAAAGCAAAGAGACAAATACTTTCTATCCTCAACAAGAAATTGCGTTAATTTCTCATGAAATTGCAGAAACATGCAATAGAAAGAACGGCGTTAAAAACATCTCCCACAGACAAAGGACGTCAAAGTGGGATTATAAAGCCACCTTTTTGAATTACTATGACTAATATAGATTCTTGCAAATATTCTAGTTTTAAAAAAGATAAACGACATAATTTTCTTAAAAAAAGAAAAAAAAAATGTGTGTGTGTGTGTGTGTGTGTTTTATCACATTTCAAAACTTAGCCGTTTAGTTTTCTGAACTAAACTAATGGAACTCTGCTTTCACTGCTTCTTTTTTCTTTTGTAGATTTCGATTTTTTTAAATAATTGTGCTCGAGTCTGCGGAAACGGGGGGGGGGGGGTGCCCGGGCATCCAGGGCACCCCCCCCTGGTTACGCCTATGCATATTCGGGCTACGAGAAGGTGGATTTTCTTTCCGAGATATTGCAGAAACACTTGGCTGGAATGTATCCACTGTGCATGATTGTTGGAAACAGTGGTCAAGGGATGCTGCTGCCTCAAGAAGACCGGGTTTCAGGCGGCCACGTGCACTCCTGAGAGGGAAGATCACCATATTTGGCGTACGACTGTGGCGCATCGTACTGCGTCTGCGGCAGAAATTCGAGCTGTAGTTGGTACCACAGTGACACAACAAACTGTTAGAAATCGGTTACTTCAAGGACAGCTCCGAACCAGGCGCCCTGTAGCGTGCATTCTACTGACTCCAAACCATTGCCGTTTGCGAGGTCATTGGTGTCAATCCAGTGCTCATTGGAGGACGGAGTGGAAATCTGTTGTGTTTTCTGATGAAAAAGAAACACAACAGATCTCCACTCCGCCCACCAATGAGCTCTGGCTTGACACGAATGGAGTCGCAAACGGCAATGGCTTGGAGTCAGTAGAATGCACGCTACAGGGCGCATAGTTCAGAGTTGTCCTTGAAGTAACCGATTTCTAACAGTTCGTTGTGTAACTGTGGTACCAACTACAGCTCGAATTTCTGCCGCAGACGCAGTACGATGCGCCACAGTCGTACGCCGAATACGACGATCTTCCTTCTCAGGAGTGCACGTGGCCGCCTAGAACCCGGTCTTCTTGATGCAGCACCATCCATTGACCACTGTTTCCAACAATCATGCACAGTGGATACATTCCAGCCAAGTGTTTCTACAATATCGCGGAAAGAAAATCCACCTTCTCGTAGCTCGATTATGCGACCTCGTTCCAACTCGGGGAGCTGTTGACAGTGGCTTCTTCGTCTTGTTAAAGGCATTCTTGGCTAACATCAACTCAATACGTCACGTTTCGTAGCTAAATAACGCCCACGAACTTTACATCACGCATTTAAAGTAAACCTGATCTGCAAGTTCTGAGTGGCGCCACTAGCGCCACACTTATGCACGAAGCGCGAAATTTGAATCGATGCCATCTTTCAGATGTATAAACACGCCTACCAAATTTCATTTATCTAAAACAAGTCTTTCTTGGTGTTGGGATTTTTTTTTCCGTCAGTGTATTTTAATTTGAGACATTTAAATTTTTCTTTTTTACTTTACTACGGAAACATGCCGGTTTGTTTTCCCAAAACTTGTGTATACATATAACCCAGCAAAGAAAGAAACAGTGGGCCATCAGCTGGAAAAAAGATGGCAGCCATCAGTGCTATCAGCGGTAAAGTGCAAGGGTGCCAATACTTAAACCTGTCGAAAAGTGTCCGAGCCGAATGCAGCTGGCCCATCAGTGGTGGCCAACAGCAGGCCAGCATTGGTATGCCATCACATTACTTCAATCCGGCACTTTTCCTGCGGTGCTAGCACCTATCCCACTGCTATTCCTTTGCTGGCCCAGCACTTTCCCTTACAAAAATTTCTTATAGAATTCTATAAAAAAAAACGCAGTATTATATAATTATGGCTCTTTTTTCTATAAGCTAGTTTCACCAAGAGCTATAGAAACATCTGTAGAAGTGTCTATAATAGAAATGTCTATAGAAATATTCGAACTGCATGTGGTCACCCTCCCAAGTACTGACCGCGCTCGATGCTGCTTGGTTTTCGTGATCGGACATGAACAAGTGCTTTCAGCGTACGTTACGATTGCTCGTAGTTTTCAAACTCTCATTACACTATTTCAAGTTTGTTTCTTTTGTGATTTACTTTCCCAATCATTAAACTGGCATAGAAATTATTCTATTGTATAGAAATCCTATGTATTTTATACGCTTTTTTTTATTATTGATTTTGAACTGAGTAAATTATGAAAACCGAAATCCTTTGTACCTAGTAAAACCAGATTTAAGGAGAAAAAAGAAGTGCGTTGAAATAAAGAATTTATTTATTTATTCATTTACTTATTTATTTTGTTGGTGGCAGCGTGCTATATTTTTTAAAGTTTCAAAAAAAAAATTAGCTTCACAGCTTAAATTAAGTTAAGATATTCATTTCAGATTTGTGTTCAAATACTCAATGTCTTCGATATTCGCAGCGCCACCTAGCGTAAGGGTTCCCAGCAATAATACTGCAAAAGTTCGTGCACTTCCATGTAGTGGTGGGCCAGCGCATGAGATTAAATGGATACCCACCAGAATTTTATCTGATGATTTCCAACAGCAAAGTTGACTGAAGCTGTCCAACAATGGTCATGCAGTGGTAGACCATCAGCCAGCACTTTTCCATCATTGCCAGTACCTATCTTGCTGCTGGCCAGCAATTTCCTCTTTGCTGGTAAAATACCAATGAAAATTTCGTTTCGGCTGCTTAGAACTCGAGTTCTTCTGAATGGATTTTCATGGTACTTGCACTGTTAATTAAATAATTTTCCCAGGGAAGGTTTTAATATAAAACATATCAGTCTACGCTGCTTAGATATAGAGTTATGGGAGTTCTAATAAAAGATTTTTGATGGGATTTGCATTATTAGTCTGATAATTTTTCAAAGATAGTTTTAGTATATAATATATTGTTCTACTTTGTTTAGGTATAGAGCAGGGGCTGGGGGATTCGGTAATTTTCCAGTATACCCTCGAGAAATGGAGAAAATGGGTTTGGCGAGAGAAGGAAAGTTTTCATGTATATATATATACATATATTTATCAATAATTATAGAATTTATTCACTATAAAGAAGCTATTCTTCTCTTTTTATATAAAAACAGAAGTAAACTTTCTATAAATAACAACAATAATAATATAAATGATTAAAAGGTTTATGTATTTTATGTTTTATGTGTATAAAAGTTTATGTATGTATTAGTTTATGTAAAAAAGAGTAAAGTTCATCATGTTTGTTTTCATATCTGTTCATATCATTTGGCGACAAATCTTCCTTTCTGAAGTTCAAATTATTATAAAAAACGCCAAGGCCTCTCTCTATACTTAAAACAGGGGTGATTGTGAAGTCATGAAAAAATACCTGAAAATTTAACAAGAAGAAGTTTTGGTATGGAAAGAGAACATATAATTTATTGCAGGGAGGTTCATTTCTCTCATTATGAAACATATTACTTTTAAGTATGTCTAACAAACATATGAAATTGATATTTTAGTGTTATTTTATGAATTTAACTATAAGAAAAACTGGAATTCCAGTATTGAGAATTAAAATAAATACTTGAATTCAGGTATATTACCTGAACACAATCACCCCTGTTAAAAGTATCAAAAATTCTGTAATCAGGTGAACCCGTTTAGGACAGATTTCGGATGACAGCTTCACTTTTTTTTAACCATCTTAAAAAAAAAAAAAAAAAAAAGGGGGGGGAGGAGGTTATCAATTTGACGCATATGTATATTTTTTATGTATGTTCAACGATTACTCCGACACTATGCGACCAATTCATGTGATTTTTGTTTAATTGAAAGAGGATACTCTCGAATTGGTACCACTTCTGTTTCATCAAAATGGGTTCAGTACTTTTTTAGTAATTTAACAAAAACCAATAAAACCAATCATTTCTCACAAATTATGTTTAATTGTTGTAACCGTTTTTCCAATCATCATCATCGCCAAGCTTGGCACCATTTGATGAAACATCGCCAAATTTGGCGATCAAAATAAGTTGTCATAAATGAAGTCAACTTGGCTGCAGCTGACTAATTTGACGAATTCCCATTCAAATTCTGTAATGGATCTTCTCCAATCGGTTTCTTCGCATTCGCCAGTCATATTTACAATTGTCAATAGCCAATCACGTTCAAAATAATAATTTAATGTACGTTTATTAAATACAGTTGAGTCACTCTATAACGAAACTCCATACATCGAATTTCTCTATATAACGAATTTTCAATAGGAACGGTCCCCTTTTCCCATGATCTCATTAAAAACAGTCTCCATGTAGCAAAATATCTGTCTCTATATAACGAATTTTTTCATAAAATGTTCTTTATTTATTCAGTTTTAAAAAAGCTTCCAAATCACATATAATCAATTTTCCATCACTGATTCCTGATTTATCGTTCAGTGCTGAGTTTTTTTTATCTTACTTTTCTACCTTGAATCTCCTTGTTCCTATGTCCAACGAATTCATCTCCCCCCCCCTCCCACACACCTTCCAACATCCTTCATAAAACAGTGTCAATTGGATTGTTCACATATAAGAGCGGGATCAGAGAGGTAATTGAAGCTTAATGTGAATGAGATTGCAGATCATTCAGTAGGTTAAATCAGAAAAATAAACTCTCTTTTATTCAAGCACAACAAGTCGATATTCGTAATATTCACTGTCTGAAAGCTCCCGAGATCCACTGGCATGACACGTGATCTAATGCACTCCACAAAAAAACGGGCGGGAAAGAATTCGCAAGCCCGCTATTGGTCGAATGGAAAAATTTCCCTCGACAATTGCAGCCGCGAAAGCAGATCACTGTCACCATTTAGAACACGTTTTCATCCATCCAAACTAAAACTCTCTACCCTTACAGTTAGAGTAGATGTTTATTTTTTATGGCTTTCTTTAGTATGACTCAGCAAAGAGGAAATTGCTGGCCAGCAGCAAGATAGGTGCTGGCAATGATGGAGAAGTGCTGGCTGATGGTCTACCACAGCATGACCACTGCTGAAGAGCTTCACTCAATTTTGCTGTTGGAAATCATCAGATAAAATTCTGGTGGGCATTCGTTTTATCTCATGCGTTGGCCCACCGCTACACGGAAGTGCACGAACTTATGCAGTATTATTGCTGGGAGCCCTTACGCTAGGTGGCGCTGCGAATATCGAAGACATTGACTGTTTGAACACAAATCTGAAATGAATATCTTAACACAATTTAAGCTGTGCAGCTAATTTTTTTTTGAAACTGTAAAAAATATAGCACCACTGCCACCAACAAAATAAATAAGTAAATTGTTTATTTCAACGCACTTTTTTTCTCTCCTTAAATCTGGTTTTATTAGGTTACAAAGGATTTCGGTTTTCGTAATTTACACAGTTCAGAATCAATAATAAAAAAAAAGCGTATAAAATATATAGGATTTCTATACAATAGAATAATTTCTATACCAGTTTAATGATTGGGAACGTAAGTCACAAAAGGAACAAACTTGAAATAGTGTAATGAGAGCTGGAAAACTACGAGCAGTCGTAGCGTACGTTGAAAGTACTTGTTCATGTCCGATCACGAAAACCAAGCAGCATCGATCGCGGTCAGTACTTGGGAGGGTGACCACATGGAAACTGCTGAAAGTTCAAATATTTCTATAGACATTTCTATTATAGACACTTCTACAGATATTTCTATAGCTCTTGGTGAAACTAGCTTATAGAAAAAGAGCCATAATTATATAATACTGCGTTTTTTTATAGAATTCTATAAGAAATTTTTGTAAGGGAAAGTGCTGGGCCAGCAAAGGAACAGCAGTGGGATAGGTGCTAGCACTGCAGGAAAAGTGCCAGATTGAAGTAATGTGATGGCATACCAATGCTGGCCTGCTGTTGGCCATCATTGATGGGCCAGCTGCATTCCGCTCGGACACTTTTCGACAGGTTTAAGTAATGGCACCATTGCATTTTACCGCTGATGGCAGTGTTGGCTGCCATCTTTTTTCCAGCTGATGGCTCACTGTTTCTTTCTTTGATGGGGAAAGATAAAAAAAACTTAATCTGTTTGAGTGCGTTTTTTTACTGCTTCTTCAAAAAATGTCTCCTAGGAACTGCATAACTCTCTGTGATAAAGTGAAGATTTTGAAAGAAATCGATAAGGGATTGAAAAAAAAGATGAAGCAAAAATGTTTGGGATTTTGGCAAGCACTCTGTCAACAATCATAAAAAATAGAGAGTCAATTAGCGAGCAGAATCCGGATCTTGATTCGACGCCAAAAAGAAAGAGGATGTGCCAATACGAGGACTTAGACGAAACAATGTTTAAGTGGATTAAAGGGATAAGTGTCCGGAATCTACCACTTTCAGAACCAATGATTTTAGAAAAGGCTCTAGAATATGCTTCATCTCTTGGGCACTCTGACTTCCAAGCCAGCATTGGTTGGCGAGAAAAGTTCAAGAAGAGACATGGGTTATTCCAGAAAACTGTTTGTGGTGAAAGTGCGGATGTTCCATCGACAGCATGTCAGAACTGGAGTCTTAAAGTAGCCGAAATTCTAAAAGAATTCGAGAATATTTTTAATGCTGACGAAGCAGGTCTCTTTTACAAGTTTCTCCCAAACAAGACTCTGGCGTTTAATGAAGATAAATGTTTTGGTGGCAAACAAAGGATTACTGTTCTGTTGTGTGCTAACATGACAGGGAAAGAAGTCATTTACAAAAGTAAATCTCATCGGTGTTTTAAAGGCGTGAAGTCCTTAGAAGTGGACAAGGACAAGGATCACCCAACCGGGGCGCCCACCAAATTTGGCATAGGCTGAATGCCCCGGAGGAAAAGTCCCCTCTACCACCCGCTAAGACCCAGCCAAGGCAAAAGGGCCAGAACACAAACGGCAGTTACATTATAATAAGATCAAAAAACTATGACGCCACTGCGCCTGAAAATGAAAAATATATAAAAACAAGTACAATTTCATGTAAAATAAAACAAATGAAAAAACAACAACGATATGACAGACGAGCCTACAGTCAAGGCTGCACCACTGGAAATAAACAGGGAAAAAGTCAATCAAAGTGACTGACGCCAAATTAATACACTAAATGCGGCACAAATATTAACTGAACTGTTCCGCATTCATAAACGAAAAGTCCACAAAAAATATCGAATGTCCCAATAATACTAGTTATGTTATAACATATAATTCAAAGTGAAAACTAATCACTTCAACTGAAAAATCATTCCAAATATTGATGTTTTAATGACTGAGCATAAGTTCAAACTGCAATAAATATCAATCACTTTTAAAGAAGAATCAAAGAAGTCTTATAATGTCCTGTATTTCAAACCACTGCTTAGATAGCAAAAATAAAACAGTCAAATGAAAATGTCATTAAAATAGTTTATCAATAGTCATTAAAATAGTTTATCAATAGTCTATAAAATCACAACACAATTTAGATGTCTGATGCAAAATGTCCTAAAATGTTGCTCCTAAGTAGTAAATAAACACTCACATAGTTCCAATAACAAAGTTATAGAAACGTAGAAGACGTACCGAATAAATGAATAGTGTTTATTCAAATTATTGTAAATTGCACGTAACTTTACCTGATTAGAGCTGGATAACAAAACAGTTTGGATATTCCACTCCAAAGTGCGATTTCTCATAAAATCAAACCTTCTAGGTACTAAGTTACAGCTATCAAATAAGTAGTGTTTAACATCACCTTGTCTACCACAGGTACACCTATCATTGTCTCTTTTACCAATCTTGTAAAGGAAAACGGGAAAGGACCCATGTACGGTCAAGAAGTAAAGACTTACCTGAGAAATACACAAAAAATCCTGATCTACTTTTCTAATTATCCTATAAGTGTTTCTGCCTTTCGTGCTTTGATCCCAATAGGTCTGCCAATCCTGTTTTAATTTATCTTTCAAGAACTTCTTAACAAGGCTTAAAGGAACAGGTAGGTCTATTTCTTTGTCATATTTATTTTCCACAATCACCGATTTAGCCAGTTCATCAGCTCTCTCATTACCACCTATACCGACATGAGCCTTCACCCAGCCTACATGAATAATTTTATTCTGGAGCAACCGAAGGTTAGTGAAAATATTATGCAAAATATCATCTGTGGGAAAAAGACGTTGTAGTGAACTGTAAGAAGACAGACTGTCCGTATACAGATGAAAACTAATGTAAGGTGCCGAGCGACACCAGTCAACTGCCTCTTGAATTGCGACCAGTTCTGCCTGCTAGATTGTATTGAAATTATTAAGCTTAATTCTTTGTTCAAAGATTGTGTTGTTCTTCAGAGAAACAGTAAAAGCAGCCGAAACACCTGTTGTCATCCTCGATCCATCAGTATAAATGATAGGGTGATTCATCAATGGAGCTTCCTTTACCAATGGGTTTACAAAATTAATTCTATGATTTAAATAATATTGTGGATAGGTATAACTAGAGAGCTTTTTCACAATGTTGCCAGAATCTATCCGTAAACCTTCTATCTCTATGCTAGAATTACCATGTATAATTTGATAATATAACGCAGAACTTGCCAGCTCCAAGTGGATTAGAGGTATACCTGCCAACACACAGAGAGCATAAGTTGAAACGGACCTGTATGACCTGACAATTGAAAGCAAGCAAACCCTTTGACACGAAGACAGTCTCTGTAAACCATGTTTTTTTAAATCACCGAACCAGATTACATGGCCATATGAGATTTGTTTTTTGAGGACAGTAAGGTACCAAATTTTAAGAAAACTTAGCGGAACACCTTGATCTCTAATTCTAGTTCTTCTTGCATTACAAGTAAAGAAGGTAACTTTTGCTCTTACCATTTGCAAGTGCTCCAGCCAATTAAAGGTACTATCAAGTTGAAAACCAAGATATAAAATACTGTCTTTCACAGGTATGCTTCTACTATTTAATTTGAAGACAGGTCTTCTTTTCTTCATCGTTTTTGTACCAAACAGAATAGCCACGGTCTTTCCCACATTAATGGCCAAATCCAAAGAATTACAAATTACAACAAAATTTGCCACATGATCATTAATTTTATGTTCTAGGGCGGATCTTGTATTAGCCCCTTCTAACACAATAGAATCATCAGCGTAGGAAATTGTATCTATTGACAAAGCCTTACTTCTTTTCAGAATTACATCCGCCACTAATAACCAGACCAATGGACCCAGACATGAGCCCTGGGAACAACCAAAATAAACTCTAAACCATCTGATACCACGCAAAACTTTGAAGCCAATTTGTCTGTGAGATATAAAATTCATTAAAATATAGATAAGATAATTATATAATGGTAGATCCTTCATTATCTCTGAGGCTATCATCCAATTTAGAACATCGAACGCTCCTGAAATGTCAAAAGATATAGCTGCAGAGTATTTAAAAATGCTTAACTTTTCTTTGACAATCATCTTCAATGTGTATAATGCGGTTTTTGCACTTTTTCCTTCTCTAAATCCATGTTGATTATCGTCAAAAAAGGCGTTTGATTCCAACATCGTCATTATCCTAATCTTCAAGAGCCGTTCGTAAACTTTCCCCATAATTGGCAATAGTGAAATGGGTCGATATGAGCGAGGACTGTTCAGCGGTCTATTACGTTTACGAAAGAAAATAATCACAGCCTTTTTCAAAACTCTAGGAAAGTGTTCCAAGCGCAAACAGGTATTAAACAATAAAAGCATCAGTGGAGTAAATGTCTTGCAAAGATTTTTAACAACTAGAGCATCTATATTATCATGGCCCGGAGCCTTATTATTATTCTGTTGCCCAAGAACTGCTTTCAATTCTCTTTTCGTGAATGGATGATAATCTTGTGAGTCCTTGAAATCACTATCACTGACAAACTCATGTCGCACTTGAGGGACAGCATTTATCTTGAAATGCTCTTGCATCAGAGATTCCGCCACCTCGTCATAAGAATCAAAAAGCTCTGAACTTTCTAAAGTAGAAAAAGCCATGTCGGAGTGACTAGTTTTCTTGCCTGATATAAATTTATATAAATTGCCATAAGCATCTTCTATCCTGGAACAAAATCTTATCCAACTGGCCCTTTTAGTTTTTCTAATATTTTGTTTATATGCTCGTCTTGCCGTAATGTACGAATCTCTGTAATTCAAGTTTTGCAAATTCTTTCTATAACTCTTGTAATGGGCATTTACCTTATTTCTCTCAACTCTTAGTTCATCTGTATACCATCTAGTACTTGGTTTATTTGTTAATTGACCAAATTTAAAGGATCGATTCATTGTATACTGAAGATAATCATAGAAATTTTCCATCCAATCCTCCAGGCCATCAGCATTCGTCACCCTTTCAAGAGAATCCATTATTTGATCATGACGTAACCCAAATATCCTATTAAATTTTTCATCGTCTTGTTCTTTGTCTTGAATCTCATTAAACTTTTAAAAATAATGTCCATGTCTAATTTATAAGTGATGTACCTGTGGTCGGAAAAGGAAAAAAAGCTATCATCCACTGACCAGGTCTGTATATAGGGCAGTAAATTCTTACCCACCAAAATTAAATCTGGTCGTCCAGTTCGATCGTCCTGAACATACGAATATGGAGCTCCTAGATCGTTAATGAGCCGTAAGTCACTCAACATCAAGTACTCCAGAAATTTCTCAGTTCTATCATCCTCACGTGTGTAACCAAGAGACCGCAGAGGAACATTGAAGTCTCCTCCCACCAGAAGACTGGAGCTGTCGGTAAAATGGTGAATCCAACAAGCTAAATCAGAGTCCAGGTTATCTTACGGAGCTGCGTAAACGGAACCGATGACTATTGATCCATTAGCCAAGGTTAACGTCAAAAATATACTATTATCCGTCACTAGACTAATTACCAGTGTCATGGCATTGTTAGTACATATTATACAAGCAGTATTAAGAGAAGAGGAAAAGCAAAGCCAGTCCGGATCCAAACCAACCACACCACCCCCGGAGGTGTAGGGATCTTGACAGAGAAAAAACGAAACATCATGCCCCGACGCATAACGTACCAAAGTATCGTTTGCATCAGAGCAATGATGCAAGTTAATTTGAACAAAATTTAATCCAGCAATTGCCGGGAGAGCCGCAGAAACTACCGCTACAAACGTTTTGACAGCAATGACTCACGATATTTTTTATAGATGGGGCAATCAATGCTATCAGCACGATGATCTGAATCCAGTACTCCGTCGTCTTTCGAACAATTAACACAGACCTCCGATTCAGAAGTACAATCCTTTGTCTGATGATTTCCTGAGCATTTTGAACAAACTTGCTGATCATTAGTACATCTCATAGCTACATGACCGAAGGCCTGACATTTGAAACATCTTGTTATCTGTACATATTCAACCAACCTATATCTTTCAAAGTTTATACAAATTCGACGACGTTCAATTAAATAGTCAAAGCAATCATTATCCACATATATAATCCAATTGATTTTCCCTGCTCTCGTATTAAATTTCCGTATTATCTCCACCTCAATGTCGCCTTCTATTCCTCCTTCCCGCAAAGCTCCTCTCACCGATTTCATTACATCTTCCTCCTCTACATCCGACTCCACACTCAACAATAATATCCTGTTTCTCCGTCTCTTCGAAGTGGTTACCTTCACCCTGTCTGCCCATGTCTCCATCGTTGTTCTCAATTTCTCAGAATCCTGTCTCGAAGTAACTCTAATCACCAACTGACCTGCTTTCGTCGAGACAACATCAGTTAATGTGGGAAAGTCAGTCTCGTCTTTTGCTACCTTTTTCAAATCTTCTTTTATTGTCTGTACATCTGTCATTGACTCCTTTGGCGTCACCACCAGCGAGTAACCTCCCTCCTTTTTCACTGTTTTCTTCTTCACAAGACGGTCCACAGGACGATCCAATAAAATTTCCGAGGCTCCAGAACGTCGCTTTAACAGAGCGTCATACACCATGCTATCCGTAACCATTGTATTTAATTTTGCATCGCTGGCTACACAGTCCTTATGAGCCTTCACCAGTCTCAGCGATATATAGTCCATACACTTCTTTATAGTCTGTAAAATCTCTCTTGTAACTTTACCGCCACTAGTCTTCGTTTGCTGAGCCTCCAACATATCGTACATATGCGTATTTACTCGCTGAACTGCAGCCGGAAACTCCTCGTCCCTCAATTCTTCAAAAAATCTTTCCAGTTTACTCATAATTACTAAAAAGAAAACTCCAAAAGGCCCTCTTCCCAAAAACACCGTAAAAAACAAAACTACCGTTGAAGACTGCGCAACTGGTAACCAACAGAATAAACTTTCACTATATATATAGTGAGCCTTCCTCACTGAGGAAGGAAAAACTATAATAAAAACCAACTGGACAAAGTAACCGACTAGAAAAACCCTGGCTAACAGCTGGAAAATTAGATTTAAAAAAAATCGCCGCTTAATTGAATCAACAAAAAGCGTCCTCTGTAAGCACTATTAACTACACTACTACACACGACGCGTAAAAAAGCAACTAGGATCAGGAAATAAACGGATGAAAGAAAACACAAAGGTCAATAATTCACCCTAGACATGTGATGCTAAACCAAGTGATCGAAAAACCAAAGCAGGCAACATTGTAACCTAGCAACCAAAAGTAACAATTAACTAAACACCAGAAAACTTATAATAGGTCAAAAATCAATAGGTTAAAATTAAAATAGGTCACTCCATACAGAACAAACTCCCATCTAATACTAACGACAGAACAGAACCAAAAATAGAAAAACAACTCAACACTATACAAAATAAATCACAAGAAGCAGAAAACAACTCAACTTTAACAAGACAGCAAGATGGCGGCGTAAATATTTCAAAAGTGAAATGCCCACCGGAAAATAAAATGGAGAATAACACAAAAATTACTTACCTAACAGAGACAAAACTAGAACCAAAAGATAGCTTAAGGGTAAGTGAATACAATTACTATATGTAAAGAATAATAACTTAATTAGATATTGTTAATTAAAGTAGACTTGGAAAAAACTTGAAGCCAACATGCGTACATGTGCTTCAAGCTAAACAGAGAAATTTTCAAAGTTCCAAAAATGGGCTTTAAAATTAAAATAAATCAAAATAAATGTGTAGAAATACAGATAGAACTAAATAGAATGCCATGCACTAGCATAATAGTCAAATTAAATTATAATTACCGAGAAACATGAACTTTATGCGAGAGCTCTGAAAAACACGTCATCCATCGGGGAAAGCGGAGGGACTTTTTTTCCCTTAGAAGTAAGTAAGTAAGCACCCACCCTGGGAACCCGCTTTTGGCTTATGGTTAGGTGTAACCCCCAAGCCCAGGGCAGGGAAAAGTTTTACTACCTGCCCTTAGAAGTAAGTAAGTAAGTAAGCACCCACCCTGGGAACCCGCTTTTGGCTTATGGTTAGGTGTAACCCCCAAGCCCAGGGCAGGGAAAAGTTTTACTACCTGCAAAACTCCTTAAATTTTTTTTTATTTTTTTTTATTATTTTTTTTTTTATACAGTTTAGGAGAAATAACAGTGTTAGGTATATGACAATTATTGACAATGTTTGCAATAAATATTTACAGATGACCCCTATAATTACATTTGAGAGAAATATTCATTATTATAACATATAAATATGCATATTTTTTAGAATTTGATATTAAACTTTTTTTTTTTAACACAATTACCTACATATTTGCAACACTTTTATGTTATTTTCAGGATTCACAATACTAACATCAATTTAAACCATGTACAAATGTGATATTTGCAACACTTAAAGCTATTTTCAAGATATATGATGCAAAATTATTTTTAACTCTATACTAAAAATAAGTATTAAGGTACAAGATGCGAACAATAATTAATATTATGCACTATTATGAAAGTATAAGTAATTGTAGATAATAATTACCTACAAATTTACAATACAATGATACTGTGTTTGAGATATTATGTAAGATACATGATGCAAAAATTATTTTTAAATCTACACTAAAAATTAAGTATTAAGGTACAATATGCGAACAATAATTAATATTATGCACTATTACAAATTCTTTTGAGTTATTTAATATTTGACAATATGACCATATGGTCCTACTGAACACATCTTCTATTTGCCAAGTGTGATTGATAAACCGGACACGCAGTGGAATCCGCTGAATGTTTCCTATAATTAGATAAGTGGAAACAATTTGTGCATCTATATTGCGAGGGAACTCCCGCAAAAGGGCACTCCGAAGTGCAGTGACCTCTCGAACATTTGGCGCAAATTGGCTGTCTCCTGCAGTAAGATGTCTGATGTCCATACAGCTGGTAATTGCCGCATCTAATTATTGGGCGAAAAGAACGAATATAGCACTTGTTGAGACCCACCTGTATAAATTTTTTATCCAATAGTTCTTGTGATGCTTTTGTTTCTAATTGCAATATGATGTGATGTAGTGTAGAATTGCCCCTCTTTAGAATTTTCAATAAGGTGATGTTTTTATCAGATAAATTTTCTTCAAGATATGATATTATTTCATTTGTAGGTACTGAGGATGGAATACCGGTGATTATTACTCTTTTGTAATTAGTCAACTTATATGTGATTTCTGTTAACTTTGTAATGTCAGGAGTGTTTTCTATCATTTTTAACAAATGTTCTGTATTGTCATCTGTATTAGATTGTATAATTATTGTATCTGGATTTCTGGCATTTCTGCAGTATATTATTGGAACTTCCTTCACTTTATTAAAGTGTTCGTTAAGTAATGCTTTGAGTTTTGGAATCCTTATGTGTTTAGCGGTTGTTCTAATTAATATTGCAGAATTAGACTTCGCCAAAGCAGGGGGAACGCCCGTTTTTGTGCCATCACCGCATTTCACTCCTTGACAGCCCCCACTAGAGTGCTCCAGGTTTCGCGTCACCAACTCCTCAATTTTCTGTAGTCTGTTGGATAATTGAATGAACCCTCCTTCACCATTTTCTTCTATTCTGTCATTTTCGTTATTTGCCATTATTGTTTGAGTTGCTATTGTTTTTAACTTAACTTCTGTTTGTATGATTTTTTCTCTAGTTTGTGATTTTAATTGCTTCTGTTGTCGTTTTAATTTATTAATTTCTTCTTGAAGGGTTACAATATCTGCATTAATCTGTTCTTTATTTTGTTCTTCCTTGACCAAAGAGTCTTTTAATTGTTTATTTTCTTGTTTCAATTCTTCCAATTTATTTTCAATCTTTACTTCTGCATTCGATCTTTTTTCTATTATTGTTTGAGTTGTTGTTGTTTTTAATTTATTTACTGTTTGTGAAAATTTGTCTATAGTTTTTTTCTTAAGTTGCCTCTGTTGACTTTTTATTTTATCTATTTCTTCTTTAAAACTTTCTTTTATTTGTTCTTTACTATGTTCTACCTCAGTTAAGGAGATTTTTAATTGTTTATTCTCTTGCTTCAGTTCTTCCAAATATTTCTCAAATTTAATTTCCACTTTTGTACTTTCTTTGAGCTTTAATGACAATTCATCATTCTGTGTTTGCAGGATATCCAATTTATGTTGTAATTTTTTCATCTTTTCAGGAGAATCCTTATTTATTTCGTTGGAATGTTGTATAAGAAGTTTCTCATCTCTTCTTGCTTTAGAAAAGATTGTTTCGAGATATTTTTTAGCTTCTTCTGAGCTACTATTAGATCTGTTATTTAATAGTATATTGTACTCCTGAATGAGCTGTTGGATGGATAGTGACTCTAGCTGGTTTATGGATGGTGGTATTTTTAATGGAAGTGGTGATCCACCTAATGCATTTTGTATAATTTTTTCTTTGTCTTTTAATCGAGTCTCATTAATTTCTTCTGCTAGTGATATTGCAGTTTCCAAATTAGACTGCTTTCTTTGTTCGGTATTCTTGGTACTGGTAGTTTTTGATTTTAGTTTTTCTGGTTGTGGCATGTGATCATTCTCTTCCTTTAGTAGGATCAGAAGCTGCAGATGATTGAAGAAAGGACAACTAGCCACACATGGTCTTCTGTTTTCTTTATGATTTAGTTCTATAATTCTGTTTCTTATGCTAATTATTTCTTCACTTTTCATTTCCCGATGCAGGTTTATTAGTTCAGTATTATTTGCATGATAATATGGTATTTTATTGTATTCTTTATAATGTATTGCTCTGATGTGTTGTAACTCAAATTCCAAAAATAGTGCATTTTTTCTTAATTGGGCAGCTCTATCACCCTTTGCTGTCTTCATACGATATTTTTCTGGTTGATATATATTATTTACAACATTATAACTTTGTATGTTGTATATGCCATAGTATGGGCTCTTTGAAAATTCTCCCTTCTCCACAGCCTTGATATGTTCTAATTGATTTGTTAATAAGACCTTAAATTCTTCATAACGTTGTGGATAAACCGCCTCGACCTTATTTATCAACTGTTGAACAACATGACTCGTAATTAGGGCTGGTTCTGTCACCGGAATAACTCCAGATGATTGGACATCACCCAATTCATTATTAGATGCCTCTCTATTTATTGTACTTGTTTTCACTACTGTGTCCATATCCAATCTTGTCAAGTTGACTGTTGGATTGATTCCTTTTTGATTCATTACGTATCTTAGCATTACTTTAAGTCCACTTTAACAAGACTGCTTATCAATACTTGGGATTATTTTAGTTAACCAATTTCAATTAGTAATTATGCAATACTTTAAGAGAGATATTATTAAGAATGATCGAATATACTATTAAAATGATTTTAGATACTACGTTCTATCATCATATGCCAGACAAGCAATTTAAAGATATAATATGTTTGAGTTATATTAACAGTTGAAGATAAACACATAAATGGGGGTCCACTAGATCCGCACCACATATCTTTGAAAGAAAGGGATATAGATAGAAAAAAGCAAACACCGGTTGTCGTGACCACCGAAAATGACTAAGATAAAATTTACGAGCCTAATAAGGGGAAAATTTTGAATAATAAATGAAATAAAAATAAAATAAAATAATGATAGTAAAAGTTTACTATATCAAAACAAAGAAAAGGGAAAAGTATGTGCATTTGCTCCTCGTGCTACAAAAACCATACACTCAAAAAGAGATATAAATCAATTGTACAATTCTCCCAATAACACCATACCCTGTCCAACTTTGTAATTCCGACAACCACAATCATAATTTTATACAAGTAACAACAAATTTCAGTATGTGAAGATTATTACTGTGTTTGTGATCAAAAATGGTCTCCTAGTTTAATTCAACTGATATGATACAGGAATAACAGTGTGTTATGAATAATAAAATAATAAAATGAAATAGAGAACAAATTTACATATTTACACTCTCAATGTAGAACTGATGTAGACAATTACAACAACATTGCTGCAGCAACATTGTATATTGCCTATCCAATCCCGATTTCACACACTTGGACAAAATAAGGAACAGACATTGTAAAGGCTGACTGGGTGGACCAGAAAAATAAAAAGAATGTTAAATGTTACACTAAAGTATGAAAGTTAACAGTACTCACCGGACGCTACTAGGGTCCCGCCGCACTTGCCTGAAAAGAAATATGGTACACAAAAGTATAGATGAATAATTATGATGTAAATGCGCCAAAAATCAGTGCAGGGACCAACCAATAAGTGCGAGAAGAAACCAAAAACTTAACCCAAGAAAGAAAAAAGATGCTATTGTTAAGGATAATGTGTGCTGAATGTAAAAATTTTAAGTGGGATCAAGAATATGAGTAATACGAGATATCCCATTGAAAAAAAAAACAGGAGAATAACTGAAATAATAAAAAAGTTGTCAATGTTAGGCAAGGAATTACGAGCAAGGTCAAAAATTTAAGTGGGATCAAAACTGTCGGCAACCTCTAGCATATTCAAGAAATATCTTGATAATTGAAAAAGTTGCCAATGTTAAGGATAATGTATGCTAAATGTAAAAATGTTAAGTGGGATCAAGAAAGTAATTAATACGAGATATCCCAGTGAAAAAAAAAACAGGAGAATAACTCTAAAAATAAAAAAGTTGTCAATGTTAGGCATAGATATACGAGCAAGGTCAAAAAAATTAAGTGGGATCAAAACTGACGGCAACCTCCAGCATATTCAAGAAAAAACCAGAAAATTATCTTAATAATTGAAAAAGTTGCCATTGTTAAGGGAAATCCTTAACAACTGGGAAATAGTGTGAAATATGGAATGGGATTGGTTAGAAAGTCAAAAATGACTAAAAAATAGAAAAATCCAAGTCTCTAGCTTAAATAGCAAAGAAGTAGCCAATGTTATAGTTAAGGGAGGGGGACAAAAAGTGGAGCAGAAGATGTTGACAAAAGTTAGGATAAAAGAAGAAATGAAAATGTGACAGTAAATGTGACAAAGACTAAGATAAAAGCAATAGAAAAGTAGCGCCCCAAAAAACCCGTCCCCTACAGGCTTCTAATTGAGCTAGAGCTAAACGAAAAAGCGGAAAAGATGGGGGGGGGGGGGAGTTCACTTAGGTGGTTTGCACCTGAATTTGGCGCAGCGAAAAACCTCTACGACCAGTATTATTTTTTGAGATATTTAGCATTTTGTGCTAAAATTCTAATGGAGAAAACACACATTAGAAACAAAATGGCAGTTTTAAGTGTTAAGATGGCAAACCTAGTATTTAATTTTATATCTAAAAGTTGAAGATGACTACCCTAAACATGTTGCCATCGAAAAAATTTGTAGAATATAACATTTAGTATTTTCTTTTCTTTTTTTATGAATTTTTTATGTAATAGCTTTATAGCAATGTGATCTTTAGTAAGAAACAAAATGGAGAATAATCTTTAACATCCCACATTTGTGAGAACTTTATAAGTTTTACCATGAGTGTACCTCTTAAGACTCTAAAGACTATAACCAACACTCAAAAACAACTCTTAGATAAAACCGGTGTACTCTTCATTAGTTTAAGTTATTACCATTACCTTTCCCATAGGGAAAATACGTGGCCAAAAATGGCAATTAAAAGGTCCGTAAAGGGCTAAGTGGATATATCTAGAAACGCGGACGACCCCAGAAACCCAGCTAAACCCTAACAAATCCATTATAAACCCTCATAGAGAAAACCGGTATCGTTTTAACAAGTATAACTTTAATGAAAATTTCAAAAACATTGGCTGTCGGATAACTTGACTCTTATTTACAATAATCCGGCCAATCACCGTGTATTAAGCTGGTATGACATCAAAATTAGTAACTCAATTTTAAAGGCAGCCCATTCATATTATCAATTATTTTAAGATATTATTATTATTTTGCCCTTAATGAACACAGATTGTGTGTGAGCAACCGGTGTCCACCCAATCGCTTCATTTCAGAAAATACCAATTTTAAAATTGAAATTAAAAATACTTAGAGAAATAAATTTTTAAAACAAATGGTACCGCTGAATAGCTCAAAGATTCAGCTATCAGAATATGTAAATAGTCAAAAGATCGGAGCATAAATAATAGTTAAAAATTTAAGTTCAAAAAGTAAACAACCTAATACAATCGTATGTGAAATCGGGAAAAAACTCCAATAATTTGACACTTTTTTAAAAATCAATTAAAAATTATTATATCATCCTAGAGAAACATGGGTGATGGCGGAGAAAAGCTAAAAGTTCAAATTATCGAGATCCGGCGTTAGTTTTTCAAAAAGTTTGGAAAATGTGAAAATATAGCTATGTTAAAATATAAGAATATGTCTCCAAAATCCCATGTTTCTCTATAGGAATGAGGGTTACTGTAAATTCTCAAAAAACCCAAAAAAGAACACTTTTTAAAAAGATCATTTAACATAGTAAATCTTAATATTTTGCAACATAACAGGTATCATTTTAAAGCTTATACTCTTATCTAAGAGCAAAATACAATATATTTTCATTTTAAACATTTTTAGGTAGTTATTAAGACAATAGCATTCCATTGCCTATCCCATGTTAAGTCTATGGGAAAAATGTTCAAAAATTGCAGTTTTTGATGTAATGTATAAAGGGTTAAATCTAAACGGTAACTTTGATCCAATGGTACTAAAATGATCTACGTGCTTTAATTAAGGTGAATGAAACATTAGTTATTAGTTTTCTGATAGATTTAGTTAATTTTGAAGGATCTGAAAAATGTCATTTTTTGAAAATGGCTCCAAAATTTTAAAAGTAATTTAAAGAAGTTATGTTAAAATCAATAGATAAAAATGACTTAGAGATACAAGATAGGACTTAAAAGAAAGCTTAGGAGTTAGTGAAGGTTAAATGAGCCATTAAAAAACATTATAGGTAACTTAACATGGTCAAAATTGCAATGGAATCCCATTGTTTTTCCTATGTTATCTCTATGGGAGAAAAACATGAAAACATCACTTTTTAAAATGGATATTCAAGGGTTAAAACTTGGTGAAAACTTAATGAAAATGGTACCAAATTAATATACAGAGTTTAATTAACACAAAATGAGCCATTGTTTTGAGTTATCAATTAGTTATATGTATCTTATAAGCTATTTAAAACACCTTAAAGTAAAAATGGCTCAAAGTAAACAAAAAGTGCATGGTCTTTAATGGGTTAATTTTGTATGAAAACTACATACCAGAAGACATAATAGATATCAAAATGATTACAAAAGTATATAGAATCTAAATTTATCAAGTTTCATAAATTTTGAGATAGTTAAGGGGGCACGAGAAGCAATTGAATAGGTAGCAAAACCTGGTTCAAGGAGAAATCGAAAGTAAAGAAGAAGAAAGTTTAACTACATATTTCTCCTAAACCCCTATACATAACTGCACATACTATATATCATTTTAATCAAGATTAAAAGAGAAAGAGAAAGACATATGGCACGAGGCTCTAGCTTACCACATTCCTGAGAAATTTATGTTTTCATCCGGAGCAAAAACGACAGCATGCTACTATGATTGTTACATGTGTTGACGCTTCCCTTAGAAGTGGACTATGATTTTAATAAAAAGTCCTGGATGACCACTGAAAATTTTGACAAATGGCTAAAAGAACTTGACAATCAACTGAGAAAATAACGCCGAAAAATTGCTTTGCTTATTGATAATTGTCTAGCTCACTCACAAAAATATGGAGAAAAACTGCAAAATGTTGAAGTTATTTTCTTACCACCCAAACACATCAAGACTGTAGCCCTTGGACTTGGGAATAATAAAAAATCTAAAGGTGCATTATAAGAAAAGAATTCTTAAAGAACTCTTCATAGTTACTGAAAGACATTATTCCTCCCAAGACACCATTAATCTTAGAAAGTGTATTGTGGAACTCTATAAAGCTTGGAGATTTGATGTAACTGAGAAAACAATTTACAATTGCTTCAGAAAGTCCGACCTTTCTAAACTGGAGAATAATGCGGATTCTGAGGACGAAGAAGATGTGGATTTAGCAGACTTAAAAGAGAAAACGTACAACAAGAGAAAAAAACCATCACGCAGTGAAATGATGAATTCTTTTGATCTTATAAGGACAGGACCTCAAATGGAGGAAAATGTTCCTCATACAATTTTTCATTCCTTGCTAAAGCGTGAGCATTTTTTCAAGAGTGTAACAATTTTGAAATCAAAACAGCGAAAAATTGCAGATTTATTTGTCTAAAATTAATGTAAGTTTTCCTTATGTGATTTTTATTATGCCAAATAAATGTTTGTTCTCTTTTTTGAAACTGTTTAAATAATTAAGAAATACAATATTAGGTTAATATTTATATTTAAAGATTTCAAATTCTTAATTAAACACCTCAAACATAATTTAAGTTCAAAATGTACACATTAAATAGGAATTTTTACTCATTCTCTACATACTGAATTTCTCTATATAACGAATTTTTTCATTGGAACAATGGATTTCGTTATTAGAGACTCGACTGTATATAACATTATTAAAAATGCTAAATAATACAGAAGCAAACTAAATTTATACAAAACAATAATTTAGTATATATACTATATATATGTAATAATAAAAATTTTCGCCCTTTTATCTTAATTAAACTATTCCAAATTATTATAATATCTACCCTTTTTTACCTAGCTTTAATAATATCTTAAATATCTTTTATCCTTTTCTCATACTTTAAGTACTGCGTATTCTTTTATTATTCTAAAAACCTTAATCCATTCGTAGCTTACTTCTTATAAAAACCACTAAATTACTTTCTTTCATTTTATTCAGAGAATAAATTAATTTTTTCCGAATGTATTTAATATTTTGTTCTATTGTGTTCCATATCCCATAAGGCCTTGCAAGCATCCTATTTTCTCAATAAAGCTAACGCGTATATTATTAAGTCGCTGTTAACACGTCATGCTTTCTCCACCCTCTGCTCCGGAGTTGTCCAATCGCTGACATAGCCTCCCCTCTCTTCCCCTCTTCCACTTAAATGGATTGGAATTGTTTTGGCATCGGTATACTTACCCGTGTGTTTTTCGCAAGTATTTACAGGTCTCCCAAATGGTCCGCCAACTGAATACCAATATTATTTTAGAAAAAATTATTTTCTTTTTAGATTTTTCTTACAGACCGCCCCGGAATTACCTTTGAAAGTTAATTCTAGCGCAAACCTACCATAAAATTTTCTGTTAAAACTTATTGGTATTCAGTTGGCAGACCATTTGGGAGCCCTGTATTTAAGCTTTTACATTTACTTGGAGAGGCAGTTTTTTACGATTATTGTATTGCTCCAAAAATCCATTGTCACCTGGAGAGCGTTTTTTTATTGTATCTTCGTCATGCTGTTCTAATATTTAACATCTAGCGGTTTACATTTACGACGTAACAACGATCCGAAAATGGGTAGCATAATTGTTAGTGGAGTTGGTGCATTTTATGATCATCTAATAAATATTTGATGAATCTAACGGCTTGAGTTGTTATTTCCGGGAAAACTACCAAGGGATGTAGACCTGATCTTCCACTCTGACCAAGATTTCACGATTGCAAAACTTTGATTTCGCAGTTCGAGTTATATAACGAGTGTATGATTGCTGCTCAATACCAGTATGTTTCTATCATACTAGTGAATTCACATGAATTGGCCGGACAGGATCTTTACGCCTATGGAAATATAATAATAATTGTGGCCGGTGGCGTTCTTAAGATCAGAATAAAACAAGTAAAATTCTGGCTGAATGGAATTACATTGCGTAATTTTGGTCGATTATGTTCATCTGCAATCCCATATACGAAGTGTAGTATACTATATCGAGTTTCATATCCAATATCGCCTCCCGGTGGTAAATTAGAACACTTGACGGATACATCTACTAAATTACACATGTCATGAGTGAGAAATGTGGAAGTATGTGCTTGAAAAAAAAAAAAACCTATTTTTATTTTGAACTAATAAAGTTTTAGGTCATCACCCGTCAACATTGCTGGGATAGTCTCTGTAAGTTAAAATTTGTTCTATTACTTTTGTTAAAATGTGTAAATCAATTTTATATACTGTTTTATTACTGTTGCAAGATTAAGTTCATTCTTTACAATATTGTTATTATTATAAATTGATAGCGATGAATTATTTTATAGTTTATTTTATATCATTATTTATCATAGAAAGTTTATTTACATTTGTTTAACCCATTTGTGCCTGAATTTTAGTTTTCTCAAATGTTTTGGTAAAATCACTTTAAAATATTGCAAAATGAACTGGAAAAATACTAAAAAAAATTACACTTAATTTTTTTTGTATTTATTTAATAAAATGTAAAAATAACTACATATGAGTATTTCTAGTAGAATAATATGCATAATTATATGTTTTGTCTATATTTATATTTAAAAAGTTTTTAAATTGTAGATTATGTACTATAATTAGTACTTTTATGAATTACAAAAAAATATATATTTATTTATTTATTTGCAGAGACTAATAACGTTATAACTATTATTAATAATAAAATAAGAATAATCGTATTACAGACTTAATAACAATTTATTTCCTAAATATCTTCGAAATGAGATTGTATAAATAGCTGTCTCCTAAATTTCTAACAAAAATATGTGCCCATTTGTGCCTAGAACCCTATATTTTGAACGTTACAAAAATGCATAAAAACTAGGCTTGAACATTTAATTTCGCAATTTAAAAAAATACATATTTAAAAAAAGTCTACAAGTTAAGATTATGACTTGCGATTTTGGATCCTTCATAGAAAAAATACAAATAAACTTACTTTTTACATTTCGCCATCTTGAAAAATAAAAAAATTATAAACACCGAAAAAAAGCCTTCCTTTAAGCAAATATATATCCACCTTAGGCTCTCATCTCTCGGTAATAGATAAAGACATTTATAAATAATTATTTCATACAATTTTCATGTTATAAAGGAGAAGAAAAATATACTTATTCATGAAAATTTGAAACGTCCCAAAAATGGGACGCTAGGCACAAATGGGTTAAGCGTTATTTTATCTGTGTTTATTATGTAATTATTACAATTAAAGTTTATTCTTTTGAACTCGCAAATGATTGAGTTCTCCCTCTTTTATACTGTTAAGAAATAGATCTGTTAAACTCTCTAGTGTAAAAATGAGCGATAGTGAAACTAGCAAGAGCCATGTTTTGTTTGGATTCGCGAAGCATTATTTAATAAGATAAATATTTGAAAGTAAACATATTTTTTTAATATTATTTTTGCATCTTTATTAAGCAAAAACATTTTTTATGTTTCCGCGAATTTTAATTTTAGAAATGTAAATTCAGCCAAATAACTAAGAATTTCCTCGGAATTTTTTAAATTTAGATTTAAGACTGTTATAAATAGAAATATTTTCAAAGCAAAATTTTACCCAATATGGTACTTATTAGTTATCCCTTCGACCAATTTCGCCAAATTATACAAAGTACCTAGTAGTCCGAGCCTTGCTCGGTAATGTTTTTGAACACTTTATTTTTTTAGGTAGATTTCGTAAGAAATACTACCTATTGCAGTCGTTACCATGGTGCGACTTTCAAAAAATTCCTTCATAACTTTTCATTATATGACCTCAGGAACCCGAAACCACTCCCATATAAAAAGTTTATGCACACACAAACATATATATATATATATATATATATATATATATATATATATATGTATGTACTAAATTTTGTCCGCACGATAAAAGTCGCAATGATGCACGGATCATCTTCAAACTCGCCAACAACTTTGAGATGGCTAATATCTCGGCGGGGATTGAAAATGGGCAAAATCGGCCCAAGGGAATGAAAATGGGGAGGGTTAATATTTTTTATTACCGTCTTAACATGGTTCTGATAAAACCAGCTCTTACACAACAATGACAGAAAAAAATAAACAATTTTCATTATAGCAGTTGCCAACAATTAAAAGAAAAGCAATAAAATTTTCACCACAACAACACCAAGCAATAAAATTCTCACGCTTTTCTATTTCAATATTTTCCCGTGGAAAATTAAATAGTTTGATGAATTGAAAACAAGTTGAAGTTCGTCATAAGTTTTCTAGAGCAAGATTTCCGCATGAAAACTCAAAATAAAATAAATAGTTTGACGAATAAAAAACAAAAACAAAATATTGCGTCATATTGGAAATATAATGGATCTCAGCAGGTGAATAGGCAACGTTATGTGAGTTTGAATAAACGTATTAAAACATCATAAAAACTCGACTATGGAAATATTAACATATTTTGACATTTTGAGGTTCTCTGAATTTGCTTTAGTCATTTTTAAACCTATTCCATATTACATGCGTGTGTGTATTCGTGTATATTAGAATTTTCACAAAAAGTTTAGCTCCCTAGAGCTCATTCTTAGTGAAGAAACCGTGTTTATCTCTAATCTTGATTTAAGTTTTGTTGGTGATTTTAGTACTTAACTTCGAAATCTACCTCCGCCTGTAGGCCGAGCCGGCAGGGATTTTTTTTAACTCAATCTGATTTTTGTATGAAAAAATGGAATTTTATAATCGATTTTTAACCTACTTCTTGATAGGATAGAATTATAAAAATTACGTCACAGGCGTGTTTTCGATGACAGCACAACTTTTTATTATTTTTAGAACTTAATTATAAATTAATACATTAATTTTTAGGCATTTTTCGATTACCCTGCCACAGTTGATAAATCGTCAGATATTCTCTATGACGCCCACAGTTGTATGGGAGTGTAAACAGCAATGAATTTAATTATGTGCCAACAAATGCACGCCGAAATATCCCAACTGGTTGCCATAATTGCAACAGTAATATATTTTAAGGGCTAAAAAGTAAAAAATAAATTATACATAAAATATGAAGAGTACAATACTAATAAGTATAAAATTAAAAATAGTTTTTTTTTCTTTTTAAAGATTTTTTATAACCATTCAATGTTCATTTGGGAAATCACGTCTATTTGTTTGATTACAATTCATGTCTTTTTTTTTTCAAAAAATTCTTTTACTATACATTCATTTGGCGAGGGCATCGAATTCGATTATGAAAAATTCACGAATTTTTTTGCGCTTTCTAGAAAACGCAAGCAAATGAATTTATTAAAAACTGCATAATTTTTGCCTTGTTTCGTTTTCAAGATAGGGAAACGAAAATGAAAAAAAAGACAACATAATTTGAAACTATCCTTTTAGGATTTCTAAATTGATTGCTCAACGTATAATAGTAAATTAATGAAGTTATTAACTGTTAATTGATTAAAGCATATTCTATTTTAAAATATTACATTCTTTATTTTTGATTTTTGATTTATAATTATTTTTTTTTACTCTTTGGTCATTAAAATGTTTCGTTTTTGCAGTTTCAGAACCATTTGGCCTATTTTTCCGAGCGTTTATTGCGCATAATTAAATCCATCGTTGTTTTAACTCTCGCAGAACTGTACGCATTACAGAGAATATTTGGGGATTGATCATCTGTGGCATGCTAACATCGGCCTATTTTTCCGAGCGTTTATTGCGCATAATTAAATCCATCGTTGTTTTAACTCTCGTAGAACTGTACGCATTACAGAGAATATTTGGGGATTGATCATCTGTGGCATGCTAACATTGACCTATTTTTCCGAGCGTTTATTGCGCATAATTAAATCCATCGTTGTTTTAACTCTCGTAGAACTGTACGCATTACAGAGAATATTTGGGGATTGATCATCTGTGGCATGCTAACATTGACCTATTTTTCCGAGCGTTTATTGCGCATAATTAAATCCATCGTTGTTTTAACTCTCGTAGAACTGTACGCATTACAGAGAATATTTGGGGATTGATCATCTGTGGCATGTTAACATTAAAATGCCTTTAAATTAATGTAATCATTTATTATTAATTACCGAAAACAATAAAATGTTGCACTGTCATCGAAAATTTACCTGTGAATATAATTTTAATAAACTTATCAAGGAGTGTATTAAAAATAGAGTCCAAAATTTCATCTTTACATACAAAAACCAGGTTGGGTTAAATAAAAGAGCATAAAAAATACTCTTTTTTAATTAATTTTTCAACTACTTTTCAGCAGTGAAAATTCACTTCTTAAATATTCTAAAAAATACTCTTTTATCAATTAATAGTCTAATATTAAAAAATATGTTGAGAAATCAATTTAGAAATTCTAAAAAGATACTTTAAATGACGATTCATTTTGTCTTATCTTAAGAAAGAAAAAGTGTAAAAATTATACATTTTTAAACTAATTTACTTGCTTGCGCTTTTAACCTAGCATAAAAAACAGTGAATTTTTCGTAATCGATTCCTGTAATCATGCCAAATTAATGCATTATAAGTAAAAAGAAATAAGTCGTGATTTTGAAGATGAACATTGAATCTTTATAAAAGAGTGGTAAAACCTATTTTTAATTTTACACCTATTTTTCTATAAATATCAAAAAGTAAAAGTTACTATTTGGAAAACATCAATAAGTCATGGAAAATGTATTTAAATCTACGGCTTCTTAGCACTGTCGAAAGCGAAAAGTCAGTGAAAATGGTGTCACAGTGATGCAAAAGTAATGACATGTTCAGATATAACATTCTCCATGTTTTGTAAAAATTTAAATGACTATTCTTCAACAATCGTTGTCAAAGTCAATGGCTGGCAGCAAAAATGAGACATGTCGGGAAGTATGTGGCAAGTTTGGCAGAAAAATTGTCTTGCTTTTAAAACTGCTGCGAATTCTGCGCCAGGGTGTATCGCCATGGCATCAAACTACAGCGATATCTCTAACAATGTGTTAGTAATTTTAAACATAGCAAAAGTATAAGCGCAGTTATCTATCAAAACTATTAGCATATTTACAATTATATTTATGAAAAATACTTAAGTTCACGAAATCAACATTTGATAAAATCAATTAATTTTGTTTTTCCTAGTCAGTTAAAACGAATGTTGCTGTACTTTTGACCTAGTTAGGCCGTCATCTAGTGCTCGATTTAGTATAGAAGGCAAGCAGTTAGTGCCGCCTTCGAGATCATCCTTTGAACCTGTTGATGATAAATGAACATTAGTATTGGCGGGAATTTCGATTACGGAAGATTAAATATAAAAAAATTGCTTTAAACCTACCAAATTTTTTTCCCGCATTCGACACTTAGTTGGATGGTTTACTCACAATCGAGTAAAGCATATTTCATAAAAATCATCGGAATTGTTTTCGATATATAGCAATATTTTCAATGCTGAATTTGTTTTAATAGATCAAAACAAATTTTCTCGCATTCGAAACCTAGCTGGGCGTGTTTCTCGTGCTCGAATAGTATAGAAAACACGTTTCTTGTAAATTGCACGAGCATTATTCGATTTATAGCAAGCAGAAGTTTGACCCCCGATCCTGCATTACCCTTTAAAAACGAAATTTCGTGAATTCGGGACCTAGGTAGATCTTTTTCTCGTACTCGATTTAGTATAGGATGCAAGTTTCGTGAAAATCGGTTCAGTCGTTTACGATATCATTCATAATCGGGAAAATTGCTTGCTCATGTAATATGTATGATTGACATAATTTTTATTTTAAATAACGAAAGAACAAATAAATTAGTATAAAATTAATAAAAATACAAATAAAACGTCGAAATAAAAATCACTTAATGACGTAAAGACGTGTAACTTCATTAAAGTCAAATAAATGTGACACTTACGATCAACTATTATTGGCATTTAATCTTATAATTTGGCGATAGATTTTTGGTCGACGGAATCACCCCGTAGTATCAAAAAATCGTAATATAATTCTTTTTTAAATGCGCACATTAGAGGTCTGCACGGCCCGAAATTTCCAGGCACGGGCCCGGCCCGACTCATAGAAAAAACAATTTGATCCGTCTTTGCCCGATACAAAAATTAAAAGTTCGGCCTGAGCCCGGCCCGGATAAAAGTTAAAATCTCGGCCCGAGTGAATTTCTACAAAACATTGATTTTTTACGTCGATTTGGTTAAAAATTAGCCTTGTACGAGGAGTTCTGACCAAAAATATTTATCTTAACTATTTTTCATGTTTATAATCTTCATTTTTATAGAAGTGCCACAGGCTGCGATGTTTATTTTTTTAATGAATCTCTATTTCTTGTATGAAAATGTTTCAGTTATCATTAATATTGTTAATCCATATTCCATGTATTGAAGTGTTGAAAATCTGAAAAATGCTATACAGTAAAATCTTCTAAGATGGAATTGCATAGAAAAGGGGGGAAATTGCCTTATATACAAGTTCCTTTCTTAGCAAGTGTAAATGTACTATTGGGAATTAAAACGGTCTATAGAGGCGCTGCTCGCAGCCTTCGGTACAGTAAAATTGTCCCTTTAATTTCCCTTTAACTCATGCTAAAGTGCCATTGAAATAATTCTTTATTATAAATACATTTGAAAGTCTTAGATATTCAAATTCGGATAATTTTTACTTTGTAATAGAAGACAGAACACAAATGTCACAGGAAATTTGAAATTGTGTATTCCTTTCTTACGGCCCCACCAGTGGCTGAGAGGTTCTGCTCTCGAATCTGGTAGACGGGAGGTGCTGGGTTCGATCCCAATCGCGCCCGTCGGCCTAATCGTTCGGAGTTTTCGTGGTTTTCTTCGAACCTTGGATTTCCAAGCGTTAATACGGGTTAGGTTCCCTTAGAAAGACCCCCACGAAGGGCACTCCCCCTGGGCCTATATCCCTCGTGCAGATAATTGGCCGTCATAAATACAACCAACCAACCAACCAACCTTTCTTACGCATTAGTATATTAATTTTGCATGGATCAACACGTTTTTCAGTTTAAAACAG
The DNA here is from genome assembly GCA_963932465.1 of Maratus speciosus. Lineage (NCBI taxonomy): Eukaryota > Metazoa > Arthropoda > Arachnida > Araneae > Salticidae > Maratus > Maratus speciosus. The sequence continues at coordinate 42,689,105 of OZ010799.1, forward strand.
GGTTCCGTCATAGGCAGGTTCTTTTTCACAAGTTTTACTAGATTTTAATTTAGCTATATTTTACTAAGCGTAGAAATCTACTATTCTTTAAAAAGAATAAATTTTAATGTTTAAGTGTAGAATAATGGCAGTTTAAAAATCCATGCATTTTTTGCAAAAAATTTTGGGCCAGGTCTAATTTTACTGACCTTTGAATAGAGCAGGCCACCCTGAGACAATGATTTTCATACGGTCTGGGTCCAAACTAGGACTGAAAATTTTGGGCCGTGAAGGCTAGGAATGGAACCTGTCCCGGCTCTGTACGGAAAAAATAAGTTAGGCCCGCCTCGAACCTTAAAAAAAAAAGTATGGCCCGGGCCCGACCCTGCCCGAAGAGAGTCGAGACCAGGCCCGGCCCGAGCCCGGTCCGTGCTGATCTCTAGCGCAAATATCGTCTGCGTAAATGATTTCACATAATAAGAATAAATTGTGTATTTGAATTCTTAACACTGAAAAATACTTTTATAATTGAATGTAAATAATTCAATTTTCACAAATTTTAATTTATTAAAAATATGCTAGAATTTTCAGAAAAAAGGTATTTTAATAATTTCATAAAAGAAATCGTGAAACTATTTAATTAATCATGATTCTATCTATAACGACTAACTCCATGATTTATTTTTTCTTCTGAAAATATACGTGTTTCAATTTTTATTTGCAAAAATGCGTCCGTAATGGAAAAACATGTAAAATAAATTAATTAAAACTAGTAAATCTGCAGATCAGGAGCCTCAACGTCATCTTTGCAAGTCATTGTTTTTTAACACTCATTGCATAATATTCAACTTCCTACAAATCGCTTTTTAAAGTTTTCAAATTACATAAATATTTATGAGCATACAAGATACTTCGTAAAGTTTCAGAAATTAAAAGTGTTAAACAAGTGGTTGTACATTGATGTTCTGAAATTCTGATGAGCTACTTATTCTGGTAACTTTTTAAATCAAAAATTGCATTTCTTCAGGGGGGCTCTGCCCCCCCTGAACCCTCCGTAGTCTGTTTAAATTTACATTCGTAATTTTTTATTGATTGTGCGGATGGTTATAGTATATCTTAGATTTGTTTTTTTTACGTTGTGATTTATAAGGATAAGCATAAGTTTTTTTATAAATTAATAAAATTTAAATTTAAAATAAAATATTCATGTTAACCGTACACAGACAATAAATCTTGAAGTAACGCCAAAAATGTAATCTTAAAATCCGCTGCATTCGGCACAACACAAAGACGTGCTTAAAAAAAAAACAAAAAAAAACAAAAAAAAAAAAAAAAAACCGGATGAAGTCAAAGAATTTGGTCCCTGTTCCACGTGCTTGTTTTGTTTGGGCCGAATGAGGGCATTTAAATCTGAGCGATAACGCACATCGTATTGCAAACTGTTTTTACGGCTTACTGCATCTCCATCTATCTCTTTCCTCCGTGAATAATAGTTAATTTTATTTTACCCAAGATCTTTTTATTCCAGCATCTTTGTTTTCTATAAATGACGTCTAATTCACCTGCTATGCGTACTTACTCAAAACTTTTCATCTTGTTATATTAAGAAATACTCGAGAGTTTCCTTTTTATTTTTAATATGCAGCCATATTAATTTTTCTATTCTTAATTTTATTTTTCATTTTCCTGTTTCACGACAAAACATTTCAATTGAAAATTGTTTAAATGAAAATATTATTCCGGGTTTTGATTTTCTTGGCAACAATTAAAGAAATATTGGTAAATGTTATGGGAAAATGTTACGTTATTCTCTATGAAAATAATGAACTTTTGTATTTTTAAGCAAAATATTTCAATAAAATAAATAAAATAAATGAAATATTGCCTATTTTTATTTCTGGGCTAAAATCCTTCTATATGCAAAGATACAAATGCATTAATTCATCTGTTTTGACGTTGGCTTTACTCAAGCATTATACACGCATTTATACTAATATTATTAGGACCTAATACGTTGCTAGGCAACAGAGAATGAAAAGAAAAAAAAATGAAATATGCATTATGTCAATTTGATAAAACAAAATCCTTTATATTATTGGAAAACATGCATAAAATTCCCCCCAATATTATAAACCTAATTAAAAAAATCTCGCAAATATATTGACATAATTTATTGGAATAATTTAATAATGTTATTTAAAAATTTCAGCATCAAAAATTTACCATTTAAATCCATTTTTCATATGAGCCATTTCTTTCAACAAATGAAAATCTGAAAATCGTCTGACTTGCCATTGAAAAGCATTATAGAGCAAAATAAAATGTTCCATATTTCCCGAACGAATGAACCAAATTTAACCAAAAACTATACAGCTAAGTCCGGGTACCTCATCAACATGCCCAGTGACTTTCAAGCAGATCGGATGCTTTTTGCGGCAATTATCGCGGAACAGACAGACAGACTAACGGAAACCAAAACTTTTCGTGTCTCCACAGTAAGCCTTCACTGACGTTTCGGCAACTAGTAAATCTGCAGATCAGGAGCCTCAACGTCAGTTCTGCAAGTCCTTGTTTTTAAACACACTTTAGTAATATTCAGATTCCTGCAAACCGCAATTTAAAGTTTCCAAATTATGTAATTATTTATAAGAATAAAAAATACGTAGTTTTCAGACATTAGAAGCATTAAATTAAAAACGTTATGGAAGGATATTTCGAAATTTTCATAAGCTGTTAATTCTGGTATATTTTTTTAATAACAAAGTAGATTTCTTCAGGGGGGCGGAGCCCCCCTGAACTCCCCGTGGTCTTATTAATTTCCATACTTAACTTTTTATTGATTGCGCTAATGGTTAGCGCAAATCTTAGATTTCTTTTTACACTTCCGAACCTCATTTTTCAAAACTGGGAACACAGAAAATGATTTACATTGACGCAATTATATTAAACGTTTACGTTTTATGAATGAAAATGTAATTTCCTTTAAAAATAAAATAATTTTCATTCATATTTTATGAAATGAGGCGGCATTAAGAAGTAACACCCGTCAAAAAAACATTTTTTCAGGCAATCTAGTTAAAGCTTGGTTTTTAAGGATGAAAATATTTATTTCCCGATACAATGACGTCATTTTCGACAGCGATAATTTTGCGGTGCATAATTTTGATATTTACTATATATTTGCTTTTCAATTTTTTTTTTTCTCATTGGAATTTTCGATTAAGAATTCTGTGTGCAGACGATAAACCATGGATATTAGTAACATTTTTTTTTTTAAATAATAATAATTAATATCATAACACAAGCCCCTTTTATTTCAACCTCAAAGCGTATTCGTTTTATTTTTGATATATGAGATCAAATTCACCTTCTTTTCGTATTTTCACTTTATTTCTAATATGAAGGCGTATTCAAGTCTATTTTTTATTTCATTTTCCTCTCGCACATAAAAATCTTTCAAATCAAAATTAACTGTTTAGGATAAGCTTTTATTCCGGGATTGAATTTTCGTGGCAACGGCAAAAAAAAAAAAAAAAAAAAAAAAAAAAAAAAAAATGATTGTTAAATTTCATAGCAAAATGTCGATTTATTCCTTAAGAAAATAATGAACTTTTTAATTTAAAAGAAAAATATTTGAACAAAATAAATAGAACATAGTCTTTCTTTATTTCTGTGGCAAATTCCATCTATATGTAAAGACATAAAAGCATTAATTCGTCCCTTTTGACTTTGATTTAACTTCAAACAGTTACACATAGTTTCACATTTACGATATTTTTAGGTGTAGTTCGCTGCTAGGTAACAGTTAAAACAATAAAAACAATTAAATATGTGCTTAAAAAGAAAATTTATATTAAAAAAAATATTTTATATTATTGAAACACATATATAAAATCCCTCCATAAAAGTTATACACCGAATTTAAAAACTCTAACAAATGTATACACAAAATTTCAAACTAATATGAATAATGTATGGTTCTAATTAGGAAATTTCATCATCCTTAATTTAGCATTTAAATCCTTCAATCATATGAGCCATTTCTTTTCAACAAATAAAAATGGAATAATCGTCTGAATTGCTATAGGAAAGCATTAAGTCACAAAATAAAATGTTCTATATATTCCGAACGAATGAACCAAATTTAACCAAAAACTATACAGCTCAATCCGGGGATTTCACCAACATGCATCCTTAATTTTAAGATAATCGGATGCTTTTTGCGGCAGTTATCGCGGAACAGACAGACAGACTAACAGACAGACAGACTAGCAGAAACCAAAACTTTTCGTGTCTCCACAGTAAGCCTTCACTGACGTTTCGGCAATAATAATTTTTTTAGGTTATTCTGTAAAAAAAAATAATATTGTGCAAATCTACAGATAATAATTTACTTTCATGTTTAATTTCAAGTCAAAATACTGAATAGTATTTTTGTAAAGAGTACGACAAAATGTAATTTGTGCAGCCTAGTAGAAGATTCGCTTCGCTCATCCTAATTAAATTTAGTTTATAATACCTCCCTGTTTTATCATAAATCATTCATTTATATTTTTCTCAAAATAGCACGTATTTTAATTACATTTTTTTTTTCAGTTTTTATGGGAAAGTGGCAACAAAAAGATATAATTGCTATTTTTCAACTATTTTTCCTTTACTTTCTACAGAAATGGAGTCCTTGAGTTGCCAAAGTTAAACAAATGTCGCTAAAATCTACAGAAAAATTAATATCTCAAAAATAAATGGAGATGCAGTTTTCAAACAAATTGCATTAGAAAGTACTTTTTTCCCTTCATACGACGGTATAAAAGTTGAAAATGTGCGATACTTAGAAGTTTTAAAAATTGTTATAGAGTATTTAATCGTACAGTGATACATCTGCTTTGTTTTACGGTTGGCTTATACAACGTAACGTTATTTTTTGGAGACGATACAAAATAAGTTGGGAGAAAGAAATAACATACCGGGGCTAATAATCACTTACAGCAGTCCTTGCATTTACCTGCCCATTAAATTTCCCAGCAATCTCCGTTATCATTAAATCCCCCATGATCTGTTCTCCATGCATTTCATTGGTCAACTGGACACATTTTCATGATATTTTAAACTGCTGAGACATTCCTCACATTCAAAAGCTCTATGATTGAGAGAACACACCGCTAATGTTTCAGTTTCCTGAATATTATCTGAATTAAAACTGTAATTGTAGCATGTAGCAAATTTTATAAAATAAAATTTAAAATTTGTAGGGATGGGGGAGGGAGGAATAATAAAGTACATCAGCAAATACATTGGATATTTTTATAAGTATCATTTCTGTTGCCAGTATTTATTATTTTAAGAAAATAAAAATAAACTAGAGAACAGGAATTCTGCTTTTTCAGAATTTAGTGTCGCCCCCGGCATTTCAATTACTTCATTTTCTTCTGGTGGACTGGTGGTTTCTATTATTATGAAATAGCCATTATAAATGAAGCGTTAGGTGAAGATGAAAGAGCAGTCGTAAAAAGTTAGAACTCTGATTTTCTGGTCAGAATGGAAAAAAAATGGCCATAATTTGTTTTGAAAAAAAAAAAAAATAAATAAAATGGTCATTCCCGCCCCCCTTTCCCCCCACCCCATTCTGGCCAGAAAATCAGAGTTCTAACTTTTTACGGCTGCTATTTCATCTTCACCCAACGCTTCATTTATAATGGATGTTTCGTAATAATAGAAGCAACCAGTCCATCAGAAGAAAATAACTTGGTTAAGCGAGACTCGGATATTTGGGACTCTACTTCAAAACATATTTCAATTTTAAGACTTAAAGCACACGCTTTTATTTATGTAAAATGACGTCATTTGCATTAATATAGATACTTAAAATTAAATATAGTTTATAATAGCTCCGTGTTTTATCACAAATCCTTCATTTATATTTTTCTCAAAATAGCACGTATTTTAATGAATTTTTTTTTCAATTTTTATGAGAAAATGGCAACAAAAAGATATAATTTCTATTTTTCAACAATTTTTCCTTTACTGTCTATAGAAATGGAGTACTTGAGTTGCCAAAAGGAAACAAATGTCGCTAAAAACTACAAAAAATTAATATTTCAAAAACAAATGGAGATGCAGTTTTCAAACAAATTGCATTAAAAAGTACTTTTTTTTCCCAATACAACGGTATAAACATTGAAAATGTGCGATGGTTAGAAGTTTTAAAAAATGGTGTAGCGTGTTTAATCGCACAATGAAACATCGGCTTTTGTTTTACGACTGGCGTATAGAAAGTAACGAGTATTGGAGACAAAATAAGCTGGGAGAAAGAAATAGCATACCGGGGGCTAAAAAGCATATTAATGATTTATGCTAATACGTTTAAAATATTGAATTTCTAATGACGAAAAAGCTATTGTCTTGGAACCTATTACAAATTAAAAATCCATTTTAGGTCGTATAAGTGTCGATCTCAGTTTCGAACATTTGGTTCTTATGAATATTTTATACAAGTAAAATAAGTACCATATAGGAGCTTTGAATGACCATTCTATGTCTAATATTTATATATGAAAGCCACAAATAAACATTACATACCGTGCAATTTGCCCCAGTTGATTCTGTTTTAAATAATCATAAATTTCCAAAATAACTTCATTAGGCAGGGAATTAATATTCAAAGTATCATTATTTGAGTCATTAACCTAGAAATAAAAGTATAAGATTATGAGTGAAATATAGATACATACATGCATGCATGCATTCTCAGTAACTGCAAAATAAAGATGGAAAATCTGAGAACAGGTAGATTGATCTGAAATAAATTTTTAAAACATTTAAAATTTTGAAAAAATTATAAAATCAAACATGCCATTTAAATGTATTTAATTCTGTCAAGGTAACATTCAATCTATGCTATAGTCAAAGCATTTAAAAAAAAAATTAAATACAGGAATCAGTTGATTTGAGATAATGGACTGCCGAAGTGAATTACAGTCTGTAACATGTACGATTTAATATTATATAAATGTATGCGCATCTGCATGGAAATTACAATCATCCAATCGACGAATAATAATCTGTTTAACATCCCTCACTTCCAAAGAAAGGAGAAACAAAAAATGGGGAATGTAGTGATAATGATAAACGGCGTTTTTTTTTTTTTTTTTTTCTTTTTTTTTCAGATACTACTACTTACCTGGCGAGGAGGAGGGGAAGGAAAGGTAGTGCTTTCCTGAAGCAAGTCTATTGTGCCACCAAACAAATTTTCAAGCAATATAATTAATGAACACTTACATTTTTAAAATTTATGTACCCCACCACCCCCAACTTTTGATTTAACCTTCTTAAAGAAAAATTTTTGAAATAAATTAAATGAAATTAAAAATATAAATGTAAAATTAAAATAAAAAGAAAAGTGCCCAGTTAAAGTGATGGCATTGAGCTCACAAGCTATCGGCACTAATTGTTTATTATACTCTTATTTCAAAGAATAATGCTCTCAAAAATTAAATGAAGGGGGGATTAGCCCCCGTTTCCCCCCCTTTATACTTAACCAATGGACCTATAATCAGGGAAGCTCCTTAACATAATAAACTGGTATACCAAATTTGAAGCAAATCGGATAATTCTGCATGAAAAAACCATATCGCTAAATTAAGGGGGGTCTATCACCCCGTTATACTTAACTAATGAATCTCCAAATCTAATCAGGAAAGCTCCTTATCAGAATGAACATAGAAAAAAATTAAAATAAATTGGATAATTCTGCATTAAATCCATTTATTTAAATTAAGGGGAAGGGACTTGCCCCCTTTCACCCTTTTATACTTAACCAATGTACTTCCAAATCTAATGAAGGAAGCGCCATATCGGAATAAACCGATATATCAAATATGAAGCAAATCGAATAATTCTGTATGAAAAACCCATTTACCTAAATTAAGGGTAGGGGGTTTGCCCCACGCCTCCTTTATACTTAACCAATAAACCTCCAAATTTAATCAAGGCAGCTCCTTAACATAATAAACCGGTATACCAAATTTGGACCAAATCGAATAACTCTGCATGAAAAATTCATTCATCTAAATTAAGGGGGAGGGCGGTCTAGCCCCCCTTTATACTTAATTAATGAACCTTCAAATCTAATCAAGGCAGCTTCTTATAATAAACTGGTATACCAAATTTGGATCAAATCGAATAATTCTGCATGAAAACCACATTTATCTCAATTAAAGGGGACGTAACCCCCCCCCCCCTTTGTACTTAACTAATGAACCTCCAAATTTAATCAAGGAAGCTCCTTAATATAATAAACCGGTATACCAAATTTGAAGCAAATCGAATAATTCTGCATGAAAAACCCATTTATGTAAATTAACCCTTAAATGCCTGGTGTTGCTTTTCGGCAACATACCCAATTTAGGCTTCTAAAATACTATTAGAATAATATTGAAGCAATAATGCCTAATGTTGCCAATAAAATACATTCTGAAAATATTATTAAATCGATTTTCAACATGTAGATGGCAACACTTGTGCTGTTTAAGAATAAAGATAGATTTATTTTTTCAATTGTTGCTACATGTTCTTTTTGTTTTGTTTGGAGGCTTGCGAAATACCCCATTTTGTTCTGCAGTGAGCAAGTAAAATTTATTTCTTATTACAGTTCCTTAAATTCTTGTGTGTTTAATATTATAAAATTTTATCGAGGAAAATTATTTTTTCAATTAAAGATCAGTATTGCCGATTAGTAACAAACTGTTTTTTAGCTGTAAACCATACTTAACCCATTTATGCCTAGCGTCCCATTTTTGGGACGTTTCAAATTTTAATGCATTTGTATAATTTTCTTCTTCTTTATAACATGAAAATTGCATGAAATCATTATTTTTAAATGTCTTTATCTATAACTGAGAGATGACAGCTCAAGGTGGATATTTATTTGCTTAAATGAAGGCTTTTTTCGGTGTTTATAGATTTTTAATTTTTCAAGAGGGCGAAATGTAAAAAGTAAGTTTATTTGTATTTTTTCTATGATGGACCCAAAATCGCAAGTTATAATCTTAGCTTGTGGACTTTTTTAAAATAAGTATTTTTTTAAATTGCGAAATTAAATGTTCAAGCCTAGTTTTTATGCATTTTTGTAATGTACAAAATATAGAGTTCTAGGCACAAATGGGCACATATTTTTGTTAGAAATTTAGGAGACAGTTATTTATGCAATCTCATTTCGAAGATATTTATGAAATAAATTGTTATTAAGTCTGTAATACGATTATTCTTATTTTATTATTAATAATAGTTATAACGTTATTAGTCTCTACAAAGAAATAAATATATATTTTTTAAGTACATTAAAATACTAATTATAGTACATAATATACAATTTAAAAACATTTTAAATATAAATATAGGCAAAATATATAATTATGCATATTATTCTACTAGAAATACTCGTATTTAGTTCTTTTACATTTTATCAATTAAATACAAAAAAAATTAAGCTTTATTTTTTTTAGCAACATTTTAAAGTGATTTTACCAAAAAATTTGAGAAAACAAAAATTCAGGCACAAATGGGTTAAAACAAAATAGGATTTTTTAAAGTATTTTTTCCATGATTTACTTAAAAAATGAAAGCCGAAAAACATTATTACATGGATTTTTGAAAAATCCGGCATTTATGGGTTAAGGTGGGTGACAAGCCCCCTTTTCCCCCTTTATACTTAACCAATGAACCCCCAAAACTAGTCAGGGAAGCGCCTTATCAGAAGGAACCTAGAAAAAAAATTGAAGCAAATCGGATGTTTCTATAAAGAGTTATTGCGTTACGTACATACATACATACAGAACGGGCTGGCACTTTAGCTCTCAGGCTTTGATAGCCTGTGAGCTAAAAAAGAATGGAAAGTTGTAGAAAAGTTAATAAATTTTGAACAAAGTAAAGGTAAATGAACTTGCAATTGAATACAGTAGATTTATTTAGTGAAATTTTACATAGTGCAATTCTCTATATAAAATTGATATTTCTATATAAATGAAGAGCTGAGTGGATGAACATGTTATGCTACATTTTCTAAAAAGTTTTTTATCTTTTGGATGAAAGCGTTATAAGGCATCCTATCACATGGTGAAGATAAAACACTAAGATTCTATTTAGTCTCGAAGATTTAATATATTATTCATTAATATTTAATATTTTAATATTTAATAATTTCAATAATATTAATAATTTTTAATATTTGAGAATTAAATATGAAATAAGCTATTCTGAGAGAGTTTAGTACCATACCTGTTAATATTTTAAACACACGGTATCAAACAGAAAATAAATCATTAAAATTTACAGCAAAAACTTTCACTTCAAATTTCTTCAAATGTAATTTTTGCTACTTAACATGTTCTACTACTTAGCTCTTCAAATATGCAAAATAATTCTACTGCTGTATAATTGTATATGCCGTAGAATTGTATGTGGCATATATATCTATAAAGTTGAAAAATCTACATAAATATGCAATTTCTCTATTTAAAAAAAAAAAAAAAAAAAAAAAAAAAAATAGAACTCACAATATTTCAGTTGTAAACAATGAAATTTTCAGTTAAGAAGCACTTCCATCCACATTGAAGACAAATTGATATTATTGCAACAGAAAGGTTTGAAAATTATTAAAGTGATCATTTGGTCCAGGCATATTTGGATCCTGTTCATAAGGTAAATTTAACATTTTTCAAAATTATCTATGTTATGCAAAAAAATTATATTACATTAGAGTCGCGATTATCCGAGTCCCGCTTAACCGAGTCAAAAAAGAAAAAAAAAAATCCCTGTCTGTTATTTTGACTAGAAAATCAGAATTTTATGACTTTTCCAAGGAATTTTAATGCGATGTCACATGGTATAAAAGTAGTGCGACTGGCAAATTGGTTTATACATTACATCACTTGATGCAGCATAAATACAGGTAAATGTATGCGCAAAATACTTTCATTTTATTTTGTACGAATTACTATTCGATAAATACATTTTAGAAAATTTCAATATTTTTATTAATAAATATAAACAATATATATTGTGAAATACGCATGATGGTGTATTAAAATAAAGAAATGAATTAATGAGTAAGCTATCTTTATCTCTGCCTGAAAATATCAGAAACTGGATCAAAATATAAAATATAAGTTTAAAAATTTCAAAACACGATGCTTTTCAATACTGTGATTCTGAAAGCTATTCCCAAGCAGGCGGAATTTTTTAACCCCGAAACTAAAGGAAGGGTCTTTTCATATCGTCGTTATAAAAGTCAGAAAGATAACGACATTTTTAACCTAAGCAGTTTATACAAGCTGATTTTCAAATGTATAATTAATCTTTGTTATCAATCCGGAAAACAGCGATCAGTTATTACGACAGCGATGGATGAGGCCATGATAGCCGATAAATACCCCCATTCAAATGGAAAAGCATAGCAAACCGATTACAGAAGACAGCTGCCGTTATAGTGATAATACCATTCAATCTCCCGTAACCTAGTGATATATTTTAAACAGGATACATTACTATGTTTTTAGAGGCTATGACGCCTGAACAGCGGTTGGCGGGTGTCACTCGCAGGGGGAAAAGCCCCCTAATACTACGTAACTTTTTCAAATATAATTGTCGTTTGCAAAAATAATAGTTCTGGTAATAACTAGCATTTTACAAACAATTTGTTTTAATTTTAGAGCTAGACAAGTTTTAATTCCTCATTAATTTTTCAGCTTTAGCTAACTGAAAAATTTCGTTTAATAGGACTAATAGCTTAACCATACAATTTTTGTGAACACATTTCTTTTGCGCAGGCAGCTTAAATATATTTTATTTCATCTCGAAAATATATTTGACTCTTTCTTACTTTACTGTCTTCCTCAGAAATAAAATAATCTGAGATTAGGTAAGAGCTGTCGCATATTTGAATACCAGTTTGAAAAAATGGTTAAGTAAAGCCTATTACTGACTGTCGGTCTTTAAATATCATTTTCTAGAAAAAGAATCACTTTTTAGAAAAAATAAGAAAATCATTTTAAATATGGAATGATTTTTGCTTCCCCAGAAAGAAAATAATCCGAGATTAAATAAGATCTGTCGCATATTTGAATACCAGTTTGAAAAAATGGTTAAGTAAAACATATTACTGACTGTCGGTCTTTAAATGTCATTGTCTAGAAAAGAATCACTTTTTAGAAACAATAAGAAAATCATTTTAAATATGGAATGATTTTTGCCATTTTTGCTTCCTCAAAAAGAAAATAATCCGAGATTAAATAAGATCTGTCGCATATTTGAATACCAGTTTGAAAAAATGGTTAAGTAAAACATATTACTGACTGTCAGCCTTTAAATATCATTGTCTAGAAAAAGAATCACTTTTTAGAAACAATAAGAAAATCATTTTAAATATGGAATGATTTTTGCCATTTTTGCTTCCTCAGAAACAAAATAATAACAAAATAATCTGAGATTAAGTAAAATCTGTCGCATATTTGAATACCAGTTTGAAAAAATGGTTAAGTAAAACCTATTACTGACTGCCGGTCTTTAAATATCATTGTTTAGAAAAAGAATCACTTTTTAGAAACAATAAGAAAATCATTTAAAATATGGAATGATTTTTGCCATTTTTGCTTCCTCACAAGGAAGGTCTCCATACGGGCATATTCAGAAAAATTTGAAAAAATTACAGAGTGTTCTTCTCATGTGAATATATATGTTTATAAATTTTTTTTGGCGGAACCTCGATAGAACGTTCGTAAAAAAATAATGAAAATTTCGTTTATTTGGCGATTTATCATCGGTTGGCGATGAAATGAAATTTCGAAAAATACTTTTTTTTATGACGAATTCCCTTTAAGCTAAAAATGCTTCATATTGAACTTGTTTAAATAAATTTAATGGAAATAACTTTAGTTTTATAATGAAAGTTAAATATCAAATTTTATGAATTAAAACAAAATTAAAATAAATTAAAATTGTTTCAATATCTCAAAATTAAGTCCAATTGAGCACTGTGGATTCAATTTTGTTGCTATGGAAACGACCAATTCTTTGATATTGAAATGAATAACTGTAAGTGAATCTTGGATTTATTTTGGAATATGCTTAAATGTATGAAAGTATTTTTTATAGATGAAATTGTTTTTAAAGTAATAAAATTAAATAACAAGCAACATAAATATGTAATACGAAAAAAATATATTTATTAAACTCGCTCATTGTTTATGTTTAAATTCATTAAATACTTTTTACACGCATTCTAAAATTCAATTACCAAACAATTTTCAGGTGCATTAAAATCGTTTGCTATTGGCGAGGAAAAGTACTGATCGCCAAATCGCGTGACGCTTTCGTCTTTTTGCGCCAAATACCCGAAAACATTTTATTTTTTTACAGATTTTCTACAGTACTTCCGCCACTAAATTTGACTCGTCCTTTATTACATACATGAGTAGTTTAATTGGTATTTTTTTCAAAATATTCTGAGAATACCCAGTAAGGAGATCTTCCTTGCCAGAAAGAAAATAATCCGAGATTAAATAAGATCTGTCGCATATTTGAATATCAGTTTGAAAAAATGGTTAACTAAAACATATTACTGACTGTCGGTCTTTAAATATCATTGTCTAGAGAAATAACTGGTTTTATAAATATGCTGATCTTGGTACAATAGCTGTTGCACTCTTATGCAAAAATGCATGCATACAAAATTTATTACGATTCTATATACATTAAAGTCAGCAATAAGGACATAATAGGACGCCATCTTAAAAAGGGCGTAATCACCTAGAATCATTACCTATCATGAGATATCATTGAATTAACTAATCATGATAGGGTTTAATAGAATGAAGAAAACTTTTATTAATATCTTTTTAAGTTTTGATTCGATTTTGATAAAAATTGAAATGACTCGACAAAATGCTGAAACGATTCTATATATTAAATTTCAAACTATTCGGTTGGGTAGTTTTTGCGCTGTTATACGCGGATATCAGACAGACGGACGGACAAGACGACGACTTATAAGTGCTACGTATTTATATAATCATGAACGTACCCAAATAAAGATACCATAAACCAAAACATTTATTTCTACATCAAATCATTGTATCTGATTTAGGCATGCGAAAAATAAAAGTTGCGATTCTCGATTTAAAAAAATAAAATGTTCTTGACAAGATTTGCACCCGGTTTAAATAAGAGTACGTATTTTTACAGCAGGTAAAATTAATAATAATATACAGTAGAACCCCGTTTATCCGAATCCCGGTTTTTCGAAAATCGACTTAACCGAAAGACCTTAAAATTCCTTAAAGTCCTTTTTAAATGTGAAAAATTTTGTTACAGTATTATTTTTACCGATGACACCTTTGAGCATATTTTGATTTATGATTACTATTTTATTTGTAAGTTTTAGATCAAAACAATTCCCAATCATTTTTAATACATTGAACAGTTGTTTTAACACTTATTAGCTTTAAAAATTAGAAGCAAAATAAGAAAAAATCAAAACTTTGAAAGGTATTATTGGACACTGGTAGAAATAGTGTTAAAAAAGCACGTTCTTTAGGAAATAAAGAAACAGAGTTAACTTAGTTATTTGATCCATTGCGTTATTTCGGGTATTTTATTAGTAACACGTACGACACTTCATTTTTTTTTTTTTTTTTTTTTTTTACAAAATATGTTGTTATTTTCTTTTGGCTTTCAATATTCTTCAATATCTTCTAAATTACGATCACAGCTTTTCATCAAACAAGTTTTCACCATAAGCCTCCCAGTTATTCGAAAATTCCCATGGAACCCGGTTATCCGAAAATCCTTATGGAACCCCGGTTAACCGAAAATGCTTTGGTCCCATGCTTTTCGGGTAGCCAGGGTTTTACTGTATTTATGGAAACTTAATCTATCATCCCGCGCAAAACAAGGCCCGTGACTCAAAGTCTGGGAACCGCTTCAGAAGATTATAAATAATTTGGCTTCGTGGGCAACATTTTGTGAGTGTAGAGGGGAGAGGCACGTATAGCATATAATACCACATTTCTGATTGCATAAAGTAAAATAAATTTGTACAAATTTATATCGGTAAAGTTAAATATAATACTTCATATTTGTGGTTAAATTATTTTCTTATTTTGTACCGTCAACCACTACTTTGGTCCTTGCGGTGGTTACTTTGGTCCATCCCATAAAAAAAGGTTTTATTCTTTGTATTGAACAAACAATACAAGATAATTTGGAGTTTTTGCCCTTGAAAAATAATTTATACTCTACTATAGGGTATTTGAATAGTTTGGGAGTAATTTAAAATTTTTTAGTGGCAACAGTGGATGTGTTTGTAAACAACTGTTTTCGTGTGTAAATTTTAACTACTTTCTATGGTGAAACAATCTGCATAAGAGCTACAAATAAGATAAGTGTCAAAATATTACCTTTAGTAACCTGTAACCCATGTGTGATCATAGTTTTTCCTTTAACTTTTTATTTTGACAGAAAACTTTTACGTTTTCATAAAGCTAACATGAAAACTAGTATTTCGGGGCTACTTTGTGCCAGGCCTTTTTTGATTCGAAAATAGCCCCAATTACTTAGAAATGTTTTTTAAACAACCAAATCTCTTAAAACATGTTTTAAGTAACATTTTTTTCAAATGTGATTGTAGCAAAATGTTACATTAATTGTTGCTGAGAATAACATGACGAAAACTGTTTCTCGTTTCTTTAATATTAACAATTGGTTTATTGTGTTTAAAAGTTAGAAAAAAAAAACATTTGTTTATCGAGTTTTCAGCGTTAATTTATGAGCAAATGCTATTGCAAGGGGGTTTCAATAAAAATGTATTAATTTACATATGAAATGTATTTATTTTATAGGAAACTTAGTGAATGAACCAAAGAACACCCAGCAGGGCTACTTTGTTCCAAAACTTAAAATATAGTTTAAAAAAAAAATTCCTCTTTAAAACCATACAGTTTGCTTCATTGTTTCATGTTAATTGTTTACAACTCCATTTCGACGTTGAAAAATCACATATAATATTTTTTAATAATGGAAATGTGAGTGGAACCAGGAAAAAGTGGCCCAAAGTACCCCCGGTATGTTGACTGTATGTTATTTATTGATAACACCACACAGTACAATATGCTAATTTATTTTATTTAAGTTAATAATTCATTTTTCTTATAACACTCAAATAATCTGTCAGTTTCATTTTCCAGCATATCTTTTTTTCGCAAGATAAATTCCAGATTAAACAAATTATTTTGCAGTTATGAAACAAAATTACGCATTTCTTTAAAATTATGCATTTCTTTATCCAAACATATTTACATGCACAGCGGCTAAATATTTTCAGAGAACGTAATTGATACTTTTAATCCTCTCACTGTGGAACCCGATATTTCCTCGGGGATGTATTTTTCCGTCTAATTAAGCCTCCTTGATTATCCCCACCAGTTATTTTTTTTTATTGTAAATTTTGCCTTATTTAATCGGAGCATTTTCTGGATTAAATTGGACAAAAAATTTTGTTTTGAAAAACCGGTGACAAAAGAATAAAAATTCTTAAATACATAATTTTTGAGCCTATTTTGATAAAACAATTACGCAGCGAGCTGGTTAACGGACATGAACAATAAGTACATAATATTAAATAAACTACAGTGAAAATACTAAGACAACTACTATTTATAAATGGATTATTTTTCATTCTTTTAAATACATCCTTTTAAAATAGCTCGCTAACACATAAATATCTAAAATGTCACCAACATATTTTTTGCAAAAGAAAATCGAAATAAATAGGAATGGGGAAAAGTTTCTGCATACCTGCACAGTTGCAAATCTAATTGCTTTCTCACATCTAGGTTTTTTGTGCCACTTTTCCTTATCTTTCAAAGATACGATTTCTTTTCTGCAATAAATATAAAAATATTGTGATAGAGTTCATAACAAAAAAATATATATATCACTAGATTATTTGTTGTTCGTATGATTATATCAAAAATAAGAAATATTTAAACTGAAGTTAAAAACTGCTCACTCATAATTCACTTCCACGTCTACTTTACGTTTTATTCCTTTAGCAAATTGAACTTCTTTAGCTGTTGGAGATGCTTTCAACAAGTTGGAGTCTTCCTTGGATAAAATTCTCGATTGTGATATAAGTGTAGATTTCTGCTCATCATCCACACCATCTATTTCTCTTTTATGATCTTTAGCATCCTTTCTATTTTTAAAATCAATTTTGTCAACATCTTCAAAACAATTCATTTCTTTTTTATCTCCCTCTTTATGCATCACATCATCTTCCTCCTCCCCGTCCAGATATTCACTCCTATCTTCCTCATGATCATTGTCATTATCATCATAGCTTTTGACATTTATTTCATCTTCTGAATGTGAAACATCAATCGCAATATATTCACTGACATCTTCATCCATTTTACTAAAATTTTTTCCTAAATGAAAAAAAGAACATTTTTTTCATTTTGAAACAGAGGCATGCAAAAATTAAATAAAATTTAGAATTTGTTTTATAGATAATATAAAAAAAGAACCATTATATATATATCCTCCTGAGACCTGACATCCATAAAAATGGATGTTTTAGAATATGCTTTATTTTGCTCAGGTCTCAGAAGGATATAACGTAATTTTTTTATGGTATCGTCAAAAACAATTACAATACCAAGATGATACACATCTTCAAGAAGAAACCTCTTTAAAACAGAATTTTTCTCTGCTCCCTTTTAACATCTTAGCTGGTTTTACTGTATTGAAAAATAGTTATAAAACTTCTAATCATACTACTATAACAATGTATCAGAAAGCAATTTATAATAATTGTATAAATTCTAAATAATTGTATAAATAAAACTGCAAATTCAGTACAAAATAAGTTGTATATAAGGATGAGTAAATGCAACACGCACAACACACATCATGTGTAAAATATGTAACACATACAATAGAAGGGTGCACCAAAATTCAGCCCCTCAGCATCACGTGGTACATTTGTAGATACATTTTTTAACACTTTCCAACAAAGTTGAAAAGTGTTTATGACTTCGGTTTGTCTGTCCGTCTGTACGCGCTCTAACTCTCGTAAATGTACTCGGATTGCCCTGAAAATTTTGGATGTTATTAATTTTTACCATAGCACGTCCCCTATTTCAAATGAAGTTTCTAGCATGTTTAGTTCCTTTACAGGGATAGTCAAAAGCTTTCCGTTACATTACGGCCTATGGGAAAAAATCCTTTAAAATGATTTTTAATGATGTTACGTGCTTTCAAACATAATAAAATTGGTATGTATTTATCAAATGTACAAAAATATGCATTCTATAGAATATGCGGTGCAAAGAATAGTTATTATTCATTTACAGGGCCACACAAAAGAATTCCGTTACATAATGATATAGGAGTAGAGGAGTGGAGTTTGCGGCGTATTTTAATTATGTTAAATTATTTCATGTATAATGAAATTGATATACATTGCTGAGGTTTACTAAACTTATTTCATGTACAATACGAAGTGCATAGCATTTACAGGGACACACAAAAGATTTCAGTTACTATATTGTATCCAAAGTGCTGTACAATAGCGATGATTGCTGTAAATGCAGTTTTAATTACGTTATGTGTCTTTATGATTCACTGTATTTATGCGTAGTATACGGTGTGTATAAATGCTATAATTTATATACAGGACTACACAAAAGAATTCGTAATGGTTACTGGGTATGAGCGCAAATTGCTTAAAGGTGGTTTTTAAATGAGTTATGCATTTTTAAGCTGAACTGCATTTAGTTTACTAAGAAATGTTTGTAGAACATAGATAAAATGATGTACAGAGCCACGCAAAGAATTGGATTCATGGCCGTCTATAAATGATAATTTTTGGAAATGTGATTTCAGTAGTTTTAAGAATGTTTTACTTTGAATTAAACTTTAGCTAAATAGTGGTGTGTAATAAGGGTACTAGGTTAACCACAGGGTTGTACAAATGTATTCAAGTATGTTTCCATCTATTAGTATAAATTTCTGAAAGAGAAATTTCAACATGTTATGGGTTTTCTTGCTAAACTAAATTTCCCCATTATATAGTACATATATCAACCAACAGATCAAATGCAAGGCTGTTTAAAAGAATTGGAATGCATATTTACTATGAACGGTAACTGCTGAAATCAGTTTTCATGTATTTTATGCCTTTTCTAAAATTTTTACTTAGTTATCTTCTTCACTTTATTTCCCTAAATAACGAAGTTCTGTTAAAGCATTCAGGAAGTGTTAGAAAGTGTTTCATAATCTATCCTTAACGCATGATCTTTCTTACTTTTTTTTTTTTTTTTTACTAGAAGCCTATGGGGCTGTTACTTGACATACCACAAAATGAATTAATAAGGCTAACAGTAAAGTTGCAATATTGGTAAGAAAATATAACCCTTTTTAAAGACTTGTAACCCTTTAGTCTTTTTACGAGTTCACGAATCTGATTGGAATAACATACGCTTTAAAGAAAGCACAGTTTCGTTTCACGACATTCTAAACGGACATGCACCAATAACTAGCAGTCAAAAATTCTCATAAATCCAGTACTTCTCATTGTCCATTTCTCGCTGTTGCTATGTCATTTTTCAGTGTCGATTACTGCATTAGTGACATCCTCATTAAAATACAGCCAATTTTTGTACAGAATAAAAATACAAGAAATTAACACATATTGGACAATTGCACCATAAAATATAATAAATAAACATACAATCTTGCTTAATGGTGCACAAAATACGAACTTTAATAAATTAACATTTAAAATCTACGTTTCGAGCTGTTTCTACAGCTGTCTTTAGGAAAATATGATGGTAAAATGGCTCCAAGTTCAGAGACGAAAGCTTCTTGTGCAAAAGATAATTAGTCAATGACTAATTATGACTAATTATCTCTTTCACAGGAAGCTGTCGTCTCTGAACTTTGAGTCATTTTACCGTAATATTTTCCTGAAGACGGCTGTAAAAACAGCTCGCAACGAAGATTTTAAATGTTAATTTATTAAAGTTCGTATTTTGTGCACCATTAAGCAAGATTGTATGTTTATTTATTAATACAAGAAATTATTCCAGAAAAGATAAGAACCATTTCATTTACCCATGAATTATCTGAAACAACTTTTTTACTAATAAAAAAGAAAAGAAAAGAAAGCAAAAGCAAAAAGAGAAAAATGGTATTTTAATACAATCGTTAAAATTCTTTTAATGTACAATAAAATTATGAACAAATATATGGTTATATTACTAGTAATTATGATGATATCTCAGCAAAATTTTAATAATTTTTTTTATTTATTAAATTATTATAAGTTTAGTATTCTAGTGTTTTTGATATTATAATTTGTATTTTTCGCATAAAACCTTTTCCTATTAAATAATATTGGTTTCCTATTAGATAATATTGGTTATCAGTTGTGAGCAACTGATTAAGCAATCTAAAAAATGAAACCATTCAATACATTTTTGACTAATAGTCATGAGTATAAATAATTTTTAGAGTTAACATAATTTGAATTAGCAATAAATTAAAAAAAGGGAAACAAAAAATACACCTGGGAAAGAAAAGTATGAATAAAAACTAAAATTCAATTTAATAATGAAACAAAAGTACTTGAGCAAGGGGGTAGTAGTTATCAAGGGTAATTTTCAGGGTTGTTAAAAATTTTCAGGGTTGTTTTTTTTTAAACTAAAAAAAAATCCGATTTATTTGATTTAAATCGGATTTTTAAAAATTTAAATCAGATTTTTTGATTAATATTATTTGTGTACTTATTTATGTACGTGCATTTATTTTTTTTTCTGTATAGATTTACACATTTTGATTAATTTCATTACATTTCTTAGATAAAAATTCAAGATATTTTAAATAAAAATTAAAAATAGTTGCAAACAAATTAAAAAAAAATCACTTAAAACTTAAACTTTTATTATTCTGTATTAAATTTAAATTGTTATAGATACATCTATGCATTTTCTGTGTATAAATTTCTAATTCATTTAAAGTTATTTTTATTGATGTATTAGTCCAATGATATATATAATATATAAACACATAATAAATGTAACAAAAAATTTTAAATGTGTATATGTATTCCATTGCTGATTCAGATTCACTAATGTTATCTTTATTACATAGACTGCAAGTTTCTTTGTTGAACAGGACACCAGTAACAAACACATCATCTCGATTAATAAATTTATTTCACGCCGGAGTCGCATCCTTCTCAATCGGTATCCATCAAACTGTCTGACTCTCAAAATAGATAGAGAGAGCGAGAGAGAGAGGGGGAAATAAAAGCAATTTAACAAATTACAACGACCATTTGGAAAATGATTTTTTTCAAAGACTAAAATTTAAGACATAAAAAATCGCACGGAGTTGATCATACATTACGTACGCCATGGATTAAACATTAATAGTGTTATTACACGTAAAAATTAAAAGCGACAAAAATTGCCTGCGACTCGTCACATTTCCTGAAACTTACGTATTATCCACCTGAAACTTATGTATTATCCAAGCATTTCATTGGCTGTTCGGGAAAAGGCTTTTCCATCGTAAGATTTCCAAGAAATCTGAACACCAATTTTAAATGAAATTTCATTCTTAAACTTCTAAACATCCCACAATATTACTTTTTACACCGTCGTATAGAAAAAAAAATGTACTTTTAAATGCAATTTGTTTGAAAGCTGTATCTCAATTTGTTTCTGAGTTATTAATTTTTTTTTGTAGTTTTTATTAATTTTTTGTCATAGTGGCAACAAAAGTATCCATCTCTGTTGAAAGTAAAGGGAATTACAGATTACTGTATAGACCAATCAGAAAGCGAATAAAATGCGGATTCAACCAATAAAACTCTTCAGATATGTTTCTAATTTCCTACCCTGACAGAGGACAATAACCGTTTTTCCAAATGGTTAAAAAAAAAAAAAAAAAAAAAAAAAAAAAAAAAAAAAAAAAAAAAAAAAAATCACCTGCTCGACCTGCCGGCGCCGCTAGCAGCCGAGGCGAATACACTCCCCACCTTGAAACCCAAAGTTTTCAATTAAAACACGTAATATTACTACATTTTCCCATTATACAAAAGATACAAAGGTACAATAACTAGCACAATATATATTCACTCTGAATATACTAATAAAATAAGAATTTCAACTATAATCATACAATAGCAAAAATTAAAAATTTACGTAACATAATCTGAAATAGTTAAAATACATACATTGGAAATACAGTAGCCTCCCGCTTAACCGGCCTAAACGGGACCGAGGGTAAGCCGGTTAAGAGAAAAACCGATTAAAGCGGAGAAGTAAAAAAAAATAAATTAATAAGTATCTGCGTAATTTAATTAATTAAACCCGTACGATGCATTTAGTTTTTCAATTTGTGTAGTTTTAAAAAAGTGCATCTGTTCTATATTTTGTGAAATGAATACTATTATAATTAACTGAATTGAAATAAAAATTATCACTGATAACAAATATAACAAATAATGAAAAATATTTAACACAAATTAAATTGTTGAAAATCGTGTCACACATCTATATAAGAAGTTGAAATTGTTCTACATTATGTATATTTAAGTTAATCAACCATAAAGAAATCAGTGACCTTCTTCTGTTGAAGGCAAGATGCTCGACATTTTGCAGCATAATCTCTCCATCTCTTTAACATCATAAGTTTAACCGAAGAAGCTGTAAGTCGCTGCTCAACATAGCATAATGCCAACTCTAATTCTTTTACCCCTTCCGTATGAGGAATTTTAGCAGTGTCAACTTCAACTGGAACATCATCAGGATTGTCTTCGTATCGAACAATAGCAGTTACAGTCCTAATTATATCCTTGTCATATAATGTTTCATGCTTGAGATCTTTATAAGACTCAAACAACTCTTATACATCTACGGTGATCTGTTCGCATCCTTCAGGCTTTTAAAATGTTTGTACAAAACAGTTTGCAGATAGATTAGGCATTATAGAGTTCCGGGGGTGGGATTGCATTTTTGAAAATTAAAAACACAAGATTTTAAATCTTCCAAGGGTACATCTCATTGTTCCTAGAGGGAATGTCCACTCCCCCCCCCCCCCGGGTCACACCCTGAATTCAACACAGGTGAAGGTCAACGCGTATCCATTTAGAACCGACGTTCTCCTTTCTGAATTTTGCCTCCTTCCCCTCGGTATTGCACTTAAACTCGAAAGTGTAAGCTGAATTCCTGAGGCCGTCATCCCTGAATTTTACCTGATGTTGGGTAAAAAAGCCGGCCGGTTAAAGCGGAGTTCCGGTTAAGAGGAGGCCGGTTAAAGGGGTGGCTACTGTACTTCGTTTATAAGTGCCCTTAGGCGTTTTTACATTAAAAAGTCTGATTTTTCCGTCATTTCCACGAATGACACTTTCTATTCTACTAATTACCCAAGTACATACCGATAGGTTTTCTTCCTTTAGCAATACAACCATGTTTGGTTTAATATCACCTTTAATACTATGCCACTTGAATCGTTGCTGTAAATTACACAAATAATCTCTGGCCCATTTTTTTCAAATAGTTTGAACCAGTTTTGTTAGCAGTTGCCATTTAGAAAGTCTATTAGTTTCTACATATGAAATATCTATCTCAGGTAAAGGATTAAGTGGCCTACCAATCAAAAAGCGACCTGGCGTTAAAACATTATAATCATTTGGATCAGATGACAGTGGTGTCAGAAGTCGGCTATTTAAAATAGATTCAATTTGATTGCTAATAGTCAAAAACTTCTCAAATATGAGTTTATGTTCACCTACCACTCTTTTAAAATGATGTTTGAAAGACTTTACCCCCCGCCTCCCACAGTCCCCAAAAATTATGTGACTGGGGAAGGATAAAGCTCCGTGACACTCCTTCAGATAACAGGTAATCAGTTACATACACATTTTTAAATAAGGGAAATAACTCCTTTATTTCTGAAGCAGTACCTCGAAAATTACTGCCATTATCAGAAAAAAGATGAGATGCCAAACCTCTGCGTGCAAAAAATCTTTTTTAAACATGCAATCATGGCTTCTGCCGATAACTCAGTGATAATTTCAAAATGAACTGCCTTAGTCATAAAACAAACAAATACACAAACATAAATTTTTTGATATACACCTTTCCTTTGGTTCTTATACCTTATTAAGAAAGGCTCACAACAATCTAGTCCTGAATTGGAGGAAGAAGTATTAATGGTTACTGTTTCCTTAGGTAAAGGTGCCATAATTTGACTCATTTCTTTTGGGTTCGCCTTAAAGCATGTTACACAATTACGTACAGTTTTTCTAGCAATAGCATGTCCCCCCAAAGGCCAATATTCTTGCCGGACAGCATACAACAAAGTTTGGAGCCCAACATGAAATTTTTTTTTTATGAAAATACAAATAAAAATCATTTCCGTGAGTTTGTGGCTCTTAGGAAGTAAAATAGGATGTTTGGCATCAATTTGTAAGTTAGCATTAACTAATCGGCCACCCGCGCGTATTATACCATCATCATCAATAAAAGGGCATAAACTATTTACATTAAATTCCTTAATCCTTCTTTCCTCTCTCATGGCCTTTATCTCCCATTTGCTGGGTTTCCGTGGGTGGCCATCCCGGGCCTTTATCATCCTAGGAAATACTTGCATTTGTACATATTTTATTAAAAACAATTTACTTTTCTTTAATTCTGCTGGAGTTGAAGGTCCCTTTTCTTTTGTATACACCTTGAATTAGAGATGAATCTGAAAATAAAACTAATGATTCGTATTAATTTTACATATGAATTAGTGATCTTAAATATATAATCCAAGTCTGAAATTTCATTGAAAAACCCAACTTCATAGTTTTGGAAATTACAATTCTGTCTGAGTTCTTGTTGGAACTCCTCTGTTTCAGTTACAGATAAATGTTCTTTTGCAACATCATAATTTTCCTGATTATGTAAAAAGTCTGGTCCGTTCCACCAGAGTTTAAGATCAAGAATTTTCGCTGGACTAACACCAGGTGAAATTAAGTCTGCTGGATTTTCAGAAGTTTTTACATAATCCCATGTGAAGTCTTTAGTACTATTTTGAATTTTGGTGACACGATTTGAGACAAAAACCTTAAGCGTTTGAGGTGGTGAAGCAAACCATGCCAGGACTACTGTCGAATCTGAGTATAAATATACTCCACGAATTTGAACGTCCAAGGATGACAGTACTTTAACAGTAAGTTTCGAAAGTAACTCTGCGGCGCAGACATCTAATCTAGGAATCGTAATCTTTTTGAGGGGTGCCAACCGCGGTTTACTATACAGGAGTGACACCTTGGATTCGCCTGACTCGGAGGTAGATCGAAGGTAAATAACACAACCATACGCATCTTTAGAAGCATCACCGAATCCGATCAAGTCTATATGTTGCGATTTTGGCCATAAAACATGACGTTTTATCTGCAAATGTCTCAACTTTGTCAGTTCTTCGCGAAATTTATTCCAAGCTTTTCTTTCTTGTAGTGGAATTTCGTCATCCTAGTCAAGCTTAAGAAGTCACAATTTCTGCAGATAAATTCTTGCTGTAACTATCACAGGACCTAAAAGACCTAAAGGATCAAATAACCGAGCAATGTCTGATAAGGTAGTTCTTTTAGTTATCGAACTCACAAATTGTTGGACCTTAAAGCAAAATGTGTCCTTGCTAGGATTGAACTGCAGCTCGAGAGTTTTAACAGTTTCTGCATCATGAGACTCAAAGTTGTATTCCTTCTCGCTGGTTGGAAGATTTTTTAATAGCAATTCGTTGTTAAAGCTCCACTTGTGAAGTTCCAGTCCACCAGCATTTAATAGAGATACTAACTGACGTTGCAATTCAATGGCAGTAGCTATGTCATTTGTACCGCTGAGTATGTAGTCGACATAAAAGTCCTTGCCAGCAGCGGCATCTCCTTCTCATCGTGACATAGCTGTTGAAGCACTCTCGTTGCAAGATAGAATATTAACCCACAATGAACAGAAGCTTCGTTTTCCAGTGCAACACTCCCAGTATCAATAAACCCAAACACTGAATTTTGAAAAATGATGTCTATCTGGGGGATCCTCATTTGACCGGATTTCAAAATTTCATAAAATAGTTGTGCGCCCAACAAAATATCCACAACACCTGGCCTATTGAAACTCTCATCTGCTAATGTTAAATTCTCTAAATGTGTCATATCGATGTTAAATTGCTTAGCGGGTGTGTAATCTGTTATATTCGAGACTATTAAAAGCTCTACTCCTTTTTCGAAAGTTCTTCTATGATTCGCAATTTTCGTTTTCACTACTGAATTTATCACTGACGATGATTTATTCAAACCTGAAACCACAAGATTTATTTTTTCCTTTTTCAAATTAAATCTGTCAGTGCACTGTTTCGATATAAAGTATGACTGACTTCCATTGTCTAATAATGCACGCGCTTCATGGATTATTCCCAAATTATCCGCGATTATTATTTTAGCTGTACTCAGCAAAACCATACGAGATTTGTTAACATTAACATTTGTGGCTGTGAAAGACAACGATTCTCTACTCTCGGCTGTTGAGTTATCACCACATGCTCCTTTCGGAACAAAAATATTTGATCTTGGATCTAAAGCGGCACCCGACATTCCAATTGGTTTGTAAGAATCTTTCGCACTGTCATGCGTACGCCCTTCATCTACTTTTTTATCAATATGTAAATATGTATGATGCCGTTTCTTATAAGTGGAGCAATTGAATTTGGAAGAACAATTTATAACCTTATGATGATTAAGACAATTAAAACGCAGTTGATTATTTTTAACGAACTCAATTCTTTCATTAACTAACATTTTTTTAAAAAATAGGACACATATCAAGATAATGATTCCCATTAGACTTGCAAAGAATATATTTTGGAGTTTTTACTTCCGACATAAACACTTTAGAATTGTTTTGTGGACTGTATACATTACGATATTTTTGCGAATTGTTTCCAAACTGCGGACGTGAAAATGCATTATTTTCGGTTTTACATTTATTCCTAGATGATACATAAATATCACAATATCTAGATAATTCTTGCGGTAAATACCAAGACTCTCCTTGCTTTACACCTATATGAATTTGAAGTTCACGATTTAACGAGCTAAATATTTTGTAGGAAATCATTAGTTCACACAATCCTTTAAAGTCATTCACCTTTCTTAATTGACAGTAATAATCAAATGTTGCAGTTAATCTCGACACGAATAGAACATAACTTTCGTTTTGAAATTTTTGCGTCCTTAGAAAATTGTTTAACACTTTCTGCGGAGTGGATTGAAATTCCTTCAACACAATTTCTTTAAGTTTATCATACTTACTTAGGTCATTCTCACTCAAATATACCATTAAACTAGTGGCTTTCTCGCCTAAGATATTTAAAAGAATTTCTGCTCTAAACTCCTCCGGAACATTCTTTGTTTTAAACGCTCTTTCCAGTGACTGAAAAAAGAGATTATACGATTCTGCACGCGAAGGTACTGGAATAGTTAATGTTTTAACACTTTTTAACAAATTTTCTAAACTACAATTCGATATCTCAGAATCACTTTTTACTACTGCGTCACTGAAATGCGATGTTTCTTTCTGAATATTAGTAAGTTCCAATTGTTTTTCTAACTGCGCAAGTTTAATTTTTTTCAATTCCAACGCCGAATTTCTTTCTAATCTCGCGCACTCAGCTTTCTTTTTGTTGTCTTTTTTCCTCTGAGTCACGGATTCAACAACCGTTTTCCAGAAGGTCATAATTAGTTTTATAAATTTCGCTCGTTTCAATTACTTCTTTTAGCGACACTATGGTCCGCCTCATGGGTAACGTAAGCTCAAGTTCTTCTACAACCTCGATTAAATCATTCTTCCTTAATTTTGATAACAACATTTTGTTTGAAAAGAGAACTCAAGTAATTGCAATGAATTAAAATCAAACTCAAAACATTTAAATTAAAAATCGAAACTAAACTCAACTAAGTCATAAATCTTACACTCGGAATCAACTCATAACGTTAAATATAAAATCAAAACAAACATGACAAAGCTATCTTAAAATCGGAACGAAATACAACAGATTATAACAACTCTATTAAGTTAACTAAAAGCGTACTCACCATTACCACGGAACCGACCGTCACCAGACTCTTATTTTTATTAAAATTGATCTTTTAACTGAAGAATCCTTTCACATCAATATTTCTCGATCGTAATCGAAATCACATTTTTTTTCTTTCACAATACTTTCACAGAAAGCCACAAGTTGCATTTAATCACGCTCTATTTTGAAAACCATTTCATCACTTTTTTTTCCAAAGTTTTCACAGAGCCTTGAATCACAATATAACATTTTATGAAGAACACACAAATCCATAGGCACTAATCTCTACTCAGGGGCGGATCCAGATAATCGTTTTTTTTTTGTGGAGGAGGGCGATACCGAGTAACATATAATCAACGTAATCATAATTAGGGATGCACCGAATATTCGGTACCTATTCGGTATTCAGCCATGTTACCGAATATTCGGTTTGGCCGAATATCAAACTGATCGGTATGCCGAATATTCGGCTTGGATGAATAACAAACTATTCGGCCTGCCGAATATTCGGTCGAACCGAATATTTAAAAAAAATTAAACATAATTTTAAAAAACTTACACAATGTCTACTTTTAACTGTCAACTTATAAAAATATTCAGAATAATTAGAAACAGAATCATATTTAAATAAAACAGAATGTTTTTACGTTATTTATTTATTGTTTGTTAAGTATTATTTAAGAAAATTAACCAATCACGAGGATTTTCAAAGGAATTAATTATGTACAAATGCAAGTTCCTGAACAATGTCCAGTAAGTAATCTGTTTCTTGTTAAGATTTCAAGAACAACGGTTACAATCTCTGAAAATGATCGCCCACTCCAGACACCGATCTAGGATGCATTTAAAAACTTCCTTGCTTAATCAAAGGGAGTAGAAAGTTATTCTTGATGAGTTGCCACCATATAAAATTTGAATAGATTGTATTACTTATTTACTTTTATTTTAGTCTCTTATTTACAAACAATTAATATAGGATCCTGTACAATTTTTCTTCCAATTTTTTCGCAATTTATCTTTGACTTTAGAATGTTTAAAATATATAATGTGAACATTAAAATTTCCACAATCTTACTTAAAAGGCGACTAATGTAATGAAAAAGATTTTACAAGTTTAAAATATACATTTTATTTAAAAACTTGTTAATTATTAATTAATTATTTATTTTAAATAAAATGTATATTTTAAACTTGTAACATCTTTTTCATTACATTAGTCGCCTTTTAAGTAAGATTGTGGAATTTTTAATATTCACATTATATATTTTATGTTGAATCAAGGTGAAAAATTGCATTTCGTCTTATGATATTATTTAGAATGTATGTTTTAGAATTTAAGAAAATTTTATTCATTTGTTTTAATTTACAAAAGCAGCCATGAAATGTAAAATTTTATTAATTAAAAAAGTTTTATAACTATCCTCTTCTTAAAATAACTCAAAGCAGATATTTTCAGCATAAAGTTTACTTGAAAAAAGCTCTTGTTTATCAAAATGAAAGTTTCTGTTTCAAATATTATGTAAATATTTTTTTAATTTAACATTTTAATGCCTTTAAACTTTGAGATGTAAAAGTATTCGACAAGCCGAATATTCGGTATTCGGTTTGGCTGTAGGCTGAATATTCGGTATTCGGCCAAAATCACTGTTTGGAGCATCTCTAGTCATAATTAATGTTGGACAAATCATTCCTTGCAGTTAATTATTAAATGAATATGAAATAACTAATGCGATTTGAAAATATTATAGACTCTCGATTATCCGACGTCCGATGAACCGAAACTCTCGGTTAACCAACACTCATATTATATAATAACCCTGCGATGATTGTGTTTTTTAACTTTTGATAATTAACTTTTATGTATTTTTTAGCGCTGAACCCGAAAATGACCTTTATTTGTAACCATCACGTCAGGATTTTTCGCAAATTCTACATTTCAAAGATTAAAAGTAAAAAAATAGCGAAAATCTGATATTATAAAATACATGTGATGGTTGTGTTTTTTAAGTTTTGATTGCTTATTTTTATGTATTTTTTAGCGCTGAATCTGAAAATGACATTCATTTTTAACCACCACGTCAGGATTTTGACAAATCGTAAATTTCAAAGTTTAAAAGTAAACAAATAGCGAAAATCTCTCAAAGCCTTAAGGCTGTTCTAAAATCCAAAAAGGCAACTTTATGACATAAGTTTTAGCCCATTTTTGCTCGGAAATGCATGAAATTAGCAGGCGTTGTTGTTCAGAAATTTTGAAATCGAACTGTGTCTTCCGTTTTTTGCAAACGCAATAGATCTTTCAGAAAATAGTGTCAAAGTGGGCGTTTTGAACCGAAATTTCCGCTTGAAAAAAGAATAACCACTCAAGGAAGGTTGAAAAACGTCTTTGTTACGTTTTCAAAATCGCTTATAACTCAATACGTAATTTATCAATAAATGGAAAACACAGTTCTATTCCAAATCGCTTCCATAGTCAGGCCTTCCAATTTTATACTTTTCCGCTAAACAATGAATTTGTAAATGTGTCAAAACGTTTTGCGCTTGTTGAGCAGAGCAGTTGAGAACAGCCTTAACAAAAGAAGATAAATGTTTTAAATACATCTGCAACAAACCGCCAAAATAAAAGAGGATACCAAAAGAGATAAAAGGAAAAGCGCGAAGCAGAGCGTGTGCGGTTCAAAGAACCTTCCACACATGGAAAAAAAATTGTAAGGATTTTAAATACACAATATTCTACATGTTTAACTGTAAAAATGCACAGTATAAGCAAAAAAATGAATAAATTATTATGAAAAAATTTATGTTTATTTTATAGTAGCAGATTTTCGCAATATTTCGACTTTTAAAAATTTTAAACTTTGCGATTTGTGAAAAAAACTGACGTGATGGTACAATAAAAAAGGTGGTAATTATTTTTGGATTCAGCACTAAAAAATACATAAGAACCAATTATCGAAAGCTAAAAAACATAACCGTCACATCTATTTTTTAATATCAGATATCTGAAAGAGGATCCCCTTCAGAATTCTTGGGGCCTTAACATCCTTGAAAGTCAAAATGTGTCATCTAAGTGTGTGTATATTTCTTCATAATCTACTCCTTATTAGTCCATAAAAGTTTACACTTGTCACTGAGGCTCAGGTCTGTTTCCACAGCTCCTCTGCAAGAGGCAGAAAGAAAGCGAAAAATGATAAACCAAACAATGAATTGTGAGTGACAATAAGGCGGTATTTTCAGTTCAAAACGCCTAGAATGCCTTTCATTATATAAATACATAAGGAAAGAACCAATTTACTAAGTTGGCTTTTAAGAAATCAACACACCGTATGCAGTTTAGCTTTTAGTTGATTAGGATTAGCAGGGCCTGTTTATCGAATATGCCTGTGAAGCCGTGCTTACCCACTGAAATACAAAGCTATCCCCAAAATTACTTTTCAAAACTAATTGTTAGAAAACAAAATTCTACTAGGGTAATGAAATGCATTTTTTTTTCCTCGCGAAACTTTTTTTTCTTACTATGCTGCAATTTGCAAGTCTCAAAAGATATTTGAAGTTCAAATATTCTCATCTGTAGTTCTATATTTGTCATTTAGAAAAATAATTGATTATGTATAATTGTGTATAAATAAAATACTTCTTCATACGTATATATAGGTAGTTAGTTTTAGAAAATTAATATTAAATGCGCTATTTACTCGAAATTTTGATGGTAAAATTTCAAAACATCCTTGAAAGTCAAAATGTGTCATCTAAGTGTGTGTATATTTCTTCATAATCTACTCCTTATTAGTCCATAAAAGTTTACACTTGTCACTGAGGCTCAGGTCTGTTTCCACAGCTCCTCTGCAAGAGGCAGAAAGAAAGCGAAAAATGATAAACCAAACAATGAATTGTGAGTGACAATAAGGCGGTATTTTCAGTTCAAAACGCCTAGAATGCCTTTCATTATATAAATACATAAGGAAAGAACCAATTTACTAAGTTGGCTTTTAAGAAATCAACACACCGTATGCAGTTTAGCTTTTAGTTGATTAGGATTAGCAGGGCCTGTTTATCGAATATGCCTGTGAAGCCGTGCTTACCCACTGAAATACAAAGCTATCCCCAAAATTACTTTTCAAAACTAATTGTTAGAAAACAAAATTCTACTAGGGTAATGAAATGCATTTTTTTTTCCTCGCGAAACTTTTTTTTCTTACTATGCTGCAATTTGCAAGTCTCAAAAGATATTTGAAGTTCAAATATTCTCATCTGTAGTTCTATATTTGTCATTTAGAAAAATAATTGATTATGTATAATTGTGTATAAATAAAATACTTCTTCATACGTATATATAGGTAGTTAGTTTTAGAAAATTAATATTAAATGCGCTATTTACTCGAAATTTTGATGGTAAAATTTCAAATTATTTAAGCATACGAAAAATGGATTTTGTAAATAATAATAATAAAAAAAACAATTGGTAGAGTAATAAGGGGGGGGGGGGGCACTCTGTGTGACATCGGGCTTCTCATACTTCTAAGTCTTAAGCGGGCCCTGAGGATTAGGACATAATCCTGTTTTGTTCATTCATCAAATACCCGTTGGAATTTACTAATGTAGGTGACAATAACAGTACATTTTTTACACATTAGTGGCTTTCTTCAGAAAACATTAAGATGCTTGATTTTTTCAAGAAACCTTTCTTTTTCTTGTTTCTTTCTTTCTTTGAAAATTGCTACGAATCCCATTCTTTTCTCAAGCAATAGAGCACTCCTCAAAAATACCATTATACATAAATTAGCATTGCAGTTTCTTTGAAAGAATGAAAAAGTTTCAACACTTTAAAGGGATCCACATAACGGTGTCAATTTTCTGTTGTAGAGATTCAACAAAAGGTACATGAATTGGCATCGTCCCCCACCTCAACCCACAGTGTCAAAAATTATAGCGCCATATGCCCTTTGACAGGACATAATCCTATTTTGTTCATTAATTGCCGAAACGTCAGTGAGGTTTACCATTAACACCCGAAAAGTATTCGGTTTTTGTTTGCTTGTCTTTCTGTTCCACGAAAACTACCATTAAAAGCGTTGGATTTATATCTTAGTGGTGGACCACACCGATCTCCCCTCCCCGTGGATCCGCGCCTGGAGGAATGTCCTCCTGTCGCTAATTATGCGTTTTTTCCGTGGCCCTTTGACGAAATTCTCGTTTTTTCAGCGATTCTTAGGCGAAATTCATGTTTTTTTCTGCGATCCTTTGTCGAAGTTTGCGTTTTTTTCGTGTTTTTTTTGACGAAATTTGCAATTTTTCCGCGATTTTTTGACGAAATACGCGTTTTTTTGCGATCTTTTAACAAAATTGGCGTTTTTTGCGTGATCCTTTGACGAAATTGGCGATTTTTTCTGCGAACGATTGACGAAATTAATTTTTTCGGCGACCATTTGTCGAACCTCGCGATAAGCATGGATTTACAGCGATCGCCCCCCCCCTTCCCCACCCGTGGATCCGCGCCTGTCTCTACTCTAATTGCTCGGGATCGGGCCAACTGAACAGGACACCAGTAACAAACACATCATCTCGATTACTAAATTTATTTCACGGCGGATTCACATCCTTCTCAATCGGTGTCCATCAAACTGTCTGACTCTCAAAACAGATATATAGAGAAAAAAAACAAAAAAAAAAAAACCAATCACCTGCTCAACCTGCCGGCACCGCTAGCAGCTGAGGCAAATACATTTGTGGTTTTGCATTCCTGCCATAATCCCCATCATTTTATCACTACACTATTTGAATATTGCTATTACACCTTTTCCAAAAATTGTATTTTTTTTTCTGTAAAATAAAACGACATTGGATCTTTCTTTCTGCAAACCATTTTTCTTATGTATCAACAAATCCAAAAGCTCTCTGTAACTGTATCTAGTATTAGTAAATGACATTGTTTCAATTTGTAATTCACACTATACTATACTAATCTAATGATTGCCAAAATAGTTACCAGATGAAAAATAATCACATAACTGAAAGCCTAAAATTATCAATTGTCAGTGTTATCTTGGCCTCAGCCGTTGACAATCTCAACAATCAATGCTTACTGGACAGTAGGAATGTCTGCTTAGCTTAGAAGTAACAGGGATTTGTTTAGGAAAAATCTGGGTCTTTTAAAGGAATTTTCACAATTTTTTAAATATTTAGACAGGACCCTTCACGTAAATTTTCATCTTAAAACAGGGCCCTTCACAAAATTCTTTGTCTTCAAAATAGACCTTTCCCTAAACTTTTCTGTCGCCAAACTTAAACTTTCACAAATTAATCATTTTAAAATAAAATTTAACTGCCACAAAACAGTTGAAGTCAACAAAGTACCTATACATACTTTTTTCTTTTTTTTTTTTTTTCTTTTATAAATAAACGATTTTGTTAAAAACATAAACAAGAACGTATATATAATGATATATTCAAACTCACATAATTGTGATTAGATTTTTCAATTAAAAAAAATTCACAAAAACTAGACACATAAATCCTGGACAGATCCATGAATAAGGTACAGTGATATTCCTTATATTTTAATTGCAATAAGCAATGAATTCTAGGAAAAGAAAGGAAAAAGGGATTAGTCACAGCTATTAAAGTGTTTTAAGTTATAGAAGAAAGATGAAATTGGAATTTTATAATTCTGAGTTAGGCAAATATTCGAAATATTTATTATGTTATAGTCCAAGTATTGATCATATTATTTGATCAATATATGAATCACCAACATATAGGATACAGTAATTTGCAGGTCTAAGCATAAAACCAACTCGTGAACAGTGTGTAATCGGCTTCAGAGAAAGTAACTCTGCACTGAAAATACTATTATATTAAATACATTATTTTAAATTGATTTAACTATAGCTTAAGCATTTAACTTGCAAAAATGAAGTGATCATTTAACTAGTATGTTGTGACAATCATAAAACTTTCTTCTATATAATTCACATAAACAACACTAATTGATATCAAGGTATACCTGAATCTGAAGTTTGATGAAAATTCGTGCAATAGTTCTTGAGATAGAACTACAGTGGGAATTCTGAAAAACGCAGCATAGCAGCGCCACCTGTTGAGCAATTTACACCAAAACATAAACAGCACTAATTCATGTCTAGGTATACCTGAATCTGAAATTTGTTGAAAACCCAAGAATTAGTTTTTGAGATAGAACTATTGCGAAAATCGCAATAAATGCAGCATAGTAGCGAAACTTCTTGAGCGATTTACACCAAAAGGTATAAAACGTCAATTCATGTCAAGGACTAACTGAATCTGAAGTTTGATGAAAATCCGTGCATTAGTTCTGGAGACTGAGCTATTGCGGAAATCGGGAAAAATGTTGCATAGCGGCCTCACCTGTTGAGCGATTTACACCAAAAACTAATCAGCTCCCATTTATATCAGGGAATAACTAAATATAAATTTTAATTAAATTTCGTGCATTGGTTCTTGAGATAGAGCGCCCACAAAATTTGTGGGCACACAGACAGACAGACTCACAGACAGACATTTTGTAAAAACATGTTTTTCGGAATTTCTGACCCTTAAAACGTGTAAATCCGTCGAAAACCGAAAGTCGAAAATTTTCACGAATTCAATACTTCCTTCTTGTAAAAACAAGGAAGTAAAAAAGAAAACAATTTAAAAATGAGAGAGCGTTTATCAGTATTTTTGGGAAATGCACTATGGATTGATAATATTTTTAATTTTAATACAATTGCATTTACCTTCATAAAATAATAATGTATTTTGAACTTATAAGCGTTTTATTTAATGTTATTAAAAGGTAATTTTTAATCTGAAATGAATGATAACTTTTCTTATAACATAAATGATGAATATGATTCTTATTTAGCATATAAATATCAATGTTAAAAAAAACTGATTTAAATCAAAGATTTTTAAAAAAAATCATTTGACTGAAATCAGGATTTAAATATCAATTTAAATCAAGCTAAATTCATGCATTAGTTCTTGAGATACAGCTATTGCGGAAATCGTGAAAAATGCAGCACAGCAGCGCCTCCTTTTGGGAGATTTACATCTAAAATTAAACAGAACTAATTTATAGCAGGGACTAACTGAATCTGAAGTTTGATGAAAATTCGGGCATTTTTTCTTGAGTTAGAGATTGTTGCGATTATCATCAATAATGCAGTATAGCAGCGCCACCTGTTAGGCGATTTTCAACAAAAAGCAATCAGCACCAAACTATATTCTGCACTAACTGAATCTGAAGTTTTATGAAAATCCGTCCTGTAGTTATTGAGATATAGCTATTGCAGAAATCGGGAAAAATACCGCATAACAGTGCCACCTGTTGGAAGTTTTGTGAAATTCCGTACAATAGTTCTTGAGATAGAGCTCCCACAAAATTTTTGTCACATACAAACTCACAGAGTCACAGAGTGACCGAGAGACTCACAGACAGGCATTTTCTTTCCATCTAAAAACCACCTAAAATATTCTAAAAACATTCTAAAAACCATCAAATCGTGTTCAGGGCATTCTAAAACGTATAAATCCGTCGAAAACCGGAAAGTCGAAAATTTTGACGAAACCAATACTTTCTTTTTGTAAAGATAGAAGAAAGTAAAAAGTTCAAACGTTACTGAATTCCCATAACTGAAAATTTTAACGTATTCTTGCGGGAAAAAAATCCAGTATATGATGATTATTTTAAGACTGCTGCTAATCTTAACAGAATATAAAACAATTGTCACAACAATAACACGACATATTTAAATCAGGGTTCGCAAAAACCCGGGTTTTTCTGAAAAAACCCAACCCACATGGGTTTTTCGGGTTTTTTCATGAAAAACCCAATTTTCCCCGGGGAAAATCGGGTTTTTTCAAAAGTATAATATATGCGCAATTACATTATTGTATATTGTATTTTCTATATATTATATACACTATACATAAAAAAATACATTGTTCCCTTATATACAATATAATTGTAATGCTATTTTACAAGTTATAAATTGTATAAATTATATGAATTTAAATTAATTAAATGTCAGTGTTTCTTACAAATTAGTTTTAAATATAATAGAAGATATAAAATTGTTAATTTTCTTTAAGTCAAATAATGAATAGAATATTAAAATTTAAAATGTATAAGTAGGAAGAAAAAAAGGGGTAAACTAGTCTGATGTGCCAATCCCTAAAGTTTCTTCTATCTCACATGTTAATAATTCAAAATTCGCTATCACAGTGCCAAAATTAAATGACAATCTATACCCATCATGAGGATTATAAAATATAGATTCGTTGAATTAGATGCATTTAACAAGGAGATATAAGTATCACCTGTTGTGCAATTTACAACATTAACCAGCAACCCGATCAGTAACAGTTTACGTCAACATCTAACTGAATCTGAAGTTTGAGGAAAATCCATGCATTATTAGTTCTTGAGATAAAGCTATTGCAAAAAGTGAGATAAATGCAGCACAACAGTGCCACTGTTGGGCGATATACACCAAAAACTAATCAGCACCAGTTTATATCAAGGTCTAACTGAATCTAAATTTTTATTCAATTCCGTACATTAGTTCTTGAGATAAGAGTTATTCAAGAAACCGCAAAAATGCAGCATACTAGCACTACCTGTTGGGCGATATGCACCAAAATTTCAATAAGCAACAACTTAACTTGTAACTGAATCTGAAGTTTTATGAAAATCCGTGCATTAGTTCTTGAGATAAAGCTATTGCAAAAATTGAGATAAATGCAGCATAGCAGTGTCACCTGTTGGGCAGTATACACCAAAAACTAATCAGCACCAGTTTCATCAAGGCCTAACTCAATCTAAAGTTTTGTGAAATTCTGTGCATTAGTTCTTGAGATAGAGCACCCACAAAAATGTTTTCACATATACAGGCAGACATTTTCTAAAAACCATCAAACCCTCTTCAGGATCTTTTTAAAACGTACAAATCCATCATAAACTGAAATTCGAAATTTTTCATGAATCCAATACTTTCTTCTTGTAAAGATAGAAAAAAGTAAAAATACATATTTTTTATTCCATGAATATAGTTGATTTGAATTTTTTATACAAAGACATTCTTATGATATAACCTTTACCTTATGTACTATGTATGTTGCCTACTAGGTTCTATGTTAGTAAAGTATTTCAATGTGCTGAAATACGTTTTATGTTACTTCAGATGTGTATGTAATGGCTTTTATATATTAATATTTTTTCAAAATTAACTGAAATGACTTAAATTCATTAAATGTATATGTTGCATAAATTTTTTCATTATTTCTGAAAATTGAAAAAACCCACATTATGGGTTTTTCAGTGGGCTTTTTCAAGTGGGCCCATTCTGAAAAAACCCACCGGGTTTTTTCGAACTGGGCCCAGGTTTGCGAACCCTGATTTAAATACTGAATACTTTACAACAGGAAGAAATGAGTAAGCATCCAGAAAGGTAAATCATTCATATATAAATGATCTTCATTGATATCATCATATCTCAATGAATATGAATATCTTCAAATTGAGAGAGAAGAAAAAAGAAACCACTTAAAATTTTTCAGAACCGGTTCCACAAGTGAAAGCAAACGCATACAAAAAAAAAAAAAAAAAAAACTGTGACCAAAATCTAACTAGTACGTTGTGGCTATCACAAAACTTTCTTTTATATAAATCACGTCAATTAAATCATTTAAATAGTACAAGAACTTACATCAATTTACCACCAATTCATATCAGAGTATATCTAAATTTGAAGTTTGATAAAAATTCGTGCATTAATTATTGAGATAGAGCTATAGGAGAAATTCTGAAAAACGCAGCATAGCAGCGCCACCTGTTGAGCGATTTGTACCAAAACACAAACAGCACTAAATAATAGAAAGGTCTGAATCTGAAGTTTGTTAAGATTCAAAGTATTAGTTCTTGAGATAGAGCTATTGCGGAAATCACAAAAAATTCAGCATAGCAGCGTCACCTATTGAGCGATTTACAACAAAAGGTGCAAAACGTCAATTCATGTCGAGGACTAACTGGATCTGAAGTTTGATGAAAATCCGTGCCTTATTTTTTGAGATACCGATATCATGAAAATCGTGTAAATGCTGCATAGCAGCGCCATCTGTTGGGCGATTTACACCAAAACGTAACCAG
Source organism: Maratus speciosus (assembly GCA_963932465.1). Classification (NCBI taxonomy): domain Eukaryota; kingdom Metazoa; phylum Arthropoda; class Arachnida; order Araneae; family Salticidae; genus Maratus; species Maratus speciosus. The sequence goes on from OZ010799.1 coordinate 42,728,430, forward strand.
CACCAATTCATATCAAGGAATAACTGAATCTGAAGTTTGATGAAAATCCGTGCATTAGTTCTTGAGATAGAGCTATTGCAGAAATTGCGAAAAATGCTGCATAGCAGCGCCACCTGTGGGCCGATTTACTCCAAAAACTAATCAGCACCAATTTATATTAGGGACTACTTGAATATAAATTTTTTATTAAATTCCTTGCATTAGTTCTTGAGATAGAGCGCACACAAAATTTGTGTCACATACATACAGACAGACATTTTGTAAAAGCATGTTTTTCGGAATCTCTGACCTCTAAAACGTGGAAATCCGTCGAAAACCGGAAGTCGAAAATTTTTACGAAACCAATACTTTCTTGTAAAGATAGAAGAAAGTAAAAAGTATAAACGCACAACATTATACATCGACCACACGTATCCTATGAAAAAAAAAAAAAAAAAAAAAACTAGTAGGATGTACCAATCCCAAAACTTTCTTCTATCGAAAAATGGCAAATTCTGTCGGTTAGACGCAGAAAAATCGCAAATTTCGTTGATCAAGCACGAAAAAAATGCGAATTTCGTTGTTCGAAAAATAGTTAATTTTTGTGGATGAGGCGCGGTAAAATCGCGAATTTCGTTGATCGAACACGGAAAAATGACGAATCCTGTCGGTCAGACGCAGAAGAATTGCGAATTCCGTTGGTCGGGCGCGAAAAAATCGCAAAATCTGTCGATCACGCGGGGGAAAATCACAAATGTTGTTGATCGGGCACGAAAAAAACCATCGATTTTGTTGATGATGCGCGGAAAAATGGCAAATTTTCTTGATTGACTGCGGAAAAATCGCGAATTTCGTTAGTCGCGTGAAAAAATCGCGAATTTCGTCTATTTGAGCGGGAAAGAATTGCAAATTTCGACAGTCAGTTAAGAATCGTGAATTTCGTCTATCGGGTGCAGAAAATCGCGAAGTTTGTCGATTAAAAGCGGCCAAATCTTAAATTTCGTTGATCAGCTGGGGAAAAATCGCGTGTTTCGTCTCTTTATCGCAAATTTCATCAGAGTCAGTTCAGAATCGCGAATTGTATCGATCGGGAAAAATTGCGAATTTCGTTGATCGGGCACGAAAAGATCGCGAATTTGTCGATCAGGCACGGAAAAATTGCGAATTTTCTCGATGATACGCGAAAAAATTGAAAATTTTGTTGATCAACTTCAGAAAAATCATAAGTTTCGTCTGTTAGTCGCGAATTTCGTCAATTTGCAGCGGGAAAAATTGCAAATTTCGTCAAAGTCAGTTAAGAATCACGAATTTCGTTGATCGGTCGTGGAAAATTCGCAAACTTCGACGATCGGGCACAAAAAATCGCGAATTTTGTCGATCAGGCTCGGAAAAATCGCAAATTTCGTTGTTAGGCACGGAAAATTGCAAATTTTCTCGATGATGCGAGGAAAAATTGAAAAATTTGTTGATGGGCTGCGGAAAAATCGCGTGTTTTGTCAGTTTATCGCGAGAACAAGTCGCTAATTTCACCAATTTGCCGTTTGAAAAAATTGCAAATTTCGTCAGTCAGTTAAGAATCGTGAATTTTGTTGATCGTTCGTGGAAAAAACGCGAATCTCGCCGTTAGGGGCGGAAAAATCGGAAATTTCGTCGTTCTTGCACAGTAAAATCGCGAGTTTTTGTCGATCGGGCTCCGAAAAATCGCGAAATTCGTTGGTCGGGACGAAAAAATCGCGAATTTTGTTGATCACGAGCGGAAAAGTCACAAATTTTGTAGATCGGGTGCGGAAAAATAGGAATTTCGTCGATCAGGCGCAGAAAGATAGCTAATTGCGTTGATCCGGTGCAGAAAAATCACTAATTTTGTCGGTCAGGCCCGGAAAAATCGCTAATTTTGTTGACCGGCTTCGGAAAAATTGTTGACTGGGTAGGGTAACTGCCTCCGAAACCATATTTTTAATCTGATTATAGGCCACAGATCACCTCCCCGATATAGAATTCTTTTCATGTCACTGAAACCCAGACATTTTTGTAAGTGGCCCTTCTCTTAAAAAGGTTGTGCATCCCTAATGTAGACTTTTCTTATGCAGAGTTATTTAAAAGTTTATGAGTTACGGCAGTTTTAATTTACGAATTATGACTATTTTTCACGATGTCTTTTTATACCTATAACTTTTAAAATATTCATGTTATTGTCATACATCCTATAAAATTATTATATTTATTATGGTATTCATAAAATGTAATTTTTTAAGTTTAATTAACTTTAATAACGTTACGTTTAATTGGTTTTAATTTTTTAAGTTTAAAATTTAAATAGTTTTAAGAAAATAGTAACTTTACTGATAATTTTTTTTAAATAAAAAAATTAAAAAAAATTAAATTACTTATCGTCACATTTTTATTACAATTTTAATAATATTTTATTAATATATATATATATATTATTAATAATAATTTTAATTAAATTAACAAAAATTTTAAAAAATTCCAATAGATAACTTATAACCGGAACTGTATTAAACAATAACTAGTATGTTGTGGCCATCACAAAACTTTCTTCTATATAAATCAAGTCAATTGAATGATTTAAATAGTACAAGAAATTACATCAATTTAGCACCAGTTCATAAGTATATCTGAATCTGAAGTTCGATGAAAATTCGTGCATTAGTTCTTGAGATAGAATTATACCGGAAATTCTGAAAAATGTATCATAACAGCGCCACCTGTTGAGCGATTTGCACCAAAACATAAATAACACTAATTAATATCGAGGTATACCTGAATCTAAAGTTTGTTGAAAATCAAAGCATTAGATTTTGAGATAGAGCTATTGCGGAAATCGCAAAAAATGTAGGATAGCAGCGCCGTCTGTTGAGCGATTTACACCAAAATACATAAAACGTCAATTCATGTCAAGGACTAACTGAATCTCAAGTTTGATGAAAATCCGTGCATTAGTTCTGGAGATAGAGCTATTGTGGAAATTGTCAAAAATACTTCATAGCAGCGCCACCTGTTGAGCGATTTGCACCAAAGCATAAATAGCACCAATTCATATCAAGGTATACCTGAATCTGAAGTTTGAGGAAAATACGTGGATTAGTTCTTGAGAGAGAGCTATTGCGGGAATCGTGCCAAAGGCACCACAGCAGTGCCACCTTTTGGGCAATTTACACCAACACGTAATCAGCACTAATTCATATCAAGGACTATCTGAATTTGAAATTTGAGGAAAATATGTGCACTAGTTCTTGAGATATAGCTATTGCGGAAATCGTGTAAATCCTGCTAAATGCAGTATAACAGCGCCACCTGTTGGGCGATTTACACCAAAAACGTAATCAGCTTCAATTCATACCAAGGACTAACTGAATCTGAAGTTTGATGAAAATCCGTGCATTAGTTGTTGAGATAGGGCTATTGCAGCAATCTCGAAAAATGCAGCATAGCAGCGCCACTTGTCGGGCGATTTACACCAAAAACTAATCAGCACCAATCTATATCAGGGACTAACTGAATATAAATTTTTATTAAATTCCGCTCATTAGTTCTTGAGATAGAGCGCCCACAAAATTTGTGTCACATACAGACAGACTCACAGACAGACATTTCGTAAAAACATGTTTTTCGGGATCTCTGATCCCTAAAACGTGTAAATCCGTCAAAAACCTGAAAAAATTTTTCATGAATCCAATACTTTCTTCTTGTAAAGATTGAAGAAAGTAAAAAAAGACGCGGGCATGAAAGCCCAAGTTAATTAAAAAAGCTGAACTTGTAATTAAATCATCTCAATATAAATTTATATAGACACACAGAATGAAATGAAAGAAAAGTTTTAAAAAAGTACTGACGTGTGCATATACAACATAAAATAAATACAAGTAATTTTTTTAAAAATATTAAAATTATTATTATTTTTATTCGCAACAATTATTCTTCATTTGTACTGTATGAACATAGCTAATCAAACTGAAGTAAACTAAAATGCAGCATGCATATACATTAAATGAAAAACTGGAAGATTAACATCACAAAATACATTTGGAAAATTCATTTGCATTTTTCTTCTTTTTTGAAAATATTTGTTTTTTTAGATGTATTCCCGTTTTGCTTATCCCCCCCCCCCCCAACTCCGCCTTTCACGATTTTGCAACTGAATTAGTAAAATTCGGAACGCTATAATTATTGTAGGACATTAAACAACTATATATCATTTTGTTATTCATCAAGGTCAGTGGAGTACCCAGGATTTTATTTCGGGGGGGGGGGGGGGTGACTTAAATTTCCATAATGTTCTAAATCTTACGATACACGTTGAATTGTGTTGTAAACAGAAATCATTTTTGACAATTACGCCGTAGCCAGAGGGGGGAAAGGGGAGGGGAAGGGGTGATTTTGTTCCGACTTTTGCGAAAATTTAATGCATGAGGTTCCAAAAATTTAAAAAATTCGGTCATCAGTCCGAAAATTTGGACTTAAAAAAAATATCGCGATTTTTGACAAATGATCGCCAAAAAAAAAAAAAAAAACAATCATTTTCGTTAAAGGATCGAGGGAAAAACCCGAATTTTGTCAAAGGACCGAGGATAAAATACGAATTTTGTCAAAGCATCGTGAAAAATGTCAAATTTCGTCAAATGATCGTGGAGGAATCGCGAGTTTCGTCAAATTATCGCGGAGCAAAAGCGAATTTCATCAAATGATCCCGGAGAAAATGCGAATTTCGTCAAATGAGCACAGAAAAAACCCGAATTTCGTCAAAGGGCCGCAGAGAAAACGCGAATTTCATCAAAAGTCGCGGAAAAAACGCGAATTTCGAGAAATGAGCACACCGTCAAAGGTAGGCTGCGGAGTCGGTGGGAAAAAATGGACGACTCCGACTCCGGGAATTTTGACAGCTCCGACTCCTTCGCTCAAAAATGGGCTGACTCCAACAACGCAGACCTACATGTAAAATGGACGCCTCCGACTCCGGGATTTTTAACAGATCCGACTCCACGACTCCGACTCTCCGACTCCGCAGCCCTGGTCAAAGGACAGCAAAAAAAAAAAAAAAAAAACGCGAATTTCGTTAAAGGATCGAAAAAAACGCTAATTTCGTCAAAAAGCAGCGGGAAAAAAAAGCAAATTTTGACGAAGGATTGTGAAAAAAGACGAAAGTTTCGTGAAAGGATCTCTGAAAAAACACGCATTCCGTCAAAGGGAAGCGGGAAAACGCGAATTTCGACAAAGGATATCAAAAATATCTCCGAATTTCGTGAAAGGGCCTCAGAAAAAAACGTGAGTTTCGCCAAAAGGCTGCGGAAAAAAGCGAATTTCGACATAAAGCCGCGAAAAAAACACGAATTTTGTCAAAAACCCGCCGAAAAAAGCAAATTTCGTCAAAGGATAAAAAAAGCCAATTTCGTCAAAGAGCCGCAGAAAAAACCCAAATTTCGTCTAAGGGCCGCAGAAAAAACGCGAATTTCATCAAAAAACGCGTAAAAAACGAGAATTTCGAAAAACGCGCACTCCGTCAAAGGGTAGCGAAAAAACGCGAATTTCGTTAAAGGATTGCAAAAAAACGCGAATTTTGTCAGAGGGAAACAGAAAAAACGTGAATTTCGTCAAAAGGCCGCAGAAAAAACGCGAATTATGTCAAAAACACGAGAAAAAAAGTTCGAATTTTGTCAAAAAGCAGCAACAAAACTTAAATTCCGACAAAAGATAGCAAAAAAAAAAAAAAAAAAAAAAAAAAAAAAGACGCGTATTCCGTGAAAGGGCCGCGGAAAAACTCGAATTTCATTAAGGTGACAGTACACTTTTAAAATTTTCAAAAATCGATTTTTTTGTTTTTACATTGTTAGATAGCATATTGTATTCTGAATTAGTAGATACCAATCTTTTATCTGTGTGATAATTATTTACTGAGATATTAGGGAAAATGTAGACATCACCCCTTCATTTCCGAATTAACAGCCCGCCGATAACTGTCATGGCGGCTTATTTACATTTTGTTTTCGCGCTTTTACATTATCGTAACTTCGGAAATATGCTAAAATGTGGCAATTGTTATTGGTTAAATACCTTAAACAATAATAAGAAAGCTTTAAAATACTAACTTCAACTTCCACTTTCGCCAAATTTGTTTACTTTCATGGTTTTTCACAGCTTTATTTGGTATTAAGTGCTTAAATTTGAAACAAAACATTTTTTTTCCTAGAGCAATACTTTCCAGATTTTGTAACAGTATTCTACTTCTTAGTACTTATTACCTTTTTAATGAAAAAATATGCAAAATGTGCTTCAGAACAGCATCGAAGACGAAGTCTGTTTAATGGTAATCGCTATACAAAATACAATGATATAAATATATTCTAAGGTGCTAACTCATATTATCGAAAACTAAAAAGTAGCCAATTTGATAGTGATTTTTGTTTCAATTGACAGTTTAGAATAAGGACTTATTGACATTAATATATTTTTTTAATAAACTATCCGGATTTTTGTGCAGTAAGGAATGTGAATCAGATATCGAAATACGACAATCCCTATAAAATGGCCTATATTTTACATTAAATAATTTAGTTTTATAAAACATGCACATTTCATTCACTTTACTATCAAAGCTAAAAAAGAAAATTAAGTTATATATTTAAAATTAATTTCATGCAATTGTAAATGCTTCATTTTTACTTTCTTCTATCTTCAATAGAAGAAAGTATTGTAATCGAAATTTTTTTCGACTTCCGGTTTTCGACGGATTTGCATGTTTTAGGGGTCAGAGATTCCAAAAAACATGTTTATAGAAAATGTCTGTCTGTCTGTGTGTCCGTCTGTCCGTCCGTCCGTCTGTCCGTCTGTCCGTCTGTCTGTCGCTATTGTACCATCAAAAAGTGTATGAAGTTATGTATAGAATTAAACCAAAATTTTATTATAAGTTTTTGGCTATGGCAAGCAGGTCCTCCCGGAATTTGGAAAAAATTCGCCGGTAGGGGGCGCTGATATAACAATTTTTGTGCGATTTTGAATATTGTACCATCCAAAAGTGTATGGAGTTATGCATAGAATTGAACCAAATTTTTAGTTTAAGTTTTTTGATATGACAAGCAGGTCCTCCCTGAATTTGGAAAAAATTCGCCGGTAGGGGGCGCTGTAAATGCGTTTTTTGTGCGATTTTGAATATTGTACCATCGAAAAGTGTATGAAGTTATCCATAGAATTGAACCAAATTTTTATTTTAAGTTTTTGGCTATGGCAAGCAGGTCCTCCCTGAATTTGGAAAAAATTTGCCGGTAGGGGGCGCTGTAATAGCGATTTTTGTGCGATTTTTAATATTGTACCGTCCAAAAGTGTATGAAGTTATGCATAGAATTAAGCCAAATTTTTATTTTAAGTTTTTGGCTATGGCAAGCAGGTCCTCCCTGAATTTGGAAAAAATTCGCCGTAGGGGGCGCTGTAATAGCGATTTTTGTGCGATTTTGAATATTGTACCGTCCAAAAGTGTATGAAGTTATGCATAGAATTAAACCAATTTTATTTTAAGCTTTTGGATATGGCAAGCAGGTCCTCCATGAATTTGCAAAAAATTCGCCGTTAGGGGGCGCTGTAATAGCGATTTTTGTGCGATTTTGAATATTGCACCATCGAAAAGTGTATGAAGTTATGCATAGAATTGAACCAAAAAAACATTTTAAGTTCTTGGCTATCGCAAGGTTGTCCTCCCTTAATTTGTAAAAAAATCGCTCGTAGAGGGCGCTGTAATAGCGATTTTTGTACAATTGTTGTGCCATTTTGAATATTGTACCGCCGAAAAGTGTATGAAGTTATGCATAGAATTGAACCAAATTTTATGTGTTTATTTTTGGTCATGTCAGGAAGGTCCTCCCTGAATTTGGAAAAATTCTGCCGGAAGGGGGCACTATAATTGCGATGTCTGTACCATTTTCATTATTGTACCATCGAAAAGTGTATGAAGTTATCCATATAATTGAACCAAATTTTTTGTGCATGTTTCTGGCTATGGCAAACAAGTCCTCCCTGAACTTGAAAAAATTCCGAAAGAAGGGGGCGCTATAATTCCGATCTCTGTGCCATTTTCATTATTGTACCATCGAACAGCGTATAAAATTATGCATACAATTGAACCAAAATGTTTGTGCTTGTTTTTGGCTTTGACCAACAGGTTCTCCTTGAATTTGGAAATATTGCGCGGTAAAGGGGCTCCGTGCTAGCGATTTTTGTATACTTTTCTTGATTTTTCGTAGTTTTATTGTGCATCGGCGGCTCATGCAGCGGCGGGAACTCGCTTCCTGCTATGCCGGCTATTCGCAAACAGCTGATAACGACAGAATAAGGAAAAATTAATAATTTTAACAAATATCATGATATAGATTAATTCGTTTTTAGTCCGTTTAATTGACTTGAGCAGAAATTTAAGATGAAAATCAAAGTTGGTATAGTATTGAACTAATAATATTGAAGTATTAACATGTGTAACTAGGTTTTGAAATATTAAGATGTATAAGATAGAAGAAAGTTTTGGGATTGACACATCCAACTAGTTACAAATTACATTTATTTAATTTTTAAGCATGTTCCTATATTCTGCAGCATTTTACAAATAATTTTATATTTATCATTTTAAACAAGCATCTAATATTATTTTTAATACAGAATATGATATATAATTAGCAGTTTTGTTTCTTTTATTATATATTTTATATTTAAAAAGTACAATTTAATCTTTAAACGGCTTTTTCTCAAAATGGCATTTTTTACTCTTGCGCGCATAATATCTCCAAAACTATTTGAAGTAGAGCTTTAAAATTTTCGCCCTACATAAATATTTATATTATCATGAAAATGAACTAGAATTATAAAGCTTTGTTCAGTATGAAAAAAATTATGCGATTGAATGCATGTAAAAATTCATGGTTTTTCTAATTAAATGTTAATTACTCTTTATCTAATTAACCGATTACAAATATCCTAGTTCAAATTATAGACCGGAATGTTATCTTTAATTTAAGATAATGTTTATGCAAATACAATGAAATTAGCATGAGATATCGCGCGCGTAGTGAAATGTAATCCACTGTAAAAATTTTAAATAGCACTTTGAAATTGACCCCTCGAATTTTTTAAAATTATAATATATCCAAATAAAAAATTTTCAAACGTAGTTCAATATCACCTAAATATACTCTAAAAATTTTGTGCTTCTAGAGTAGTTATCTTTATCATAAAAAATTGCTAAAAAATTTTTTCATAAAAAATTTCTCATGTTTTATGACCGTTAAAAGTGTACTGTCCCCTTAAAGGATCACAGAAAAACGCAAATTTCGTGAAAAGGCCTCAGAAAAAATGCGAATTTAGTCAAAAGCCCTCAGAAAAAACGTAAATTTCATCAAAGATCTGCGGAAAAAAACGTGAATTTCGTCAAAGGCCAGCAGAAAACAACGCGAATTTCGTCAAAGAGCCGCAGAAAAAATGCAAAATTCGTCAAAAAGCCGCAACAAAACTCAAATTTCTTCAAAGGATATAAAAAAACACTTATTCCGTCAAAGGGCCGCGGAAAAATGCGAATTTCGTCAAAGGATTACAAAAAACACAAATTTCGTGAAAGTCCTCAGAGAAAACACGAATTTCGTCAAAGGGTCTCAGAAAAAACGTGAATTTCGTCAAAGGTACGTTAAAGATATAATTTCGCCAAAGATCCGCGGAAAAAAACGCGAATTTCGTCAAAGGGCCGCTACAAACATCTATGTTTATTATTATAGGTATAGTTTTTAAACTGAAATAATTTGCTGAACAAACTTTTTTAAAATCTGGTTAACCCAAACCCAACTTGCAGGAATCTACACACAGCTTGATATTGACCTGAAATGAAAACAGAGTTAACCCAACCTGCAACAAAAATAATTAGCTCCGGGAAGGGATTTCCTACCCTTTCCCCCTCTGCTGTAATCGTACAAAAAATTTGCTTCGAATTTCAGAATATTTTTTTTTATACTCAAAATCAACCATGGGGGTCGGGGAGATACGGGTCCGATCCTGAAGCCGTCCCACGTCGAAATAAGTTGAAAAGTATTATTTGTTTTTTTTATATATACTTTCATTTAAAAGAAAATCATTGTTGCTTAAAATCTATAAAATTGTTCTTCCCACCCCCGAAACTAAATTCTGGCTAAGGTTCTTGTTTAATAATAAATTAATATTGTAACAAACGCAAAATATTTTTTGTATACTCAAAACATTTTTATACACATATATAAAATAACGACTGTTTATTATTTGTACACAAGTATTAATAATGACTTTAAACCGTTCCAAATGAAAAATACTTGCTGGAAAGTTAGGACGGAATAGGAAGATAAGTGGGAGGGGGAAATTTTCCGCGGTCCTTTGACGAAATTCGCATTTTTCCGCGATCACTTGACGAAATTCGTGATTATTTGATGAAATTTACGTTTTTTCGCAGCCTTTTGATGACATCGTCTTTTTCGCTACCTTTTGTTGAAATTCTCGTTTTTTCCGCGACCCTTTAAAGAAATTTGCGCTTTTTTGCGATCCTTTGACGAAATTCAAGTTTTGTCCGCGATTATTTGACGAAATTCGCAGTTTTTGTTTTACGAAATGTGCGTGTTTTTGCGGCATATTGGAGAAATTCGCGTTTTTCCCGCGATCCTTTGAAGAAATTTGTGTTTTTTCGCGATCCTTTAAAAAAATTGGCTTTTTTTCAGCTACCCTTTGCCAAAATTAGTGTTTATCCGTGGCCCTTTGACAAAATTCGCGTTTTTTTTCATGGCCCTTCGACGAAATTCGTGTTTTTTCCGCAATCCTTTGACTGAAAACACATTTTTTCTGCGATATTTTGGCGAAATTGGAGATTTTTTCTGCGAACGAGTGATAAAATTGATTTTTTATGGCGACCATTTGTCAAAATTCGCGACTTTTTTGAATTTTCGGAACCGAATGCCTTAAATTTTCGGAAAATTCGAATCAGAATCACCCCTACTTTTAATTGTGCGCGAGCAGTAAATAAATCGTACATAAAATTGGGGAATATTTTAAATTTTTTGGTGTTTAAAAAAAATGTAATAAAAACAAAAAAATATGTTGTTTTTTGTTTCAAATTTTTTTCATTTTGAAAATAGATTTTGTGGTTCCAAGTAAATTTGGTTGCACGATTGAGGAGGATATTCTATTAACGAAAAAGACAAATTTATGGTATGACAGAAAATGAAACAAATTTATCTCAAAAAGAAAAAAACAAATCAGCCTTTTTTTCCGTTTCGCTGCGATCCTTTCGGGGGAAGGGGGGGGGGGGGAATGGAGATGTAATCTCATTACCCCCGTCCCCATCGACTTCTTTGGGTGCTGGGGGCATCACTGCACACTAATATATGGGCTAACGAGAATAGCTGCATGGCAGATAAAATCTTAAAAGAAAGGAAAAAATCAGCATTTTTTTCATTTCATTTTTGACTATTTCGAAAGGGGACCTGAAACCCCATGAGCCCCCTTCCCCTCGTTGGGTATACTGTGGTGTTGTAACTGTGCGCTGATATGAGACTAACCAGAATGACTAGTTCGTTGTATTGCAGAAAAGAAAGTTTCAAATTTATCTCAAACAAAAAGGAAGAAAATCAGCAATTTTGGAGGGCAATATGTCTGTAACCCCATTTCCCCCTTCCCGTTCTTTGGGTAGAATGTGGTGTCACTGTGCGCTAATATGGAACTAAAGAGAAGAGAGCGGCTAGTCTGTTGAATGATAGGAGAAAAAAAATGCAAATTTATTTCAAAGAGAAAGAAAAAAAGTAATATTTTTCATTTCATTTTCGACTATTTCTTGATGAGGGGGATGTAACCCCATCAGCACCCCCCCCCCTTCTTTGGATATGTTGTGATGTCAATGTGAGATTTATCTAAAAATAAGGATTGCAGAAAACAAAATTACAAATTTAGCTCAAACAAGAAGAAAAGAAATCAGCATTTTTTTCATTTCATTTTCGACTATTTTGGGAGGAGGCACCCTATTAGCCCCTTTCACATCTTTGGGTATTGGTGTCGCTGTGCACTAGTATGGAACTAAAGAAAAGAGAGTGGTTAGTCTCTTGAATGATAGGGGAAAATTATAAGTTTGTCTCAAACAAAAAGAAAAAAAATCAGCACTTTTCATTTCATTTTCAACTATTTCGAGAGGAGGGGGTTGTAATTCCATCAGCCCTCTCCCCATCTTTGGGTATGTTGTGATATCAATGTGGACTAATATAGGGTTAACTACAATGGCTATTTTGCTGTATAACAGAAGAGAAAACTACAGATTCATCTAAAACAGTAAGGAATAAACATTTTTTACATTTAATTTTTCGGCTATTTTGGGAAGAGGAGGGGGGGGGGGTGTCTGTAATCCCATCAGCCCCCTTTCTATTCTTTGGTATCAATGTGCACTAATGTGGAACTAAAGCGAAGGGAGCGGCTAGTCTGTTGAATGATAGGGGAAAAATTGCAAATTTATCTCAAACAGAAAGAAAAAAATGAGCACTATTTTTAAATTCATTTTCGACTATTTCAAGAGGAGGGGGCTACAATTCCATCAGCCCCCTCCCATCTTTGGGTATGGTGTGATGTCAATGTTGACTAATATGGTGTTAACGAGAATGGCTATTTTGCTGTATGACAGAAGAAAAAAATTACAGATTTATCTAAAAAAAAAAATAAGGAAAACAATTTTTTCATTTAATTTTTCGACTATTTTGGGAGGGGGGGAGTGTTGTAACCCCATTAGCCCCCTTTCTCTTTTTTGGTGTCAATGTGGGATCAAGGTTCACTACCTTCTCCTAAAAACAGTAAAAAGGACTTTATACGTAGCCTTTTTAATGTGTTGCATAAGATGAAACAAAGGTTTCTTATATATAAATTTCAATAAAAAAGGGTATTTTTAAAGGTTCTTTACAGTTTTTAAGGGCAAAAATGGGAAACGTCATTATCTAAACCTTTATTACATTAAACAAAAACATAATTTGCCGAACAAGTTAAAAAAAAAATACTTCCTACATTATTTAAGCCTGAGAAGGGACAGATGATATTAATATATTACATTCAGTTAGTTCAACATTTAATGTTAAATTTTTGTAAGAAATTAGTTAAACCAAATGAACATTAAAAAATAAAAATGATATTCAAACAATATTATAATTAAACACCGTGAAAACTTAGATTCCGTTCAAACGAATTCGAAATAAATCTTAGACCTTTTTTCCAAATTTAAGTTGCAAATATTTGTATTGCTGATTTTATATAATGTTTACGGTAGGTGAAAACAAATGATTAGGCACATCTAAAATATAAACCTTCCAAAAAAAAAAAAAAAAAAAAAAGATTTATTTCGATTTCGTTTGAACGGAATCAAAGTTTTCAAGGTGTTTAAGTATCGAATAATATAAATAAAGTTTAGGCTGTCTTAGTCTCTGCATTATAATTCACCCATATGCAAAGGCATTTTATCACCCGTTTTGAGCCAGACGTTAGGCAAACATTTTCGCACTTTGAATTTACAATATCATTAAAATTACAAAGAATAAAAAAATTGTGGCATCAGGGATAAAAAGGTGGGAAACAAAAAATGAAAAAAGTTATGAACTCCACAGGCTTTTCTATATTAAAATAACATTGAGAAAGTGACATTGGAAATGAATAAGTATTGCGCTACCGCGCAATAAAATACCCGTGATTAAAATATATATAAAATTATAATATTAAATATAAAATATAATTAATTATTAATAAATATAAAATACCCGTAACTTTTCCCACGTTGTTGCTATTGAATATCAATTTATATTAATGAAAATTAAATGAAAGTCTTCATTTAAACATTTCAGCATATTATAATAGGTTTATTTAGCAATTTAGTTAATTTAAATAGAGATCACCAAGCTGAAATATAATTCACCTATAGAGCCAAAACTTTTAACATGTCAATTATATTTCCACACTTTTTTTTCCCTTTTTTACATGACCAAGGATCATTATTAAAGGTTTCGAGTCAATCAAATGAAGCTCCCGTTTTAAAAAAAAATACTTAGTTTATTAACGGCTATACAAATTTAATCTTCTTATACTAATAAAAGAAAGTTTAGCTTTGTGTGTGTGTGTGCGATGGCTAGCAAAATCTACGGCACGTACGAGGCTGAAAATTTTTGTGAAGATAGTCCAATGCCTTTCCTAATGCATGTGAGACTCACAATTTTAAAATTTTTATAATTAGTTGAGTTATTAATTAAAACCCCCAATTAAAAGAATGGAAAAGTTTTCATAATTCAACTAAAGCATACATTTTTGTACAACCGCTGAATTCATTCTCATTCAGAGACCAGATGTCTATCATTTTCGCTGCCAATGAGACACGTTCTTGGAGAACCCCGAAATTATTTCCAAACAACACGTGACTAAAGATAGTAGACAATTTTCTAGCTGTGTAGATTTTTTTAATATTTCATTTATCGATTTGAAATTAACACATATATGAGTATTTTTTAACGACGAATCTAAATATCTAATTTTCTTTGAAATCCGACCCTAATTAACGAAAATACATTAATTAGAAATTTTAAGTTTTCGAGCGATTTTTTCTGGCAGCCGTTTGATAAATCTTTTCCGTAAAAGCCATTTCTCTGGTTTATTTCCATACTGGGATAGTTTCCTGATGTATAAAATTTTAACAAACATTGCATTTATAGATTTAAAATTTGTGCATCTATGCGTGATTTTTTAATGCTGAATCCAAATATGCAATTTCCAAGAAAATTGATGAAGAACTTTTTCATTTATCAAAAAATCGTTTTTTTTACACGAAAAAGAAAGAAATAATTTTTTTACGAGAGGCATATTTTGAATTTTCTATATAAATATTTGCGGGGATTGGAGGAGCAGAGAAGTACTTTTGATTTAATATGGCAATTAGTCCACATGGCAGATATTGTTATGGTAGATAAAAAATTTCAAAGAGTGTATTCCGGGGATGGTTGCCCCCGGGTGACGATTTTCTATCTTTTACCGAACCCCTCATTCGTTATATCATTGGAAAGACCTTTGACCGCTCTTTCATATTATGAACTTCCCATCCTCCCTCCCCCCAATTTCATTCCCCAAGGAGCGTTTCTTAACTTTTTCAAAATCGATTTTTTAAAGGGAAAAGAAATGTTTTCATACGGTACATTATTTAAATCTTTGCGTTTCCTAATTATCATTATTTTAAGTCCCATTTTATATAATATTCAACATAAAATTATTACGATTTCTTACACAGTGAAAGGGCACTTATTTCAGACAAAATCGAGGTAAAAATTTAAAATCATATAAATTTAATGTTCATTTAAGAATATTTTTGAGGGTCCGGGTAACGCCGGGCGGGACAGCTCGTTAAGAATAAAGTTTTTTTTTTTTTTTTTTCCAAAATCATATATTATATTTGAACAAAAAGAATATTTTTGAATAAGCTGTTTTATAATAATCTGGCACTACAGGATAATGTATTGGAAGAAAATAGGATCACTTAAAAACTGCATTTCAGGGTAAAAAGTAAGTACTTATAAGGTACCATAAATGAAAAAAAACTGATGAAATGATTTAAAAGTACTATATCAATACTAGAGCCGTACCGAGTACTCGGTATATACTCGGTACTCCGCCAGTACCGAGCAGATGTAAAAATTTCATTTTTTAAGCATAGTTGAAAGCAAAACAATATATATATATATATATAGTATATAACGGATTTGTAAAAAGTTATTCGAATATAAATATATATATATGCATATGCAATAATTCATAAAAACTGTTTACTCAGTACATAAAAATATATGTACAGTCATGGAAAAAAAAATAATAAACACCCCTTACTAACCCTTCAACAAATTAATGTAGAAGAAAGTTACTCGTACCAAACGAATGTACATAAATCCTGCTTTTAGATTATGTATATAAAATTTGCGTAGGAGGCAGGGTACGCTGATTTAAATCAGCTTGATTAAAAAAAAAATCATTTATTAAAATCACACAATTATACATATTTTTTTTCATAAATAATGTTTAACTATACTCTAAATCAAAATAATTTTGAAAAGAGTACATTTTATTTATATCAAAGAAAACAAAAAATAGAGGTGTATGTTCTCAATACACTCTGAGAATATTCTTTCATTTTCAACTGCCATCCTGTGCTTGCTTTTCTTTGTAGACACTCGCTAGAGAGATAAGGGAATTTATTGAATGGGGGTAACAGTGGTTACCCAGAATAAATACATTACAAAGCAGAATTTCCTCCTTTTGACCACTGACCAATAGGTATTAGTTACAGACCTGTTTTTCAAACTTACTTGAGCCCCACCAGTAGCCGAGAGGTTCTGCTCTCGAAGCTGATAGACGGGAGGTGCTGGGTTCGATCCCAATCGCGCCCGTCGGCCTAATCGTTTGGAGTTTTCGTGGTTTTCTTCGAACCTTGGTTCTCCAAGCGTTAATACGGGTTAGGTTCCCTTAGACAGACCTCCACGGAAGGCACTCCCCCCCCTTAGGGCCCATATCCCACGTGCTGATAATTGGCCGACATAAATACAACCAACCAACCAAACTTACTTGAAGCAAAGTACTTTTGTTTGATGTTACTATTGCACAATGAATAGTAAATTAGATACAATATTTTGTGTAGTACAGAACAAATTGAAAAAAAAAAACAAAAAAAACAAACCAAAAAAAAAAAACAAAAAAAACCCCCACAAAGATGGCAGGTAGGAAAAAGCATCCAATATGGATCAATTTTACAGAATTTTGCAACAGTTTCTGGCAAAACGGAAAAATTAGTTTTTCTCTGCAAAGCATTAAATTTGCCTCAGCTAAAAATTTCATGATTACATTTCCCGATTTAAAGTAAATAAATGATTGGTTACCTTGATACATTGTTTGTTTTTTTTTTCCTCTGAAAGTATCACTATAAGGAATTTCAATAAATGAATTTAAAAGAACTTGGGTTTATAGTATGGCCAACTATAAAATTAGTATTTTTATTGTTATTTTGATCTTGAGATGTAAAATCGCGCCCGTCGGCCTAATCGTTCGGAGTTTTCGTGGTTTTCTTCGAACCTTGGATTTCCAAGCGTTAATACGGGTTAGGTTCCCTTAGAAAGACCCCCACGAAGGGCACTCCCCCCTGGGCCTATATCCCTCGTGCAGATAATTGGCCGTCATAAATACAACCAACCAACCAACCAACCTTGAGATGTAAAAAAAAAAAAAAAAAAAAAAAAAAAAAAAAAAAAAAAAAAAATTAGTTACACGGAAACGACGGATTCACTAGTAGTTTTCTGGATGCTTATACTGAATTTAGTTGCATTTGTTTACAGGTGAATTATCCTTTTATATATTGTAGTACTAATAACATATTTAAAATAATAGTTAATAATGGGAGTTGTTTTGGAGAGCTGGTTCAGTAAGGAAAAGGATGGTGATGGTACCTTTAATAGTGCTAACACAACTTCTTTTTGAGAGTTTTTAAAGTAGGTTATGTAATCTCTCATTACACAACTTTACTTAATTAAACTTATCCAATTTTAATTAATTTTCCAACTACTTTTCAGCAGTGAAATTACGCTTGAAATTATGTAATATTAAAGACGTGAATTATCACGTTGCTAACAAGGCGTAAAACGAACTTAGTGAAAAATGTCCAAGCCGGGAATCGAACCCGGGCCCCTGGATTAGATCTCCAGTGCTCTCTTACAAGGGCACCACCAAACATGATGCGCACAGATTTTGATGATTTCAAAGTATGTTGTAGTGGTCATACCACTAATTATTCTGATAACAGGATTTCTTCAAATGGTTCTTAGTTTTTGAGAAATTGGGGGTTAAAGTTCAGCGTATATTTCAAATTTTCAAATACCCATTAGTACAACCGTCTGTATATGAATTCGCGGCTCGGTGGTAGCGTTCGAGGTTACGGATCAGGCCATTGCGGGTTCGATACCACCCTGGGGCGCAATTTTTATTATTTACTTTTTTACTTTACAGGCTTCAGCTAATGCAACAGCATTCTTTTTGTACTAGAATGGTTGGTTGGTTGGTTGTATTTATGTCGGCCAATTATCAGCACGTGGGATATGGGCCCTGAGAGGGTTGCCTTCCGTGGAGGTCTTTCTAATGGAACCTAACCCGTATTAACGCTTGGAGAACCAAGGTTCGAAGAAAACCACGAAAACTCCGAACGATTAGGCCGACGGGCGCGATTGGGATCGAACCCAGCACTTCCCGTCTACCAGCTTCGAGAGCAGAACCTCTCGGCCACTGGTGGGGCAACGTACTAGAATGGAATATATAACGCGTGGTTCAGGTACAAAATTCTCACCATCTTCATAAAAGCACAACCACTATAAAAAAAAAAAAAAAAAAAAAAAAAAATTAAAAATCGATTGTTTGATTTCGATTTTTTTAAACAATGAAATATAACGAATATATATATATATATTTTTGCTAAAGTAAAAAATCATACCTTTCTAAATACGTTAAATTCATCTTCTTCATTTAATATCAATTACTCGGCCTCAGTAATTTGTCGATCTTCTAATATTTCTAAAATTGCACCATGAAATTCTTCAGCCATAGCAATAGAAGCACCGGATATTTCATCCGGTGGAGAACTTGTAAGCAGATCATCGTTTTGTAACAACGTCTCGCAATATTTTAGTGCATTTGTAATTCGGCCTTTTTGTTTCTCTTCCAAACGAGAATTTTCCGCATCAGAGCGTCGGCCCCACCGGTGGCCGAGAGGTTCTGCTCTCAAAGCTGGTAGATGGGAAGTGCTGGGTTCGAACCCAATCGCGCCCGTCGGCCTAATCGTTCGGAGTTTTCGTGGTTTTCTTCGAACCTTGGACTCCCAAGCGTTAATACGGGTTAGGTTCCCTTAGAAAGACCCCCACGAAGGGCCCCCCCCCCTTTAGAGCCTATATCCCTTGTGTTGATAATTGGCTGTCATAAACACAACCAACCAATCCGCATCAGCGCGCTGGTTCCTTCCATAACACAATCTTTAGCATCCAATCTGTAGCCTTCTTTTAATTTTCATACCGGAACTTTCCCTATATATAGCAATATTTCAAATCTTCTAATGGTCTGCAAAAGAAGCTAAATGAGATCAATAAAAGAAATTTTTATTTATTCCAATATTACCGAGAAAAGCAAAACAGACGATTAAAAAATATGTATCGTAAATTTTATCTCATTAACAGACGATTTTTGCAATCCAGTTCCATTTTTATGAATCACGTAGAGAGTGTTTTTATTTGCTATAATAATAAAAAAAAACATTTTTAAATGTAATCTGTCATTTTTTTATTTGTGCAAACGAAAAATGATGATGAGGTTGAACTTTAAAGATAAATGTATTTTACAGAGTATTAAAAATTTGTACAACTGGTAAAAAACTTCTATTTAAGCATTAGTGCTTTAATATTTTATTACTCTTTCAAGAGATGCATTATTTGAATTATCTAATCCTAAATACGTTTGAGAAATTGCACCTGAAAATTATTTTGTATAATTTATAGAAGAAAAGGATAAATTTTCATTTAAAATTCCATAAAGTTAAAAAAAAAAAGATAGAAAAAAGAAAAACTATTATTTCAGAATTGTGCTTAAAATAAAAAAAAATGTAAATAATAATTAATTAAATAAAAAGTTTTAGGCACAAATTAGTTTTGGAGTTTTGTAAATAGAAATATTAGTTTAAAAATTGAAGAGAAAAATAAATTGCCATGAAAAATTCGAAAATGTAAATGTAATTTGTTAAGAAAATATCAAAATTCAAAGGTGTAGAATGCCGAATTCTGCTTAAAATTTTTAAGGTGTAAAAAATATAAAAATAAGTAAAAAATAAAGAAACGCCCTGTAGTGGAACCGAACCCGCAGTGTCCTGGTCCGTACGTTCGCATGCTACCGCTGCACCACGAATTCACATTCAGAGTGTTACACTAATGGGTATTTGAAAGATACGCTGAACTTTAACCTCCTATTTCTCAAAAACTAGAGCCCATTGAAGAAACTCTTTCATCAGAATAATTAGTGGTATGACCCCTACAACATACTTTGAAATCATCAAAATCTGTGCGCATCATGTTTGGTGGTGACCTAGTTAGTGAAAAATGTCCAAGCCGGGAATCGAACCCGGGCCCCTGGAACTAAGTTGGTTTACGCCTTGTTAGCAACGTGATAATTCACGTCTTTAATATTCAATAATTTCAAGCGTAATTTCACTGCTGAAAAGTAGTTGGAAAATTAATTAAAATGGTATATTCACCGATGCTGCGTTCATTTGCGTCTCATGTTACGCCGCTAGATTGTGTGCTTATGAACACTTTTCCATCTTGTGCTGTGGTGCAGCCTTACCGACTTATATAAGTGAGAGATGCCAAGCTGGGCATCGTCCTAATGGCTTAGTGGTAGAGCACTGGAGATCCATCCCGGGTTCGATTCCCGGCTTGCACATTTTTCACTAAGTTGGTTTATGCCTTGTTAGCAACGTGATAATTCACGTCTTTAATAATCAATAAACTTATCCATTTAAAAAAAAATTAAATATTACTTTCAAGGTTCTATCTTAATTGCATTTATAAAACTATTAAAAATTACATGCTATAGCCTTCAAAGTTTAAAATAGCGTTGTTAGTTAATTTTAATAAGAAAAATCTGATTTAAGTTAAAAAAAATCCCATTTAAATCAAATTAATAAATTTATATATAAAAAAAAAATCACGATTTTTCCATACCTTGGTAGGGGGCATCTACGTATCAAAACGAACATAAACTTTGCTTTTTTTTCAACACCAATACCAAAGTTTGACAATATAAATAAATTCTACACTCTACAATTAGCTTAAATCCAAATTTGCATGAATTTCGTATGATTAGTTTTCAAAAAATTAATTATTTCAAAATGAGCCTATTTTAATATTAATTATTATAATCCAAATAGAAGTTCGGTACTCGATTGTTGAAATGCTACAGAATGACTATGTCACTTCTATTAATGTTTTATTTCTTGCCAATATGAACACATCACTTGCGACTATATGTTTCGACTATTGCCAGGTCAAACGTTTCAATAAAAATAAGTAAAATATATTTTTCTCAAATTGTGCTTTTCTGCACATCTTACACGGCCCCTTAAACCCTTATTTGACATTTTTAACCGTAATTCGAAAATTACGTGGAAGAAAATTTTGAAATTGAGAATTCGTATAAAGCACGACATAGTAAATATAAATCTATATATAAATAAAATAAAATGTAGGTTGCAACTCATATTCTTTTCGCATATTAATTTCATAATTCATACTATATATATATTTTTTTAAATTACAAATTCAACGTATTTATACTTGGGTTTTTCGATATTATAACCACACACAAAATTATCACATTAGGATTATAAATTCAGGAGATAGTAATAAAAATATTAAAATGTAATTTAACATTAGATGCTCTAATAGATGTAAATTTCCAACTGGACGAAAAAATGTCGGGACCAGGATTCGAATCAGGGATCTCCTAACTGAAGCCGCCAGGGCTCTGCCATCTGAGCTATCCCGGACGAATCTGGTTGAACTTTCGCACCCAGCTAACCATAGCTGGGTTTATTTACCAATTAGAATAATTGTGATAAAATTAATCTAGTGTATTAGAAGCTCTAAAATTTTGAATATTTATAATTCAAAAACTTATCCTCCAAATTTCGTTTCTAGGCATAGTTTGAGCCTAAGATTAAAAATATATTGTCGAAAATGGGTGCTGCTATTGAAGAAAACAAAGTTTAGCCTGGTTTTGATTTGTAAATGACCCCCTAAGCAAATTTTATATACATCATTTAGAAGTAAACTTTATTTCCAATCGTTTGGTACCAGCAACTTTCTTCTATTATGATTAGTTGCAGAGTTAGTAGGGGGTGTTTACTTTTTTCCTATGACTGTACAAAACTATAGAAAAATATAAGAAACAACCTCGTGTAAAATTGATTCCGATTAATACGAATTTAGTTTTATATTTATATTTATACAGATGAAAATACATAATTCATTTAAAATTCTTTAAGGGAAGTCTGTGATTTTGGATAAAGAAGCAGTTTGTAGAAACAGAAAATATGAAAAAAGAAATATATATATATAATTAAATTTATTATAATGCGATTTATAGTTCAAAAACACCAATTGTTTTACATTTACAGGAGATAGGACATTTCTTTTATTATTGTAAATTTGGCCTGCCTCGGAAAGAATCCGTTCGTTGCAAGCACTGCTAAAATAACACATTTGCTTGCTATACATATAAAAAAACGAAAACTGTAAAGCCAATACAATTGTTTTAATCACTAAACACCGTTCACTCTAAAAATCCGTTAATTTGATCTGCTTTAAAAAGATTACGGAAGATTGAATTATAATGTTTGATTAAATAAGATTAGTTAAACATCTGAAAATTGCTGATATATAATGAAAGTCAACAGAGTCTTTGCTTCTCGGTATTTTTAATAACACTATAATAAAATGATTTTAAATGTAACGCTTTAAATCTGACGTAATTTTCACCAAACTTTTCTTTCTGTTTGAAATTCACCTGAAAAAATTTTTATTGTTAGAAAGGAAATACAGTCGAACCTCGTTATCCCGACACTCTAATGACCGGAAAAAAGTGTCGTCATAAGCGGAGTGTCGCGGTAACCGGATTTGGAAGAAAATATGTTTATAAAAAGGTGTATTTTTAATTAATTTAAGACAATTTTAAATTCATAACTGTTTTTGCAGCTTTAGGCAATAAAACATTATTATTAAACAAAATAAACACAAAAACAACATTGAAAAGAATAAAAATCAGATTTATGATGACTTTTTTTTTATTGTTAATATTGATGAATTAAGGTTTGCTTATCCTAGATATGCTCCTACAATTCTTTTTTCGATATTATATAATGAATTGTAATCAATATTCGTTGTTTGAGAAATGGATGTTAGATAATTTCTGATCGTTTCAATGTAATGCAATACTTCGGTTTTAGTCGGATGAAAAACGCCGTGTAATCGAAAAAAAAGCCGCCTGACCAGAGCAAAAAGACCGCGAGTAGACTGATACGTCTATCTAGAGCTTAAATGTGTCATTCATAGTGTGTGGGTTTATTTATTCAGATAAAGGATAGAAGTAAAAATCCGCATTTATCTCAATGGGTATTTTAGACAGTTTTATGCAAAGTTTGGCTAAGACATTTTTTATCGCTTAATTTTCGTGCTTATAAGATGCATTATGTTACGGAATCGGCATTATTTATTTTTGTTCAAAATCACGCAATCAGAGAGGAAAAATGTAAAGAAAAACAATTGACTTGAAATGACATTTATTATTTTGTTTTTGCACGTTCACATGTTATTGTCACTGGTTAAAAAAGAAAAAAGGACAAGTTTTGATGTATTCTGTGGCAACTTCCTATATTTTTGTAGATTCAAGTAAGAAAGAAAATAAATGCCGGTAGCTTCTTTTTTATGAGTAATTATTACTAAGTTTTGAAGTTATCTCACCGTAGGAGTTGTGACATAAATAGTACAACTATACGAGCACAAAGGTGCTAATGTGAGTATGGTTTAAGTTTAAAATTTAAAGTTCAGTAAAGTCTTTCATTCGTAGAATTTAACAGTAAACATAAATCTGCTTTGCGTGGTACGTTTTGTGGATTTGTTACAGATTATGAAAAATGGACAATTTTCCTAAACCGTCGGGATATCAGGAGTGGAAAATTATTCAACAAAGTAAAATCCGGAGTTTATTTACATTAAAATCATATACAGAAAATCGAGACTTTGAAAAACTGACGTGATAAGCGGAGTGACCTGAAAACCGGGTGTCGGGATAACAAGGTCCGACTGTATTATCATTTGCGCTGTCTTAAAATTTGCAACAATAGTTAAAAAGATAATCTCGAAATATGAAATAAATCTCTGGTGTACGTGGAAATATGCATTTTAATTTAAACTGTTTGGCAATGTCGTTAATTGGCCATTTGAAATAGGACGCAATTTCACCCTCATTTACTGCTTTTAACGCTTATTAAATAATTCATTATTTTACAGTTTTCTTTCTTTTTAAATATTTACATATAAAAACAATTTTTATGACGTAATTTTCAATATTTTCCTGCTTTTAACACGTAATATTTAATTCTAATTTCATAACTTTTTCTTCTGTTTATAATAGTCACGTGTAAATAATTTTTTAATTTAAAGGCAATATTATTTACAATTGGCAATAATTTAAAATAATAACCTTTTCTAAACTATGTAAAAAATATATCTTTGGAAATGCTGAAAATTTGAATTTAAAATGGAAATAAACCCTCAAAAGATTAGTCAAATAAAAATAATAAATACAGTCTACACACCTGGAGGTTCCAGTGTATATCGTTAGAAAAAATTATTAAATTCCTAGATATTAATTTTTGCTTCTATAAAACTTTTTTAATGGAACGATTTCGACCAAATTTAACTTTAAATATCTCTTAAAATAATTCTTCGATTTAAAAACTATCTACTTCAGCGTGTTTATCAAACATTTCTCTATAATACCACCTATTTTCATATTTTTGTATGCAGTATTTTTCTTAATATTAATGAAAAAAGACCTCAGATAACAAAAAAAAAAAAAAAAATCATTGGACAGCGACAGTGGCAGCGTTAGTTACCTTTTTAACACTTTCCAACAAAGTTGAAAAGTGTTTATGACTTCGGTTTGTCTGTCCGTCTGTCCGCGCTCTAACTCTCGTAAATATAGTCGGATCGTTCTGAAATCTTTGGATGTTAGTGACCTCAAGTATAGCACGATCCCTATTTCAAATAAAGTTTCTAGCATGTTTAGTTCATTTACAGGGACAATCAAAAGTTTTCCGTTACATTACGGCCTATGGTAAAAAATCGTTTAAAATGTTTTTTAATGATGTTACATGCTTTCAAACATAATAAAATTCACATGCATTTATTAAGTGCACTAAAATATACATTCTATAGAATATACGATGCAAAGAATAGTTATTTATCATTTACAGGGCCACACAAAATAATTCCGTTACAGAACGATATAGGGGTGGAGGGAATTGTTTGCGGCGTATTTTAATTATGTTAAATTATTTCATGTATAATGAAATTGATATGCGTCGCTGAGGTTTACTATAACTTATTTCATGTATAATACGAAGTGCATAGCATTTACAGGGACACACAAAAGATTTCAGATACTATATTGTGTCCGAAGTACTGTGCAGTAGCGATGATTGCTGGAAATGCATTTTTATATATGTTATGTGCTTATATGTTTCACTACATTTATGCATAGTATATGGTGCGTATAAATGTTGTAATTCATATACAGGGCTACACAAAATAATTCGTAATGGTTACTGGGTATGATTGCAAATTGCTTAAAGGTGGTTTTTAAATGAGTTATGCTTTTTTACGCGGAGCTGCAGCTGGTTTACTAAGAAATGTTTATAGAACATAGATAAAAGTATATACAGGGTCACGCAAAGAATTGGATACATGGCCGTCTATAAATGATAATTTCTGGAAATGCAACTTCAGTCGTTTTAAGAGTGTTTTACTTTGAATTAAACTTTAGCTAAATAGGGCCGTGTAATAAAGGTACTAGGTTAACTACACGGCTGTTCAAATGTATACAAGTATGTTTTGATCTTTTAGTATAAACTGCTAAAAGAGAAATTTCATTATGCATTTTCTTGCTAAACTAAATTTTCCCATTATATAGTATATATATATCAACCTACAGATCAAATACAGGGCTGTTCGAAAGAATTGGAATACATATTTGACTATATACAGTAACTGCAGAAATCAGTTTTTCAAATGTTTCATGCGTTTTCTAAAATATTTACTTAGTTCTCTTGTATACCGTATTTCTCTAAATAACAAAGTTTTGTTAAAGCATTCAGGAAATGTTGGAAAGTGTTTCATAATCTATGCCAAACACATGATTTTTCTTACTTGTTTTAGAATAGAGAGAGAAAAGAAAATAACGTACGGTTAGAAATTATAAAACATTTTGCATCATTCAATAATCAAATGTTGCAGCAAACAATAACCATTTTTGATAGACAAATTTCAGGTATCAGAATGAGTAATGTTAAGTTAAAGGATCATTTTGAATTCCATCTTGGTTAATTGCACCTTTTATACAGCGATTCCTTTTTTTCAGATTTTTACTTTCTTCTACCTTTACAAGAAGAAAGTATTGGATTCATGAAAATTTTCGAATTCCGGTTTTCGACGGATTTACACGTTTAAGAGGTCAGAGAACCCGGAAAACATGATTTTACAAAATGTCTGTCTGTGAGTCTGTCCAGCGGCGTGCGAAGAGAAAACTGCGTCCGGGGCAAACATTCAATTTGGCGCCCCCCCCCCCTCCTTCATTTTGTGACAGGTGTCAGGAAAATGATGGAATATAAAAACAAAAATAAATACCATTTAATAAATATTTCGCGTTTATTTTGGAATTTTAAAAGGGTTTAATTTTAATTCAGGAATTACAAACAACTGTATATATAAGAGAAAATTGCACTTATTTGTTAGAGAGATCACGATATTTTGCGTCAGATTTTTCTCAATCTCTCTCATTTCATTTTCTAACCATTCTGAGTTGCTGTTAGTATTTTAGTTCAAGAAAATGGGCAAATTAGCAAGGCAAAAATCGCTAACAACCAGGTTGGAAACAAGTGGTCCCTTTAACCGATAAGTAATGAAAAAGGCAAGATAGAAAACTCTCTACAGAACATACTATAAAACATGAAAATAAATTATAATTTCATTACAGTAATTAAGGAAGATAATGGATACTATATTTTAATTAAAATAAAATAAAAAATGTAATACTAGGGAGATATGTTTTAATTTTATTTTTTTCGCTTTTTAGAGTTGCAAAATTCTCTATTATTTTTACTATATCTAAAGACTGCGTTACACTGAATTCAATAGAAAGTGAACTCAGGTTGCTTAATCTCTATTGATCCTTAGTAGATTCTAAGTAGTTTTTTACAATCTTCAGTTTACTGGAAGACCTTTCTGCTGATGTGGTGGTTACTGGAATGCTTAGAAAAATTCTATACGCTGTTTCCGTATTTTTGAATTCACTGTTAAGTCAAAATTTTGGAACAGTTGAAGGATTTCTAAAGGATCCATTTTATAAAAATTCTCATCCAATTGTGGAAATAATGTTTTTGCACTTAAAACCTCGCTTAACTATCCGGATCCATTTAAGCCAGCAGTATATTTATTTGCAAGATCCATGCAATGTTTACTTAACAGATTTTCTGTAACTGATTTTAGATTTGCACCAGTCAGAAACTCAATATTTTGTAATACATTTCGCAGTTTCATGAACCTCCGGTTCAGTTGCTCCATTATGATGTCAATATCCTCTATATATGTAACACTAAATTTTCTACTATCATCAGGCGTTTCGTAGTCGAACTGAATCGTCTGAGAATTTTACGTCTTCTGCTTTGCTTAACCCTTTCAGGGGTGGTGGTATTTTTATGAAACCACTTAACTTTAATTCCCAAATGCCCCAATGGCACCAGAATTTTGGTTAAAAAAATTCCGTTTAATATGTATGTGAAATGTAGCTGTTTCTTTTTTCTAAAAAAGTTTGTTTTTTAATTCCGGTGTCATTCGTTCACTTCAACACTTTAGCATGGAAGTGCTTTGACTCTGAAAGGGTTAAAAAAA
The DNA here is from genome assembly GCA_963932465.1 of Maratus speciosus. NCBI lineage: Eukaryota > Metazoa > Arthropoda > Arachnida > Araneae > Salticidae > Maratus > Maratus speciosus. The sequence continues at coordinate 42,756,221 of OZ010799.1, forward strand.
GGACCTGAATTTACAGACATAGCGAAATCTTTGCTTTCTTGTTCAAAGTTTTGAAATTTTTCGCTTCTTATTGTCTGAATAGAGTTTCTTAAAGTTTCAATCAGTTTGCTGGCAGCCAAAACATTCGTAGTTTTTTCTGGAGAATAATATTAGATTTTTCTATTTCATCTATAATGTTGTGTCAATCTATAAGGCCGCAAATGGAAAATTTTAATTTGCTTTATTAATCTTTTTGATCCCGGGTAAGTTTCCTGATTTTTCTTAATTTTTATAAAGTCTTCCAGAGCTTCTAAAATTACTGGCAACTGTTTGTAAACTGCAGATATACCTGGATTTTATTTTTATTACGATCGAGTATCGTAATGTTTCTTTAAAGAAACTGTTAACTGGGACATAAATATATCCCATATTTCAGGAGAAGTAAGAGTTGTGTAAAAATTTTATTTCCTTAAAAAAAAAAGGAATAAAAAGCCTCCCACAAACAGGTAACCTTCATAATCGCTGGGGGGTCAGAAGGGGCGCGACTTTCGTAGATGATTTGCGCCGAGTACAAAATTTTCAATACCACATTGAAACTTTTGAATACAAAGTTGCAACAACATATTTTAGAAGTATATTATAAAATCAACAAATCTGAAGAACTTGATGAAAAGTAAATGTGATCTTACTAACATAATTCAAGAAAAGCTATACTAGATCCAATAAGCAAATGATACTGATAAACCGATAAATGAAGTAAAATGTTCTGCTAAGAAAGTTACACTTAGTATTGAAATCAAACTGGAATGTGCAGAGGTAAGAAGCAAAAAATCTCCGTGATTGTATTATTTGAATTGCGATAGCAATTGACGAATAATTCTTTGCCACATATTATAACAACGCAGTAGAGTAACTGTACTTCACGGAACTAGAAATACCAACTGGAAGGTAAACATGGCTGTTTTACATAGAATGTTTCTCGTTCCCTGTTTGCCACCTGATTTTTGAGTTCCATCCTGTTACCCATAAACACTTTACAGAGAAGGGGATAGTTTGGCGTGCTTATCGTTTCTTTGACACGCATTTCCCTTGATATTTTCTTATTTATTTAATGTTTGATCGATTATTTTGTATTTGGTTACGGTCGATTATTTGTGAGAGGGATATTATATTCACCGTGGCAAAGAATATAATATCGAATAAAGAAATATGAATAGAGATCAGAATTCCTAAGTACCTGTCTGAAAATTCTATGACAGTAGATAAATATACAACTTTTCAAATTGTAATCCATCACTATATGTGTGGAGCAAACATGCAAACCATGCTTTCTCCTTCAGATACAAATTTTCAAAAAACACAAAAAACTGATAAATAAGAAAATAACTTGTATTTAATTCTCATTTTTATTGTGTATTTTTATTACTGTTTATTAGAAAGAATTGCAAGCATACCTAAGATATTAAACATAAAACAAATTAATAAAATACATTTAATATTTGGAGAAATCACGTTTTGACCGAATTCAGAGGAGGAAACATGTTTTGATTGTTTGACAAGTGGATAAAACGCTTTTTGAATGAAATAAGTTCTAACTCACAAATAATACAATAGCATTATTTTATTTGAATAAATACCGAATTTCAGTTGATTATTGTTAAAATAAAATGACAGATTATGGTACCTAGTAGTATTCATTAAATATTTACTAAATAAATACTCGTTTGCCGGAAATCCACTTCAAATTTTAAAACCAATATCTTCATCTAGACAGTTATACACATATCCCTCTTCTTTATTGCAGGCTTATCAATCATGGATAATGTGGTTGTATCATTTGAATATATCATCAGGTTGATTTTGCTACTGTTCACTATACATTACCTTCAAAAGTTTTTTAACACCTTTGTTCTTTTCAACTGGCATGGCGTGGCTAAGAGGAAGATATTCTAAAACAACCCTTTGAACAAGGCAACAGTAACTCCCTTTTTAAAAAGATTTACATCATATTCTTCATTTAGATCTTGAAATCTATAATTCTGGAAGCCTTTAACTTTAACAGTTCTCTTATTTTTTTCTAAAACAATCCGTTTCAATTGTGATATGTATGGTAGGTTTCGAAAGTACGCATTAAGTGGCAACTCTGATTGGCAGACTGGAGAAATCACTGCTTGATTGAATGCAGGCTTTGGAGGAAACACGCTTTGATTGAAACGTCAAGTTTTAAAATTGATTTATAATCGGAGAAAAATTTTTTTTATTAAAAAATACCATTTATTTCTGTGCAATTTAACACAGAGTTCATAAAAATAACAGTAACTCATTTTTTATTTTTTTTTTGTGAGAAAACACGGTTTGAATGTTTGCTCCACATGTATAGACATCACGGCCTATACGGGGATTTGGGTAGGTGTTGTCCGCCCCCACCCTTCTATATTTTGGAAAAGGGATGCGGGAATTGAAAAATGTATCTAACAGTATCTAACAGTATCCACAGTATTACAGTTTGCAACCCTTTTGGATTCTAAGAAAGAAACCACATGCTATTTTGAGAGTATGTTTTTGCGACAAGCAAAATTTCAGACGCGGGGAAGATATGGTTAACAAAAGAGAATTATAAAGAACTAACGCAAGTTTTAAAAATAAAAAGTCCTTAGCCCGAAATTTGTTTTTGTTCGTGGGGTAGGGGGCGATGCAATAACTTTGAAACAAAACATGTACGTAGTTTCATTCGAAAAAAAAAAATTCCCAATATATACATATATATTACAAAAAAAAAAAAAAAAAAGGATGGCGGACAGAAAAAAAAATGATCGATGTTCAAAAGAAATAAATCGAATTTGGAAGTAAGAATATGGCGCCCCTTCAATTTTCGCGCCCGGGGCGACCGCCCCCTTCGCCCTCCCTTTCGCACGGGGCTGTGTCTGTCTGTCCGTCTGTCTGTGTGTGTGTGACACAAATTTTGTGGGCGCTCTATCTCAAGAAACAATGAACGAAATTTAATAAAACTTTATATTCAGATAGAACCTGATATAAACTGGTGCTGATTACTTTTTGTTGGTATAAATCGCCCAACAGGTAGTGCTGCTATGCTGAATTTTTCACAATTTCCGCAATAGCTATATCTCAAGAACTAATGAACGGATTTTTTTTAAAACTTCAGATTCCATTAGCCCTTGATATAATTTAGTGCTGACTACTTTTTAGTCTAAATCGCCCAACAGGTGACGCTGCTATGCGGCATTATTCATGATTATCGCAATAGCTTTATGTCAAGAACTAATGCACAAATTTTCACTAAACTTCAGATTAGTTAGTCCCTGATATAAATTAGTACTGTTTAGTTTTTAGTGTAAATCGCCCAACAGGTGGCGCTGCTATGCGGCATTATTCATGATTATCGCAATAGCTTTATCTCAAGAACTAATGCACAAATTTTCACTAAACTTCAGATTAGTTAGTCCCTGATATAAATTAGTACTGTTTAGTTTTTAGTGTAAATCGCCCAACAGGTGGCGCTGCTATGCGGCATTATTCATGATCATCGCAATAGCATCTCAAGAACTAATGCACGAATTTTCACCAAACTTCAGATTCAGTTAGTCCCTGATATAAATTAGTACTGTTTAGGTTTTAGTGTAAATAGCCCAACAGGTGGTGCTGCTAGGCTGCATTTATCATGATTTCCGCAAGAGCTGTATCTCAAGAACGAATTTTCACCAAACTTCAGTTTCAGTTAGTCCCTGATATAAAATAGTACTGTTTAGTTTTTAGAGTAAATCGCCCAACAAGTGGCGCTGCTAGGCTGCATTTATCACGATTTCCGCAAGAACTGTATCTCAACGACTAATGCATGAATTTTCATCAAACTTCAGATTCAGTTTGTCCCTGATATAAATTGCTCCTGATTAGTTTTTGGAGTAAATTGACCTACAGGTGGCACTGCTATGTAGATTTTTTAACGATTTCCGCGGTAGTTCTACCTCAAAAACTAATGCACGGATTTTCATCAAACTTCAGAATCAGCTACAACTTGACATAAGTTGTTGCTGATTAGATTTTGGTGTAAATCACCTAACCGGTGACACTGATATGCTTTATTTTTCAGGAAATATTAACATGTATGAGATAGAAGAAAGTTTTCGGATTGCGACATCCGACTAGTTTAAATAATGCTACTGTTTTAAAAATTTTAAATTTACAAAAATTGTCTTTAAAAGGTGCACAATAAATTAAATTTCTAATTGAAGTTAATTTTTTAAAATATAAATCAGTAGAACCATGCGAGGCTATCACTCTGAAATTTTTGAGTTTATTTTCTGATACATTTTTCATTAATTTATAATTAAATGCAACTTTTTAAATCAAAAAGCTTGTTTTAATGAAATATGACTCACACTATGTCAAAAGCCTGATCAAAAACCTTTCATATGATACCCTATTCATCGTTGTGCATTTTGTACGTGCACAGAAAAAAGGATGTTGATATCAGAAATAATATGTATGATGATACTTAAACTAAAAATGTAACCAAAATTGAGTATACAATGTCAGATATGGGTAAAAAATCCTATCCAATGATACCTCATTCATCTTGTACGCTACATGTTAATTAAAATCAGTAGGGGAGAGTGGTAATGAATGGGCCATTAACAAAATATGAAAAAGTATTTGTATAAAATTATTTTAGATGCCAGCAATAGATGGAGCTATTTGTTCTACCAAACTCATCAAATTTTTCATTGTTTGGGAGAAGCCATTTTCCTACTAGAGTAGGATGGTCAAGAATCTGATTGAAAAGTAAATCTTTTCTCTTTTCAGTAAAATAAATAAGCGAAAAAATATCTATTATTTCATTGCAGATATGTGTATTAGCAAGTCTTTGCATATCTGTAAACTAACTTTAGGATGTATTTAGATGTTATTTGAATTTAATGTTCTAAAAAAACCTGAATATATTCCAGAACTATAGGCGGGGCTGAATGAGCCACTGTATCATGGTCATGAATGGGCCACCTTTGTCCTGATCATGAAGATATGGTTTTTCTTTCTTTTTTTCCTGATTTTCTCTTTAATATAAAACATGGATTTAGATTGGAAGTAATGGATTTAGATTAAATTACTGTCTAGTTAGAATAGGTTTATTGCTATGTCTAAAAAATAATTTGCCCATTTTCACCCTAAGAAATATTATTTATTAGTAACATAAGTTAAATTGTATAAATGAAGAAGGTGAACTGTCCAGTTGTTGACCACACCTACCAATATTTTCCCATTTGATATAAAACCAGAATCATTGTTTATATTCTGAATCTGATGGGTAGAATAAATAATAAAAGAAATTTGCACTAAATAGTCAATTAATAGGCAGTTCAATCCTGTTACAACCATATCGTTTAATATTAATTTTGAAAAATATAAATTTTGTTAAATCATAATGTGTATTATCTATTATTTTTATGCGCATTTTATGTACTTTTTTTCTTATAATCTCATTATTTTATCATTTTTCTGCTACAGTTATGCGATTTAATAATATCACTTTTGATGTTTATAAATTTTGATAAGCATTGTGTATCTATTTCAGTGTGCTTTTGATCCTATCATGTCAAGTGCCATTCATTTTGTGATATTAGGTAAATAAAAGATTAATTCCACATTTTTTCATTGAATTTATTTAGTGGTCCATTTATTACCTCCAATGGCCCATTCATCCCCATGGGTGGGGATATATATATATATATATGTTTACACACAAATAGGGGTGTTACCGCTAAACTCCATTCATGTGCATATCAGTTTTATTTTTTACATTCTTATACAGGGCTTAATTTCTAACAAAAAAAGTGCCGGCACCCAATATTCTGCGGTACCGGTACAACAACCGCACCCCCCCCCCCCGTCACTCCAATCTGCATATTTATATTTCGTACATTATTTGCAAAATTTAAAGCATTTTTTTTTCTTTAGCAAAATAAAAATTTTAAATATAATATATTTAATAACATTTACTTAGCTGTCAACTATTACACTTTTAATTATCACTCCTTCTGAATAGTAATCTTTACCTAATTTTAAAGTTAATTAATTTTAGAATTCTGCGATTAAATATGGTAAGGATTATGATTACGAAATAGTGTTAACACAAAAAAAGGATAGTTCGCAGCTATGCATTTTTAAGAAAACATGAATGAAATTTACAGAGATTAATATTTATATGCTGAACAATGGAACTGCGTTTTACAATTTCGTATAAAAGGTGCATATCTTAAACTATAATCGATTCTTCAACATAACAATCTTTTGTAGTGAGTCCCTGAAAATTCGATTAAATTAATAATTTGACACTGTTATCGGAAAGAACCGATGCTTTTATAGAAAAAGGGGAAACACTGCTTGATTGCTTTCTATCAGAATAACAATAACATGAAAATTAAAATAGTAATTAAAGCCTTTGTGCAAGAATATTAAAAAGCAGTAAACCAACGTTTAAAATGCACAAATAATGCGTGAAAAGCAGCAAACAGATGTTTCGAATCTACAGCGAGATTCTTCATCAGTGCAAGATAAGGAAAAAGGACCAGCGTGCTAGAAAAAGCAAGGCTGAGCAAAAAAGAGCTTTTGCCCAGCCTTGCTTTTTCTAGCACGCTGCTCCTTTTTCCTTATCTTGCACTGATGAAGAATCTCGCTGTAGATTTGAAACAGCTGTTTGCTGCTTTTCACGCATTATTTGTGTATTTTAAACGTTGGTTTACTGCTTTTTAATAACAATAACATGGCAATTATATCTACTTGCAAATGAAAGTGACTTTGTAAATGTGCAGAGCAGCCTTAGTATGGGTACCGTTCATGATACAAAATAAATAGAAAAATCACTTATGGGATTTTATACTCGTACGCAATAGAAGACAAACAAAACCTCAAGCTGATGCACGTTGGCAAAAACAGAAAATATTCTTTCCAGGTTATATATATATATATACATAAAACAGCCAATAAAAATTTATCCTACTGTCACAAAAGAAAATCGAACTGAATGCAAATTAATTGTTCAGCCTCTTGAGTGGAGCCGTATCAACACATCGTCGCCGACATAAATTCAAAATAGAAAAACACGATTTCTGTTTCCTCTTCACTTTGATCAAAATAGCATTAAAATGATTTGAAATAGGATATAATAAGTAATTATAAAGGAAGAAAAGGGTTTTTTTTTTTTTCTATAGATGAATAAATAAAATTTTAATTGTAATATTGTAATACAGATTGAGCTCGAGTCAGTCCAAGCCCAAAACTGATATACAAATTGAGTCCGTTTTATCTCCATCTTCTACGTGTGCGATACATTACGTCACATATAAGTGTTTTGGTAAAAAAGAATCCAAAAGCTTGGAGATGGGAAGGAAAGAAAAAAGTAATTTAGACTTCGGTTTTTCGGAAGCGCTATTGCACGGGGCTCCGGAGCCCTGTATTTATGAGCTCCGGTGAATTCCGACCAATATTTGAATATTCACTAAAAAGAGAGACGTATCGGAGCCGGACTCCGGTGCAAATTAAGTCCTGTTACATACAAGTACAATGTACCAGTACTCGGTACTCAGCTATTCGGCCAGAGTACTTCCCAGAACACCATTAATAAATAAGTGATAACACTGCTCATAATAATATAAAATTTTAAACTTGTAATATTAGTTTCATATTATTGCACGCTATTTTAGTTTTACCTATAACCCCTCCCCTCTCTTTGCCGTCTCTTCTTCGGTCTTGATTTCTGCGAGCATTTCCGTCAATCTTAAAGACAACCACAGTGACAAACAAAAGCTGATTTCAGTATAAACACAATTTTTTCATGCCAGAAAACAGGAGGTGTATTTAATTTTATGATCATTAGTGACACGTGACAGAAAACAATAATTAATAATTAAAGAAGAAAGAAGAAAAAATTAATAAATTAAATTTCCATTCATCCATGAAAAATAATATAGTTCTCAGTAAAAAAAAATAAAAAAAAAAATTGTGAGAATTAAGCATATTATTGGTAAAAGCTAGCAAACACAACGTGTGGAAAAAAAAAATATTCCTAGTAAACACACATTACCAAAATTAGTCAGAGCTAATAGAAAATCTATATAAAAATTACATTTAAAATCTGTTTGAGATAATAGGAAATAGTAAATTAAATCTGAATGTATGTTAAGAATATTAGTACACAAAAGCACGTGCAGGCTGTATAAAATTATTAATACTAGAAAACAGGAATTCTGCTTTTTCAGAATTTAGTGTCGGCCCCGATTAAAAAAAAAATATATGTATATATAAATAGTACAAAACATATTTCAATTTTAAGACTTAAAGCACACACTTTTATTTTATGTAAAATGACGTCATTCGCATCCGCTTAAGAATTCCACATTTACGATCCACTCTTAAACATCTACAGTAAAGTACGCATAGGATGTCACTATCACAAAATAATACACAAATGCAGCAAAAATATGCGTCATTAAAGAAACTCGACTAAAAAACGGCTATCTAATGATTCACATGCCTTCATTTGCTTGTAACATTAAATTAGATAACTTCAAATTAAATATAGTTTATAATAGCTCCATGTTTTAACAGAAATTATTCGTTTATATTTTTCAAAATAGCACGTATTTTAATTACATTTTCTTTCGGTTGTTATAAGAAAGTGGCAACAAAAAGATATAATTGGTATTTTTCAAAATTATTTTCCCTTTACTTTCTACATGAATGGAGTACTTGAGTTGCCAAAATGAAACAAATGGTGCTAAAAACTACAAAAAAATTAATATTTCAAAAATGAATGGATATACAGTTTTCAAACAAATTGCATTTAAAAGTACTTTTTTTTCCCCAATACGACGGTATAAAAATTGAAAACGTGCGATGCTTAGAAATTAAAAAAAAAGCCATAGAGTATTTGATTGTATAATGATACATCTACTTTGTTTATTGCTAGCGTCTGTAAGGTAACGTTATTTTTTGGACACAAAATAAGTTGGGAGAATGAAATAGCATACCGTACCGGGGGGCTAAAAACATATAGTGTAAATAATGGGAAAACAATGAGAGAATTATACTAAAAAGCATTTTTACCTGAAACAGACGAGAATACCATCAGACTGATTGAGTGACTGTAATTTAACAAGAACTAACTACCAAAAGCTATTAGACACGTGAATATATACGATGGATGGCTATGAGCTACTACTAACGATCGATCGGGAAGATAACGAACAGGGGAAAAATCGCTTCCCCTTTGAGCAGTGGAGAAGGGGTGAAACATTACCGGGTTTTCCCCGGGGCCGTCGCGAAACAACTTTCTTTTCTTCTCGAAAGTTGTTTCGTGACGGCCCCGGGTTTTCCATGAATATTGTGGCTTTACCTTTTTGTTTGTCTTATTCGGTTATGGAAAGCAGTAGAAATATAAATAAACATGGGAGAACGTTGAATTCTATAATTTGATCAAAGATAATATTGAATTATTTTCAAAAAGAAATTTATAATTATAATAATAGAAAAAAATAGAGTAATGTATGTTATCTATATAAAAATAGCAGTGGAGAAGAGAGGAAATAGTGCTGGGTTTTCCCATCAATATTATATGATTCCCTTTTTTGTCTTGCATTTGTTACTCGGTTATGAGTAGAATTATAACGAAGCTTTGAAGAATGTTGAATTTTAAAGTTTGAACAAAGACAATATTGAATTTATAAAAATGAATTATTTTCAAGAAGAAACATATAATAATAATAATAATAGAAAGAATTATAGTAATGTCTGTTATCTATATAAAAATATTTTGTTTTACATACCTGTAAAACAAATATTTCTATAGCTAATAAAACGAAAAATGTAGATTTGTCAATTCTGCAATATACGTATTTATGTATAAAAATATTTATTATTAATAATATAGTAATTATATATATTGAATATAAATGTATTCGAAAATTATCTACATCTGTTAAACAAAAACTGTGTTTTTAGGGCTATTTTTACGATAGTAATTTTTATTAAGATTTATAAATGAATGATTTATCTGTCTCTCTGTTTACCCATATTTTCCTCTCGTAATGTAACCTTTACCATTTAGTAATAATGTCAGAAAGGTATTAAAAAATATTCAAGTAAAAAAAAAAATAATTCTATAATTACCAAATGAAATGGAAATTTTGACAACACGTGGAAAGAGGTATGCACGGGCCAGGCAAAAAAAAATTGAACTGGCCTGCAGGGCAGGGTCAATAAAAAAAAGTTAGCGGGCCTACCCGCCCGATATAAAAATCTAAATGATGCCAAAAAAATATGAACCATTTTCAATGAATGTGACTTTCGCGAGAAGAAGTATAAATGAGAGTCACGAGCCGATGCAAGTTTGACAACATCAATACAGAAATGTAACATGTCCATCTTAGAGTCGGACAGTTTCATGGTGTCTGATCCTGGTTTTAATTTTTTCAGCACTCTTAACAGTGCCGAGATCAGGCTTGCATTTTTTTCCCCTACAAAGTCGTGCCGGGACGGAAAATGTCTTAATCGTTCTCATGATGTGTAGGGCAGGCAATATGTTTTGTAAAAGTATTAAGACCGATAATGAATTTCTGTTAACAGTATTTTTGGAACGGTTACATACATGGTACCTTAAGGTGGTTCTCAAATTCACTGCTCAACAATAAGAACCTTTCCGACACATTTTCTGACTCATTTTTAACTGTAAAGGCATAAAATTGAAAAGCCGGGGATTTAGGGGGGCGATTGGAAGAGATTTGGAATCGAATAGCGTTTTCCATTTTTGATATATTACTTACAGAGATATAAGAGATTCTTGTCACCTGATTGTATGTTTTTATCCTTTTCCGTGCTATCACTTCCGGAAATTCGATTCAAAGCGCTTAATTTGGCAGTATTTTCTCAAAGAAATATTGCTTTTATATTTAAAAAATAATAATAAAAATAACTAAAAAAATAGCCATTTACATAATTTCTGAATAAGAATACCTGCCAATCTTACGTTTTTCCGAAAAGAAATAAATTCTGAAATGTGTCAGAATGTAGCTCCTTTGAATTTGAGAAAAGCCTTAAAAAATGACAGAGAAATATTTTTACAAATCTACTTTTCATTAAACAGCTTCAAAAGTTATGTTTTTAACCCTTTATTCTAAACTACATTCATTTTTTAATGAATTCTTGTTTGAATTTTGAAGCATATAAGACTGTAAGTAATTATTAATGTTACTGTTGTGTGTTTTATGTTTTGCGAACACATAGTAATCTAAAATATACTGTGAAATGTTCCCATAAATACGTATGTAGTATCCTTCTATATATAAAAAAAAGTTTTGATTTGGAAACGGACTAATGAAAATCTGCGTAGATCATCCGGGTATACTCTTACTAGATCGGCATCCATATTTTTTATGACCGGGGGTCTTTCTTCGTTAATATTAAGAAAACTGTTTCATACAAAAATATGAAAATCGGTGGTATTATAGAGACATGTTTGATAAACACGCTGATGCAGACAGTTTTAAAATCGAATGATTATTTTAAGAGATATTTAATGTTAAAGATGGTCAAAATCGTTCCATCAAAAAAGTTTTATAGGAGAAAAACTACACATAGAAACTTAAACATTTTTAGATCATTTTACACATTGGAAGTTCCAGATGTGCAGACTGCAATTATCTTTTTAATTTGACTCATTTTTTGAGGATTTATTTTCATTTTAAATTCACATTTTCAGCATTTCGAGAGATATTTTTTACACATTTTAGAAAAGGGCAATTATTTTAAACTGTTGCCAATTTTAAAAACAGCGCAAAAAATAATATTTCCTTCAAATAAAAAAATCATTTACACGTGGCTATTATAAACAGAAAAAAACTTTCAAATTCGAATTAAGTGATTACGTGTTAAAAATCAGGAAAATATTGAAAATGACATCATAAAAACTACAGTTACACGTGAATTTTAAAAGGGAAAGAAAATTTTTAAATATTAAATTCATTATTATACGTTAAAAGTCACAAATGAAGGAAATTACGTCATATTTAAAAAGGCTAAATAAATAAAAGTTGGCAAAACACTTTAAATTAAAAAATATATTTGCACGAGACGTTTATTTCCTATTTTGAAATAATCTTTTCAACTATTATCGTGAATTCTAAGACAGCGCAAATAATGTTTCCTTTCTAACAACAAAAGAATTTTCATGTGAATATTAAAAAGAGAAAGGAAACTTCGGTGAAAATTACGTCAGATTTAAAACGATACATTTAAAAGAATTTTCTCATAGCAGTGTTAAAAATTACCAAGAGACAAAGACCCTGTGTACTTAATTCATTTTACATTAGCTTACTTTAAAATTTTTAACTAATTTTTAACACTTTCCAACAAAGTTTAAAAGTGTATTGATTTCGGTTTGTCTGTTCGCGCTCTAACTCTCGTAAATATACTCGGATCGCACTGAAATTTTTGGTTATTGACGTTTAGCCTAGCACGAACCCTATTTCAAATGAAGTTTGTAGCATGTTTAGTTCATTTACAGGGGCAGTCAAAAATATTCCATTACATTACGGCCAATGGGAAAAAATCATTTCAAATGAATTTTAAAGATGTTACACCCTTTCAAACATGATAAAAATATATGCATTTATGAAGTGCACTAAAATATGCAGAATATTCTGTAGCATATGTGGTGCAATGAATAGTTACTATTCATTTACAATTCATTACACAAAAGAATTCCATTACAAATGGTATAGGGGGGAATTGTTTGCGGCGTATTTTAATTATAAAAATTCATATATAACAAAATTGACATACGTCGGTGAGGCTTACTTAAGTTATTTCATGTATAATACGAAGTGTATAGCATTTACAGGAACATACAAAACATTTCAGACAAGTATTTTCTATCCGAAATACTGTATATTAGCGGCAATGGTAGGGAATGCATTTTTAATTATGATATGGGCTTTTAAGTTTCACTATATTTATGCATACTATATGGTGTGTGTAAATGTTATAGTTGATATACAGGGCTACGCAAAAGAATTCGTAAAGGTTACTGAGTATGACTGTAAATTGCTCAAAGGTGGGTTTAAAATGTGTTATGCTGAACTGTGAAATGTTTGTAGAATATAGATAAAATTATATACAGGGCCACGCAAAGAATTGGATACATGGCCGCATATAGATGATAAATTCTGGAAATGCGATTTCAGTAGTTTTAAGAGTGATTTAGTTTCAATTCAAGTTTAGCTAAATAGTGGCGTATAATAAAGGTACTAGGTAAACAACAGGGCTGTACAAAAGTATTGAGGTATGTTTCCATCTATTAGTGTAAATTGTTGAAAGAGAAATTTCAACCTGTTATGTGTTTTCTTGATAAACTAAATTTACTATTATATAGTATATATATCAGCCTACAGATCAAATACACGACTGTTCGGAAGAATTGGAATAAATATTTGGCTATGGATGGTAACTGCTGAAATCAGTTTTTTAAATGTTTAGTTAGTTATCTTATTTACCTTATTTCCCTAAATAACGAAGTTTTGTTAAAGCTTTCAGGGAGTGTTGGAAAGTGTTTCATAATCTATGCCGTACGCATGATTTTTCTTTCTTGTTTTTAATCAAAGACGAAAACAGCCATTGCATCTCTTAGCAGCGGCTGATTTCGTCTTAAAAATTTCCAATCAAAGGAAAATGAATGAAAACCCGTTTACAGGGAGACCGTTATTGTTTTTTTAAAATTATAATTCAAACTTTTTAAGGCCGATGAAATTAGCATGCTTTTAGAATCTGGGGTGTCTGAACGGGGGTTGGCGAGCGTAGCTCGTAGGGGGCAGAGCTCCCTAGTTCATTAAAAGAATTTTAATTGTATGTCCAGAAAAAACGGAACTTTTTGTAGAAATTGAGTCTGGCTGGGCCGGGTCTATTTTCACGGACTTTTGGACGGGCCGAACTTTTAATTTTTACACCGGGCCTGGAATTCCGGCCCGTGCAGACCTCTACACGTAGTTACAAGAAAAAAAAAAGATGCTAATTTTAACAAGATATAAAACATTTACGACAACTGGCCTACTTAAATAAAAATTACCTTACGGCAAGGAGAACAAATGCTAAAACATAAAGGAAGGTATAAATCCTCTATATTTCTCTTACGTGACGCGAGTTTTCTGGATTATAGAATTTTGCGGATTATAGATCATCTTTTTGTTTACATTTTATATCTGCGCGGTGCTGCGTGGACTAAGTTGCGCAATTCCACTTAACCACTCACACGTTTACATTCGCCCTCTTATCTCCCCTCCGAACTTTCCATATAAGGTTTACTTTAAGTTTTTTGGTGGCTAAATTCGGAATTTTAACTTACTTCCAAAATTTTCTCCCCCGAACCCCCCCCCCCTCCCTCCAAAAAATAGTTGTTATTAACTTAAATTTCTTATTGTTTTAGGGGAAAAGCATTACGAAATTCAGAAACTAGACAAAATTTGCAACAAATAGGATATATGACATTATGACGTAGGATAAGCGGGGAGAGAGGGGGCTGCCTCGGAACATTCCCCGCGCGCTTTTCTCAAAAACCAATTTTTTTCAAAAAATCAATTTTTTGGGGCGTTGCCGGGTGAAATTTTGGTGGGAAGTTACAAATTCGGATTCAGCGACCCAAAAAACACAAAGTGAGTCGAAATCCAGAACTTGTATTAATTTTGCCAGGTAAAATCCCCTATTGCCTGGACTTCATAACTTAGTGCACGTAGCGCCGCAGTGCATGTTCAGGGGCAATCCTCCCCCTCCCCGTTCATCCTACATCATAATGTCATATATCCTATTTGTTGCAAATTTTGTCTATTTTCTGAATTTCGTAATGCTTCCCCCCCCCCTAAAACAATAAGAAATTTAAGTTAAAAACAACTATTTGGGGGGTTTTCGGGAGGGGTGGAAAGTTTGGGGGGAAGTTAAAGATTCGGATTCAGCTACCCCAAAAAATTAAAGTAAACCTTATAGAGAAAGTTCGGAGGGCGAATGTAAACGTGTAAGTGGTTAAGTGGAATTGCGCAACTTAGTTCACGCAGCTCCGCGCGCATGTTCCGAGGCAGATTCCCCCTTTCCCTTCATCCTAAGTCATAATGTCATATATCTAATTTGTTGCAAATTTTGTCTACTTTCTGAATTTCTAGACACTTTTCCCCTAAAACAATAAAAAAAATTGATTTTTTTAATAAAAACCTGTTTTTGGGGGGGTTGCCGGTGGAAATTTTGGTGGGAGTTAAAAATTCGTATTCAGCGACCCAAAAAACATCTAGTAAGCCTTTTCACAGAACTACCATGAATTTTGCTAGGTAGATCCCCTATACGGTCTCTATTGCCTGGACTAATATGAAAGATTTTTGTTTTGAGAAAGTGGTGCGAGATAGAATAATAATAATAATAATAATAAAAGCAATTTAACAAATTACAACGACCATTTGGAAAATGATTTTTTCAAAGACTAAAATTTAAGACATAAAAAATCGCCCGGAGTTGATCCTACAATATGTATGCCATGAATTAAACATTAATAGTGTTATTACACGTAAAAATTGCAAGCGACAGAAATCGCCTGCGACTCGTACGTATTATCCACCTGAAACTTACGTATTATCCACGCATTTCATTGGCTCTTCGGGAAAAGGCTTTTCCATCGTCAGATTTCCAAGAAATCTGACGGCCAATTTTAAATGAAATTTATTTCTTAAACTTCTAAACATCCCACAATATTGCTTTTTACACCGTCGTATAGAGCAAAAAAATGTACCTTTAAATGCAATTTGTTTGAAAGCTGTATCTCAATTTGTTTCAGAGTTATTAATTTTTTTTGTTGTTTTTATTACTTTTCTGTCATAATGGCAACACTCTGTTGTCCATCTCTGTTGAAAGTAAAGGGAAATACAGATCACTGTATAGACCCATCAGAAAACGAATAAAATGCGGATTCAACCAATAAAAAGCTTCAGGTATGCTTTTGATTTCCTACCCTGACGAGGACAATAACTATTTTTCCAAATGGTTAATAAATAAAAAAAAAAAAGCCAGTGGCAGCCCTGAAATAAATCCGTACCCAAGGGGTTAACGGTAATTTTTACTGTTTACATTCCAACTTGTAATACAGATAATAGACATTTGCGGATTATACAGGGTGTTCATAAAAGAATGTCCCAGTTTTAATTGTATATTATAACAGTTTAATTTAGAGTATTTGCAACAAATCATACGTCAAGTTGAAGGTAATGTAACCTAGTTTTTTTTTTTTTTTCTTACTAATGTTCAATAGGTGTACATTTAGTTATACAGCACACATCCAACCTAAATTCCAACATTTCATACACTTCAGTTAACAAGTCCGGAGTCACTGAACCAAAAGCCTCTTCAATTCTGACTGAGTCTCGATTTTTGCAAATCATAAGGTAGCGGCGTAACGTAGACGCGATCTTTTATAAAACTTCAAAGGAAAAAATCACATGGCTGTAACGACTTTTAAATCTTGAGCCCAGCAATAACGCTTTAAGCTCAGGAGTCGCTATTTTGCGTATGTGGCACTGCAAGCGAGTAACTAACAAAGCAGTACACGCGCATACACTTATCTCAAACATAAATTAGTTGCTCTTTACGTGTGACCTTGAACCAACATTTCAACGCCTACAGTTGATACTATAAAAATTTATAACGCGGACATTAATTTATGGATACCCTGTACATTGGTGGATTTCGCAGAGTTGACTGCATTAAAATAATTAGCATATAATTCAGATCTTTTCTCCGGCCTCCTCCAAATTTCCTGTCCTTTTGTACCCCCAGAGATGCTTACTAAAATTTTTGTAAGAACCAAAAACTGGTACAGAAATGAGCTAGAGGGCGGATAATTTTGCCGTCATGTGGCTATATATTATAATTAATTACTATTCTATAATAATTATTGATGTGTTTAAATATTAATTTTTAACCAATGTTAACAATTTAATACAGTGGAACCCGGTTAAGACGCTCACGGTTAATACGCGATCCCGCTTAATACGCGGATTTCCTCCGATCCCTTGAACACCGCCCATAAGACTAATTAAAAAACATCACGTTTAAGACGCGAATTTATTGGTGGAGACGCGAATTCCTTCTCTCTTCTCAGGTGTTGTCAATTTAGCGGATTTTTTTTATTCAGATTCTGTATACTAGTATTTACTTTATGTAATAACACAATAATTAAAGCGAACATTACTAATCGAAAATAGTGGTACACGTTTGAATGGAAAAACCCTCTAAATTAGCAACACTGCAATTCTTCTTTGATCTCGTGTCCTAACATTCTTTGTCTCTCGCTTTGTGCATCTTTTTATTGTAGTAGAGAGAGATAGAGGAATTCAGGATGCTCAGATACGTCGCAAAAGTTATTATGATTAAAGATAATTATACCTGTTGTTCGTGAGGTTTTAAATGTGCGTTCTATCACTACTATCTTTTATAATGCATGTTGTAGACAAAATAGAAAAAGAAAAAAAGAAACTCGCAAAGATTAAACAAATATGACTGCGGTTGTATTAATTGTTTTATGTTTCTCATGTTTTCGTTACTTTTTACTATGCTAACAATATTTGTTACGCAAAAAGTAACAAGGATAGTTTTTTCTTACTATAAAAAGTACTAAATATGATTTTAACAACTGCATTGTGTTTCAAAGGTTTAATATTGTTTTCTTTCTGTTAAAATAAAATAGTCTAGCTGGAAAATTATTGTTGTTGTTTTATCTTTAGTTGTAACCTATTAATCGACCTAAAGCCATGTTTGAATCTATATTTATTTTCAGTTATTATTCCAGTTGGTCCTATTAAAAGGTTACAATAAGTAAAATTGAATACAATTAAATTTAAATTTAAATATATATATAGCACAATTTTTGACCTTAAACATATAAATGAAAGTTCTAAAGTTCATTGAGACGATTAGATGTGTAAATAAGCCCAGTTCCTGTAACGTTATACAAATCACGTTTAATACGCGATCCCGCTTAATATGCGACTTTGGTCCACTCCCTTCAAACGCATCTTAACCGAGTTCGACTGTATATGCAATAATTAATAATTTTATTAAATGAATATATTAACAGTATTTAATAGAAGTACACTTAATTAGTATAAAACTAAATTTACACAACTGTTTTATCCAGTTTCGTAAAATATTTTCATTTATCAGATGAAATTTGTATTTATATTTGATTATTTTCAATCAACTAAACACTCTTTCAGATAAATATGTTGGGCTAAAAATTCTAAAAAAATTTCTTACACAAGATTCTGAATTTGGTACATATTCTGAAGCTGAATTCTAAATGTATGTTCTGTATAATTGTCTGTTTATTTTAACATTTATTATGTCTAATTAAACAACTGTGAACTCTTAAAAAAAATACATTTTACAAACTATTTACCTACTTATGTTTTATATTTGTTTTAATTATGATGTTCACTTGCAGGGCCGCATATGTAGCTGTAACGCTTACGTTGCTAAATTCATCTCTGAAAATGGTTCTTTATTATTTCCATGTTAGTTAAATTGGCATCAGTGAAGAATATATTTGCACCAAGAAGTGATATTGGGACAGGGAAAACATTGAATGTTGAGAAATGTGAATGGTAAAATCAGGGTTCGTTGACATATATCAATGGATATTTATCATGATATATATCCAGTATTTATTTTCAAAATATCAAGATGTTTGATATTTTCTATATTTGATATTTATTTTCAAAATATCAAGATGTTTGATATTTTCTATATTTGATATTTATTTTCAAAATATCATTGTGCAAGATATTTTTGATATTTTTAGTCCAAATAAGTGTAAATGGAATTTACAACTGTTATTTGACTGTGTCATTTTCCTGCAGATAAAGAACTTTTCACTCTGGCAGTGCCTTGCTTAGTCAGAGAAGAAGAAAAAAAAAATCTTTTCCAAAGCTTTATGTTTGAAGCTTTTATTTTTAAATGTAAAACTAATTATTTGGGACTATTAATTCAGAACAGCCATTGAAAGATAAATCCTCTAATTTAGATAATCAGTTATATACAGCTTTATTAGAAAAGATTTTTTTTTGATTTTGTTTTAGTTGAGTTTAAATTGTATAACATGTTAGGAAATAAAAAATAAGACATGCTTATATTTATGTTACATTATTTTGTATTTAATATTGTATATATTATATATATATATTTATATACACGGTGAATCTAAACTCTTGGGCAAAACTTTAAGGGATGATAGTACACATCAAGACAAACAATATAAAATAGGAAACTAAGGGTCCCAAACGTCTTCCGAAGGAGACAGGTGCCATTAAAGTTAAGAGTCCAAAATTTCAAATGATTATAAAAAACAAAAAAATTAATCGATCCGTTTGCGGTTTTCGTTAAAACTATTCTTTGTGTTAGTATTTTCTTGAAAATAAATTTTAAAGATAAAGTTAAAAAAATGCCGATAGATGACGTTTTAGACTTTGAAGTAACAAACAACTATTTTTTACCGTTATTTTTTGTATCTCATCAAATGCTTTCAAAAGCTTAGACTTAAACTTAAATTTTGAGATCAAAATCTGAATCGTTGGGAGTGGTTAAGTAGCGCAAACTGAACTGTGTTCAGGAGTGGAAATTTGAACCTTCTCCACTCCCTGAACGCAGTTCAGTTTGCGCTACTTCAGATTTTGATCTAAAAATTTAAGCTTAAGGTCTAAACTTTTGAAAGCATTTAATGGGATACAAAAAATAACGGTAAAAAATAGTTGTTTCGTTACTCCGAAGTATAAAGCGCCCTCTATCGGAATTTTTGAACTTTATTTTTAAAATTTATTTTCAAGAAAATACTGACACAAACAATTGTTTTAGCGAAAACCGCAAACGAATCGACCAATTTTTTCGTTTTTTATAATCATTTGAAATTTTGGACCCTAAACTTTAGTGGTGCCTATCTCCTTCGGAAGACGTTTGGGAACCTTAGTTTCATATTTAATATTGTTTGTCTTGATGTGTGCTATCACCCCTTAAAGGTTTGCCAAAGAGTTTATATTCACCCTGTATATATATATAAATATATTTTAATAAAGTTATGTCTTCTTGATACTTGATAGTGAATCCTATTGTTTATATAAGTGTATAAAGCAAATTGTTTCTGTTTTCAATTAGTTGATCTTCGATTTTGTTTTAAGAGAAAAAAAAATGCATTTTTAGGCTATTGTTTAAGTTTTCATGTTAAGTGCAATAAAGTTTTAGTTTCTAATTTATATTATGGTTGAAAACATTTATTATCACCAATAAGTTGGCTATTTTGAAAATATCTGATATACTACATAAAAAATATCGGATATATATCAGAATACTGGATCTTTTTGATATTTTCAAAAATATCATGATATTTACGAACTCTGGGTAAAACACCATTGTAATATGTTATGCTATTAAGGTTGTTCTCAAAGCCAAAGGAGCTACTTTCTGACAGGTTTTTTAATTCAGTTTTCCTTAGGATTTAAATATTGTTAATAATATAAGAGATGAGTTTTAACTAACTTCCTGGTCTGATCCTGAGATGTTGTTAAAATCTAGAGATTTAGCACAAAAAATAAACAAATCATACTTGAATTTATATTAAGGTTGTTCTCAAAACCAAAAGGATTACTTTCTGATACATTTCTGAATTAACTTTTGTTTGGAAACACATGAAATTGGTACACTGTAAAAAAAAAAATAATGCCAGTTTTTCGGTAGGAATCGGAAAAATAGTTGCCCTTATCGTGCCGGAATAATTTCCAACCCAGCTCGGAATAAAATCCGTAAAATCGGAATAAAATCCGTAAAATCGAAATAAAATCCGTAAAATACCGTTTTACTGACTATTTCCTTATTTTCACGGATTTTTTTCAGAGCTGGGTCGGAAATTATTCCGGTACGATAAGGGCAACTATTTTTCCGATTCCTACCGGAAAACTGGCATTATTTTTTTTTTACAGTGTAGGTATTCTTATTCAAAACCTATATAATTGAAAGATTTTTCCCTTTTTTGGTAAAGGCTGCAGTTCTTTCAAAAAATACTATCAAAGTTGCATTTTCAACTGAAGTTTCGTATGCAACACCGGAGAAAGGAAGAAAACAGGTCACCACATGACCATTATTTGCATTGACTACACTGTAAAAAAAATACGTCCAGTTTTCTTGTAGGAATCGGAAAAATAGTTGCCCTTATCGTACCGGAAAAATTTCCGACCCAGCTCGGAATAAAATTCGTAAAATTGGAATAAAATCCGTAAAATACCGTTTTATTGACTATTTCCTTTTTTTTTACGGATTTTATTCCGAGCTGGGTCAGAAAATTTTCCGGTACGATAAGGGCAACTATTTTTCCGATTCCTACAGGAAAACTGGTCGGATTTTTTTTACAGTGTACAGTGTTTATAACTCAACAAATAATCTATTTATAAAAAAAAAAATGGAAAACACATTTCGATTCCAAATCGCTTCAATAGTCAGGTCTGCCAATTTTATGTCTTTACATTTAAAAATGAGTCAGAAAATGTGTCAGAAAGTTTTGTATTCTTAAGCAGGGGATTCGAGAATTGTCTTAGATTTTCCTGCACTGTAAAAAAAAAAAAAAAAAAACGACCAGTTTTCCTGTAGGAATCGGAAAAATAGTTGCCCTTATCGTACCGAAAAAATTTCCGACCCGGCTCGGCATAAAATCCGTAAAATTTGAATAAAATCCGTCAAATTTCAATAAAATCTGTCAAATACCGTTTTATTGACTATTTCCTTTTTTTTACGGATTTTATTCCGAGCTGGGTCCGAAAATTTTCCGGTACGATAAGGGCAACTATTTTTCCGATTCCTACAGGGAAAATGGTCGGATTTTTTTTACAGTGTGTTGTTGTTGCTTATTGAAGAGTCCAGTGCAAAAAGGGATAGGTCTATTTTTACATTTTTTTCAGGAAACAATAAAAACTGTCTCTTTCGTGCGCCGAATTGATAAAAGGGTCATAAAAATATCTCACATCGAATCCAGACAAATCAATGGAGCTATATTGTTTTTATGGAAATCGGTAAAACATCTTTTTACCCGACTGCCAGGAAGGGTTATGTGTTTCACGCGTATCTGGGTATGTGGATTTCTTTATACCCTGGAAACATCCCAACGGCTTGATGGATTTTAATGAATGAGGTCTCTATCGATTCGCCTTAATCGTCCGATGGTTATAGAGTAGGTTTTCTTTTTATAAATTCAAAATGGCGGCCGTAAAATACAAAATGGTGGTAGACACGAAAACATATTTTACGCACCATATTGAGTGGCATATCATTGGATAGGTCTTTCAAAATGAAGACGATGTTTCATTGACTATTTTACAGTCAGAAGCTCCGTTTAAACATTACACAACCTGGAAGTTGTGTAGGTAGGATCTCTAGCTTTACCGCAACTCTAACCATCATAGACATCTATAGGCCTCATCAAAACAGTGTTTATAGATAGGAACTAACAATTAAACACAACTTAAAAGTCATCAATGCAAGTAAATAAAAAAATAGGTAAGTAATACAAAAATAGTTTAACATTGATGAAAAATAATTAATTAGTTCGCTTTTTACGCAGTCGGGTTTTTTGATTTTTTTTAATTTAATTTTTACTTGTTTAATATTGTTTTCGATTATAGAAAATTTGTGTCCAGTTATACTTTAATTGAAGAAAGATAAGCGGTGCAAATAAATTAAAAACTGAAAATATTTTTTTCTTAAGAGTCTGATCTTAATACAAGGATTCCATAGCATGTTTTGTTTCTTCTTTATCTGAGATATAGCAGTTTGAATTTCCAGGGTGCCTGACATTTTCAAACAATCTGATTTTTGTCATGCTGTAACTCTCGTATTTATAAACCGATTTGGATAAGATTAAGTATGTACACAGTACATATGAATGCTTCGACCGAGTTCGTTGACCAGCTTCATCCGCCATCTTGTTTCAAAATGGCGGCATTTACACCGTGCACTAAGCGCAATGTTTATATATTATTAATACCCGTTAGCTTCAAATTCTTGCCAAGCTTGGAGACACTCGGCAAAATATCTCCAAATTTGGCGATCTCAAATAAGTAACCATAAATGATGCCAACTTGGCTATAGCTTACTAATTTGGTTCAATTCTCATTCAAATTCAGTGTTGACGAATATTCTCTTATCGGATTCGTCGCATTTTAGATTCTTAAAATTTGAGTAAAATTAGCTTCGAGTAAAACTTGCAAAATTTTAAAACCAAGAAATATGAAAGCTACTTTTTCCTCCCGGCACATGCAGAAAGGACTTTTATTTTATGCTATATATCGAAACTTTTTATCTCTTGGCGTTTCAATGAGTCGCCGACGAAAATACTTCAACAGACCTATATATTTTTTTTTTCGTGAGGCAGGAAAGATAAGATATCTGAGTCGGTATGAAACTTTACAGTAAAAGGGTTGGAAATAGATAAATATTATCGAATGTCACTTTATATACATCACAGAGGGTGCATAGCACTTTATTCTAATCTGATTTGTAAAAGGTATAACTGCACCTCTGAACTACCCGCAATTCGTTACCGATAAAGCATAAGCATTTCAAAGTTTAACAATCTTTTCCGATCGTTCCCATCGAATAATAAAAAAAATAGGTGATATTTAGTGAAGATGGTTAATTTAATGCTCGGAAGCTTAATACCTTTGGTAATCATACTGCCAGTTTATACTATTAGTATGGGTAAGTTATATTTCTTCTTTTCCAATTGATTAAGAACACACACACACACACCAATCATAGGTTTAAATACATGATCAATCGTTTGTAGAAGTGTAGTTTTTTAAAGCCGATGATGCATATCTATCTACTATTTATATTATAAAGAACAAACGTGTCTGTGGATAACGCTGATGTCATTCTAACGGTGGCAACACCAAACGATTAAATTTAATCTACCGTATATGGCGTATAACACGCAAAACAACTATACAGCGTATAACAACTCTAAAAAATCACTTCATTTTTTCCGTGTTCGTGTTATACACCGAATATAAAATGGTTGATGTGAAATCATAAGAACAAAAAAATTTTAGAGGTATATTTAAATGCATTTACATATCAATATAAACACACAAACTTACATTATATATTTTCTAACAAACTTAATCTTCCTTATCAGATAACACGAAAGTTCATTGTACTCGTTCTCATTTATATTTTCAGGAATGTCATCCTCTTCTCTACTGTGTCGCTTTCATCTATTTTATCACCATTGTCGCTTTCATCTAGCCGTAAACAGTCATCCCCGGTACCGTCAAGTTCATTTGATATTCAACATTTTATAAGTGATTTAATAGTTATTTCCGGTTTGATTTCATTCCATGATGTTATAATCCATTCAAACATTTGCGTTAATGACGCAAGCCGCATATTTCTTTCTTTCGTAAATGCTTTTTTTTTCTCCTTCTAGCATCCATGTGTTCTACTGCAGCTTTAAATTTAAAGGTTTATTTATGGAAACATCTAATGTTTGAACTAACGAAATCAGCCCACCTGTAATTACTGCCGAATCTGTATTAGATTCGTTTATTCTTTTTTTTTTTTTTTTTTTTTTTTGAAATTCTGTCCGTTTTATGGGATTTAAACATATCACAAACTAAGAGACTTTCTTGTTTTCTTAACCCCTTAACTGGTATGCCCGTACACCGTACGGGCAAGAAGAGTTTGCTTGTTTCGTTACTAAAAGCTTTTCGACACCACTAATTTTAAACTGCAATATTCGCTTTCTTTAATAGCAGACATATAGGCAAATATTTGAGTACCATAAAAGTGGTGTACAGTTCATATTTTTAGTTTGTTGTGTCAAAAAAATTAACTACTTAAGGGGTATGCCCTGAACGTTTTACCCAAACATTTTTTATCAATTTTTTTACGTTTTCGAGAGGAAAACTTGATGCGTGTTATACAACAGTATATGCTTGAAATAAAAATATATACTCTCATATTGTGTACGCTATCTTGGCACTAATCAGCAGATATTTGATACAACCCCTCATCTTTTTGCTTCTTTTTGGGAACAACGGATTTCGAGCTTATTCTATCGACGATAATTTTCAGAATTTTCAAGCTATGATTTTGAGACTTTCACAAAAGTTGCTCTGTATACTTAGCTAATACATTATGCACATTATATTTTGATTGCATTCGCGCATGCGCAGTGAAACATTTTTTAGTAAATCTGCTCATTTTTTATCCAATTTTTATTATTTTTTAATTCTGATTGCAGAGTATTATGTACAATGTTGTTTGTCATATTTTCTGAAAAGAACTTTTTTTTATCTTAAGAACTCTGCAAATTATAAGCAAAAAACTTGGCGAAATTTGGGACTGTTTTTATAAAAACCTTAATTTCTCTACGAGTATACATGCTATGCTCATAAAAATGAACACAGTATATTACAATAAACTACTTATTAATAACCTCGAGTTTGAACGCTTTTTTTCTACATTAGTTTTGACAGAGTTATCCAAAAGATATTCGTTATTTTTCAATTTGTTGAAGGTCCACTATGGGGTTTCCGGAAAAAAATCTTCGCGGAAATATATGAGCTATACTATGCTGTTTACAGACCTGCAGTTTCAGGTTAATTCCTCATGCATTTTTTTAGATATTTAACAAAACGTCTAAAATCGCAAGTGACCGGTCACCTTTGGCCATATAGTGTAAATTGCAACTGGAAATTTCGTTCTAGCTGCTTATAACTTGTGTTCTATTAAATGAATTTTGATGGGATTTGAACAGTTAATTAGATAATTTTCCAGGAAAGGTATAAGTTTGTAACATATCGTTCTACATTGCTTAGTTTTAGAACTATTGAGGAAAGTTCTATACTCAGATAAACTCGAATATGAAAGGGAAATAGAAGCCTGAAGGAAAGAGAATCCCGAATAGATCCCTTTTTAAAAATATTCTACTGTGTTTCGATGTAACATGCATTGTTAGTTAAATAATTTTTTATGAAAATTTTTTGTACTTAAGATATTGTTCTACGTTTTTTAATTATATAATTATGAGGAAAGCTCTTTAATCAGGTGAAATCGATTATACTGGACAGATTTTGACGTGGCTTGCAATTTTCGGATGGATTTAGTATATTGCATATCGTTCTATCGTTCTTTACCAAATCGTACTCTAAATGATCAACTAAAGGACTTGATCCATAACATCCAAATTTTGTCTGCACATCAGAAAATATAATAGCGCATTGGCGTTCGTATCGTTTTCAGCAATGAGGAAGAATATTCTAAGTCCATATTGCTTTAATCTCTTTGCTACTGAGTATTAATGCAGTATTATTAATTATTATTGAATTATTTCTTCTTCCATTTGACTTCAGAGCAATATTTTTATTTTATTTGCATTAGTTCGAATCTAGACTTCGAAACATATCATTCTGATATCGAAATTGCAATTATGTTCGAGTACCATTAATAAAATGGGACAAAACGGAGGTCCCCATTTGGGGACCCAGGGAACGAAGAGGTTAAAACACAAGGTCAAATTCGCCGCTATATTTTGTTTGATTCAAGGTTCGTTTGGAGAAAAACAACCAGCATAGCGGGCGAAGTCTGCTAGTTTACCTATAAAACTAACACATATAAGCAAGGTAAAGTTTATTTTAATTAGGAAATTAAGTTACTTTTATTATCATCTAGCTAGAGCAATGTATCTGTATGGACGAATGTTAGTGCATGTGTAGTGTATTGCTGCCAATTCCGGAGACATTGAGTACAAGGACAATTCCATCGTAACTGACCTAACATTTGATCATCGACTTTTGTTTTCAAAACTATGTAGAAAAATTACTAATAAAGCTAGAACAAATTTTTATAATTTAAAATATTTCTTACTAAGGACTTGGACTTTAGACCAGCAGATTATTTCAATCTCTCTTTGAGCCCCAAAAATTGCAATTCAAAATTCTGTAACTGATGTAACATAAAATATACATACATTTTTTCTGCCTTCACTGAAGTGTAAAAATTATCAAAACTATCCCGTTAAATAAAGCGATTTAATGTTCCCAACAACACTATGTAATGCCAAATTATAACAGTAACTTGTTTAATTAATTTCTGAATAATAAAAAACAAAAAAAAATGGCATTTACACGTGTAACTGACGTAACTTTTATTGTGTAACTGACGTAACATTATGACTTTACAAAGACAATAATGGTACTTAACTTAGTTTGTAAACAGTAATTTGCAATGCCTTTTTATTAGGATTTTATTCTTAGAATATAAAAATATTAAGTTTTCCAATCATACCCTTAAATTAAACATATTATAAATTTTATCCCTCTCCACACTCCAAAAAAAGAAAAGAAAAAAAGATAATTTTCTGTGAAATTGCCCACAATTAAAAGTGCTATTACACGAGGCATCAAGTTGCTCTAATTCCGAGTGACTCAATGTTAATCTGTGGCTTCAAGAGAGTCGCTCGGAAATTGCGATGCCGTTTTGAAATAAATTGCGAAATAGTTTTCAAAAAAATTTCATTTGAAAGTACATATTTTTTCCTATTCGACAGTGTAAAAAAATTTAAATGGATGTTTAGAAATTTAAAAAAGCTGCAGTAAAAGTTAAATTTAATCGTCAATTGTTGCTACCGTTTAAATGACGCCAGCGTTGAGCACGGACACGTTTGTCCGTATAATATACATATAAAGCATTCTCACATAATTGTGACTTGTAAGTCCCTGAATAATAATGTTTATTTTAGTACATATTCCTTTTTTTTCGTATATTGGAAAACATTCCATTGCATGACTGTATAACAATATTAACGAGATAAATCAGTTTTGGACGATGTTGGTTGTACAAATATACCACGACATTCCTAGGCAGTACGATGTCCCTGATGCTGATTTTTAAGTTTGGAACTGTTTGTATAAAACTGTATCAATAAAAGTAATTCGGTGTATTTTTTTTTCCAAAACTGGAACTATTGTTTTATATAAATAGGTAGCAAAAAATTAACCTGCACACATCTTTACGGTTGTTATTACTTTTTGAACTCTGTCCCTGGATTTTAGATTCCTTACCGTACCTCTTGCTAAAATTATACAGAAAATCACTTCAGATGCAGCCACAGAATTTTTTAAAACTTTTTCTCATGCAGAAGTATGCTAGAGAAAGAATGGCTAAAATTCTTTGACAGGAAATTTACTGCAGAATTTAAATCAGCATTTAAATATCAATTTCAAGCAATGTTGCTTTATTGGTAATCTTACCGTCCCCAAGGTTTAATCCTGCCCTTTTCGAGGTAAATATATAAGTTTTAAAATTTAATCCAATGTAAATAACTGTTGCTAAAAATCAATGAACATTGTGGCTATCATTGAGTCTTAACATGATTTGCCTAAAAATAGGTGGTAATTTTCCTTACCGTCTCTTCCTTAACATACCTTTAAGACAATGTTATACCAAAATTTTGTACTAAAAATACTACATTGTTATTATTTCTTATTTGAATGTTCTAGGGGTACTATGCAAATTCATTATAAGTAAAAATTTAGAAGAAAATAAAAAGAGAGGCAAAAGTTATAGTGGTAAAACGGTAAGAAAATTAAACACGAAAGTTTAACTTAAACCTCAGCTCAATAAAAAAATCGTCGCTGCTGACCATTTTTTATTTATTTCGAATCATTAATGCATTCGGCTGTAAGTTTAAAATGTTTTTTATTAAGTTTAATTTCACTAGATTTTTAGTCCTGAAAGTTAAACTTTTGTGAGAATGCCTCATATATCGAAAGCCCTCCGTGGGCGTTTCTAAATTTTAAATACAACGTTCATTTCACTGACGTTTAAACAATTAATTTTTTTTACATTTTCTTTTCAGTAATAACTAATTAAAAGTATTTAGTTAATTTCTAAATTAATATATTTTTAAAATGTTTTTATTTTTACTAAAGAATTAATTTATAAACTTTGTCCCTAGCCAAAACAATCTCCCTTCGTAGACTCTGAAAATAAATAAATAAAAAAAGACCGCTATAGATGACAATACATGCCAAATCATCATTAGCTAGTGTGGGAGAAAGAAAGACTTTTTGTTTTTTCGTTGTAACTCTTTGTTCTGTTGTGAAGTGAAATTATTGAATTGAATCTTTTCCGATTTATTAGTTCCATTTACAGTTAAGCAAAGTTCTCAGAGTAGACTCCATAGTCATCCTAAATAAGGTAAGAAAAAGCTAATTTATAATTATGATAAAAATTTTAGACAGCTTTAACATTGCATTTAACAAAAAGAAATGCACCAAATCAATAAAATCATAAGACGAAGTGCAATATTTCACCTTGATTTAACCACAATATGAACTTTAAAAAGCTCAACGTTTTACATAATAGGCGACGAAAATAATAAAATAAGTGTTACAAGTTAAAAATATACATTTTATTTAGAATTTCTTAGGACTTTTGACCTGCATTTCCCGCGGCCATTATCAGCGACTATTTTTATAATTAATTGCTATGCATAACTTCATACACTTTTCAATGGTACAATAATGAAAATGGCACAAACATCGCTATTACAGCACCCCCTTCCGGCGGAGAATTTTCAAATTCAGGGAGGACCTATTGGCCGTAGTCAAAAATATACACAAAAAATTTGATTCAATTCTATGCATAACTTCATACACTTTTCGATGGTACAATAATGAAAATAGCACAAAAAATGCTATTACAGCACACCCCCCCCCCCCCCTTCCCGCAGACTATTTCTAAGTTGAAGGAGGACCTGCTTGCTGCAGCTAAATACATACACAAAAAAATTGGTTCAATTCTATATATAACTTCATACACTTTTCGATGGTACAATGGCTTCACACGGAGAGACGGACATTTTGTATAAACATGTTTTTGGGGATCTCTGACCTCTAAAACGTGTAAAACCTTCGAAAACCTGAAGTCGAAAAAAAAAAATTCGATTACAATACTTTCTTCTATTACAGATAGAAGAAAAAAAAAATCTACAAAACAAAATAAAATGGCTATTTTCACATTTTCATTTCAGAAAAATAAATAAAAGATGGGAAAATTACATAAAAAAATAAATAAAAGGCATATTTATTAAAATTGCATTAAATATAAGCCAACTGATTATTTTTCTTTTGTAAAATTTACTATACACCTCGAGCTAACGCAACATGCAAAAATACAAGTGTTGACTTATTTTCAAGCAATATGAAAAAAATATTTCAAGCACCAAATTTAAAAGGAAATATTTTATCTTTTTTTATATATTTTTTATGCATATTATATTTCCTTTGCCCTCCTCCTTGTTATTTTTAAATTGAAAATTGCATAAAAAAAGAAAATGTTAATCTGATCATTGAAATAATAATCTGCTCATTTATCGGTAGATGGCAGCACTAAACAAGTAAGGTAGGATAGTAGCTGCTTAAATGCTGACTGTTTATACCTTATACCCAGAGTTTTATCCCAGTTAGCTTTAATCACATGTAATATAATAGGACCATACATCGGCTTAAGCAAAATTTAAATACAAAGTCCAACATATGTATAACTTCTAACTGAAGTAAATAAAATCCAAACTCATTCTGAAGAAAAAAAAAATAACTTTTATGGCGATCAATGTAAATAATAAACACACACAATCGATCGTCCACGTGTTCACTGTCAATCAAACTGCGTAGGCGTGTATGTGACCATGATGATGACGCTCGCTGATTGGATTAGAAGCTGTAATCGTCTTAGCGATATACATGTCTGAAATATGCGGCCGACAGTGGTAAGAAATTTTAAATAAAATATTTTTAACATATAAACATATAAAAGTATATTTTTAACTTGTAACATATATTTTATTATTTTTGTGGTCTTTTAAGAGAAATGAATTTTATTTTAAAGTTTATATTGTGTATTTTGAGAAATGCACCATTTTAGCAACCTGAAAACCAAAGAAGTAAAAAATTGAAAACTTAATTTTTGTCGCCTCCGTGGACCTGGCATATGCTTTTTTACTGATATTATCGGTCATTTATCAAACATTGTATTCAGTATAAGGAGATCTCAAATACAAAGAAAAAATTGGAAACCGATAGTCCTGATGCGCATTGTTTTTCAGAAAATTACATTCTCCAAATTCAAAAGTTTAAAACATTTTCTTTTAGCTAATTGTGTTCCTTTCTGTAAGAATGACCCTTATAGTTTAATTATAAAAAATAAATATGCACCAACTACGCCCAATAATTACTCAATTATGTCCTCATTTACATTTTTGAAATAGAAATGTCCCTTACCGAGAAATCCGTGTCTATGTCAGAATTAAAAAAAAAATCAAAAACTTATGAAAAATAAAACAGAAATGTTCACCAGGTTTTAAGGTTATTTAGTAAGCATGAATGATTAAAGGTATGCAATTTTTAAGATTTTTCATATAATTTTACAAAATAGAATTACTTCTTACTATTTTGTACCTTGTCAAATTTACAGTTTGGCAACGAACTCAGTTAGACCTCCGCACAGCGGAATATTTGAGGTAAAAGCCTGGCGAAAAATGCAAAAATTAACATTTGTTCAACAACTGCAAAACGCATATTTTAAAATAGCCGAGTAAATGGTGCATCGATCTATGTCTATTTCAGAAGAGCATGAGTCATATCCGGCGGCTCCTAGCCTTAGTTGACTAGGAGGTTTCTTTGAAAAAGCCGTGCTGTATTGTTATGTTTTAACTTTGTTATTATGTTTAAATGTATACTTTTGGCGGTTCCACGAACTGTTGAACACAATAGCTTTATTTTTAAAATAATAAAGCAAAAAAAAAAAAAAAGTGTTCTTTTTAAGCTTTTTTAGCTCTAATTTAGGTATAGTGATTTAGATATACAGCTTTTTAAAGATGTGCCGGCATTTGCCGGACCATTTTTGAAGTATAGTCGTATTAGTTATATAGTTTTGAAGACTAATACAAAAATGTTCCGCATATTGTTGTTATTAATACATTGTTTTTTATAAATAATTAAAAGTTTACCTTTAATAAAATTAACCATATTTAATTAAACAATAGTAATTAAAAACAACTCTATCAACAATTACTTTCCAGTTATAAACAGTAAAATGTTAAGTAAACTTTGTATTTCATATTTATTCTTTTAAGTAAATACATACTTTTATGTGTATTTAATATTAATTAATTGTATTTACTGATAGTAAGGCATGATTTTAACTGTAAAACACATGAAAAATAATTTTGGCCAGGATTTTGCTACAAATTTCCCCCTGTGTGCCGCCGCTACTTCCCTGAAAAGGCGGCCGCGCGCCCTTCCAAGGTCCCTTTACCCTTTCAACATTACCCCTGTACAGTAGCGGCAGATGCGATCACAGAAGATGTCACCGGGAAAATTTAGAAATCAAATTATCTGCGCGGGAGAAAGAGAGAGAAAAAAAAAAGAAAAAAGAAAAGTGCCCAGCTAAACTGATGGCAATGAGCTCACAGGCTATTCACACTAATTTTATATTATACTCTTATTTTAAAGAATAATGCCCCTGAAAAAAATAAGTGAGGGGAATAATCCCCCGTTTCCCCCTTTATACTTAACCAATGAAACTCCAAATCTAATCAGGGAAGCTCCTTAACATAATAAACCGGTATACCAAATTTGGAGCAAATCGAATAATCCTGCAAAAAAACCCATTTATCTAAATTAAGGGGGTGGACTAGCCCCCTTTTATCCTTAACCAATGAACCCCCAAATCTAATCAGGGAGGTTCCTTAACATAATAAACCGGTATACAAACTTCGGAGCAAATCGAATAATTCTGCATGAAAAACCCATTTATCTAAATTAAGAGGGGTGGCTAACCCCCCCTTTTCCCCTTTTATCCTTAACCAATGAACCTCCAAAACCAATCAGGGAAGTTCCTTAACATAATAAACCGGTATAACAAATTCGGAGCAAATCGAATCATTCTGCATGAAAAACCCATTTATCTGAATTAAGGGGGATGTACCAGCCCCTCTTTCCCCCTTTATCCTTAACCAATGAACCTCCAAAACTAATCAGGGAAGTTCCTTAACATAATAAACCGGTATACCAAATTCGGAGTAAATCGAATAATTCTGCATGAAAAACCCATTTACCTGAATTAAGGGGGATGGACTAACGCCCCTTTTCCCCCTTTATCCTTAACCAATTAACCCACAAAACTAATCAGGGAAGTTCCTTAACATAATAAACCGGTATACCAAATTCGGAGCAAATCGAATCATTCTGCATGAAAAACCCATTTATCTGAATTAAGGGGGGTGTACTAACCCCCCTTTCCCCCTTTATCCTTAACCAATGAACCTCCAAAACTAATCAGGGAAGTTCTTTAAAATAATAAACCGGCATACCAAATTCGGAGCAAATTGAATAATTCTGCATGAAAAACCCATTTATCTAAATTAAGAGGGGGTGGGCTAACCCCTTTTTTCCCCCTTTATCCATAACCAATGAGCCCCCAAAACTAATCAAGGAAGTTCCTTAACATAATAAACCGGTATTCCATATTCGGAGCAAATCGAATAATTCTGCATGAAAAACCCATTTATCTGAATTAAGGGGGGTGGACTAACCCCCATTTTCCCCTTTATCCTTAAGCAATGAACCCCCAAAATTAATCAGGAAAGTTCCTTAACATAATAAACCGGTATACGAAATTCTGACAAATCGAATAATTCTGCATGAAAAACCCATTTATCTGAATTAAAGGGGGGGGGGTGGACTAACCCCCTTTTCCCCCTTTATCCTTAACAAATGAACCCCCAAAACTAATCAAGGAAGTTCCTTAACATAATAAACCGGTATACCATATTCGGAGCAAATCGAATAATTCTGCATGAAAAACCCATTTATCTGAATTAAGGGGGGTGGACTAACCCCCATTTTCCCCTTTATCCTTAAGCAATGAACCCCCAAAATTAATCAGGAAAGCTCCTTAATATAATAAACCGGTATACGAAATTCGGAGCAAATCGAATAATTCTGCATGAAAAACCCATTTACCTGAATTAAGAGGGGTGAACTAACCCCCCCTTTTCCCTCTTTATCCTTAACCATTTAACCCACAAAACTAATCAGGGAAGTACCTTAACATAATAAACCGGTATACCAAATTCGGAGCAAATCGAATCATTCTGCATGAAAAACCCATTTTTCTGAATTAAGGGTGGGGGGTGGACTAATCCCCCTTTTCCCCCTTTATCCTTAACCAAGGAACTGCCAAAACTAATCAGGGAAGCGCCTTATCACAATGAACCTAGAAAAAATTTTTGAAGCAAATCGGGTGTTTCTATCAAGAGTTATCGCGTAAACGTACGTAAGTACGTAAGTAACGTAGTACGTACGTAAATACATACGTACATACAGAACGGGCGGGCACATTAGCTCTCAGGCTTTGATAGCCTGTGAGCTAAAACTTTTTTTTTGTATCTGACTTTAATAAAAATAAAAATAAAAAGTAAAATTGAATAAGAGGATTAAATTGAACAAAAATTTAAGAATTAATAATTATTAGCGTCGTATTAGTGAAGGAAAATTTAGCAAATCTGAGAGATTTTACATTTTTCCGTAAGGTGGAGTTGTGCCTGAAGAAGCCGACCTATAACTGAGGAGTCATAAGCGAGAGGAGTATAAGTGAGAAGTCAGTGTATATTGTTTCCTCGTATATCTGTGGATACACATGTTCATCACTCATCACAATCTATCCTCTTCTATATATGTATAATAAGAATTAAAAAAAAAAAAATCCAAAAATGATCACAAAACTATAAAAACCTCAGCACTTTAGTTTGTCTTCAGTTTCCAAAAAAAAAAAATATTTTTTTTTTTTTATTTTGAAGAATTTTATTATTAAAAAAAGAAGGTAAAATTTCTAAAGGTAAAGCGATTAACTCTTAAAATGTTCCGAATGGTACAAACCTCGTTTTTTTTTTATTACTTTTCAAATGATCGTGGACTTTCACACCGTTGAAAGCACTTTGAAACAATTTTGAAATAAATAAATAAAAGAACATGCCATACTTTAGAATAATTTTGAAAAAAAAGAAAAATACATAAACATACCATATTTTGGAAAAAAAATTGTGAAATTTTGAAAAAAACAAAATTAAACAACATATCATATTTTGAAACAAAACTGAAAAATAAAAGAACATACCATGTTTTGGAAGAATTTTGAAAAAAAAAAAAATATTTATCGTATTTTGAGACAATTTTGAAGAAAGAAAATTTAAAGAACATGTCGCTTTTCGGAACAATTTTGAAAAAAAAATAAATAAATAAATAAATAAAAATAAAAGGGCATACCATATTTGGGAACAATTTTGAAAATAAAAATAAAATATTTTTGATTTTGAAGAATTTTCTTATAAAAAAGGTAAAATTTCTAAAGGATTAACCCTTAAAGTATTCAAGAAGGTACAAACCTCGTTTTTTATAACTTTCCAAATGATCGTTGACTTTCACACCGTTGAAAGCACTTTGAAACAGTTTTGAAATAAATAAACAAAAGAACATGCCATACTTTAGAACAATTTTGAAAAAAAAGAAAAATACATAAACATACCATATTTTGGAAAAAATTGTGAAATTTTGAAAAAAAAAATAAATAAAAGAACATACATATTTTGAAACAAAACAGAAAAATAAAAGAACATACCATGTTTTGGAACAATTGTCAAAAAAAAAAAAAAAAAAAAAAAAAAATTAATTTATCGTATTTTAAAACAATTTTGAAAAAAGAAAATTAAAAGAACATGCCGCTTTTTGGAACAATTTAAAAAAAAAAAAACGAAAAATAAAAAGGCATACCATATTTGGGAACAATTTTGAAAATAAAAATAAAAAGACATACCATATTTTGAAATACTTTTGAAAAAAAAAATAAAAGAACATATCATATTTTGGAACAATTGTGAAAATAAAAACAAAAAGACATACCATATTTTGAAATACTTTTGAAAAAAAGAAAAAATAAAAGAACACATCATATTTTGGAACAATTTTGAAAAAAGAAAATTAAAAGAACATGCCGCTTTTTGGAACAATTTTGAAAATAAAAATAAAAAGACATACCATATTTTTAAATACTTTTGAGAAAAAAAAAAAAGAACATATCATATTTTGGAACATATTTGAAGAAAAAATAAAAATAAAAGAACATACCATATTTTGGAACAATAATAATAATAAAAAGGATATACCCTATTTTGGAACAATTTTGAAAAAAGAAAATAAAAAATCATACTGTATATTGGAACAATTTTGAAAAAAAAGTTAAAAGAACATGCCTCTTTTTGGAAGAATTTTGAAAAAATAAATAAATAAAAGGGCATACCATATTTGGGAACAATTTTGAAAATAAAAATAAAAGGACATACTATATTTTGAAATACCTTTGAAAAAAAATAAAATAAAAGAACATATCATGTTTTGGAACAATTTTGAAGAAAAAAAAGGAAAAATAAAAGTACATACCATATTTCGGAACAATAATAATAATAAAAAGAACATACCCTATTTTGGAACAATTTTGAAAAAATAAAAATAAAAAAACATACTGTATTTTGAAACAATTTTGAAAAAAAAATTAAAAAACATATCATATTTCGGAACAATTTTGAAAAACAGAAAAATAAAAGAACATGCCGTATTTTGTATAACTTTTGAAAACAGAAACAGAAAAAGAAAAAAACATATCATATTTTGGAAAAAATTTGAGAAAGAGAAAAATAAAGGAGTATACCATATTTTGGAACAATTCTGAAAAAAAAAAGAAAAACAAAAGAGCATGCTTATGATATACATCCCGATGTAATAACGCGCAATTTTAAAACAAGAAAATTCACCCCATTTTAGAGGTGCGCGTTATACGCTGGGTGTTTTTATTGTGGGTGTTTTGAGTTTCAAATGCAGAAGAGACTTTACGTATATCATAATTTGATTATTTGGAACTATGGTGATTACGAAAATACAGACATGCGATATTGTTATATTGTTCTTTGGCAGCTGTATATGTTTATCTTCGATTGCGTTATTTGGATGCGATGCGTGCAAAAGTTTTGTTAGAAAAATAAAGGAAATATCGGTAAAAATGTTCTGTGATGAAGGACTTATAGACTTTTATTGTTATATTTATAAATTCTTGTAGGTCGAGGAAAGAAGGAAAAATCGAAACACAATACAATTATAAAGGAAATAAACAACAAAATGTTGTAGAATGTTTCGACAAAGCCTAATGAGTAGAATGTATGACTCTTTTTTATTTTTTTTTTACAATATGCTTATACTTAATACGGTTTCTTTTTTTTTACGTTTTAATCTCGTACTTCATATAAGTTTGTTTCCGTTAATAGATCAGAGTTAAAAGGCACCTACTGCATAGATTTTTATTAAGGTATTCAAACATTGCTTTCTTAGAGAAAAGAGATTTGAATGATTTGCTTATAGTGAATCCGTTACGCTTACTTAAGTTATAATGAAGTATTCTATGATATGTTGTGTTCTGTATGGGCTGTTGTTCGTGGTACTAGCATCGAAAAATGGTAAGAATTAGTTTGCTATTTTTCTCGCATCTTTTGATTTCTAGTCCTTTGGTTACGCGTAAGGTGATCAAAAGCTGTCGAAATTCAAGGTCGTCCTCGTATTAGGGCATTGTAGTTTCCGCTAAGAGATCTGTACGGGCCCGGCAAAATGCAGCTAAAATTTCTAATAAGCCGGGCCAGACTGGCAGATTAAAGACAATTTTTTTAACGGGCAGGGCCGAAGAAAAAAAATAACGGGCTGGGTCAAATCAACAATTAAACGACCGATAAAAAGATTTAATGGGCTGACCGGCCCTATATAGAAATTTAAAAGTATCAAACTAAGCCGATAAAATACTAACAATTTTCAATGAACGTGACTGGGGCGATGATAAGTATAAATGTGCTGCACGTCCGATACTAGATTGACAACATCAATACAGAAAACATGTCCAGCGTAGAGATAGGCATCGGAAATTCACATCGTGTCTGAAACAAAGCTTCAATTTTTCAGAAGATTCGGGTCGTGCCGGGATCAGGCTTGCACTTTTTTCTTACAAAGTAGGTCTATGTGGCGGGTTGGTAGTAGATATAAGAGGGTGCTTCATTCACGCGAAAACACTCGTTCGTTAATGTTAATCCAATGGGAGAAATTTTCAAAGATATCGTTTGCATTCCAATATTTATTTATTTATTTATTTATTTTTTTTTTTGGCATTGGATAGCTGAGTTCTATCTCTACCAAGCTGTTTTGTACTTTTTCGATTTTGCCTGCAATTATTTTTAATTAGGTCAACTTCCCTTTCGGAACCGATTTCGAAAGTGAAAGACTCCTCATAAAAAAATCTGCAAACAAAATCGGTAGGGATCAATCTCAGCTATCCAATGCAAAAAAAAAAAAAAAAAAAAAAAAAAAAAAAAAATATATATATATATATATATATATATATATTGAAATTCAAACGAGATATCTTAAAAAATTTCTCCCACTGGATTAACTTTAGCGAGTGGATCTTTTCGCGTGACTGAAGTAGTCTCATTGGACAAACAATTTGTTTTGTAAAAATAACAGTAATAATAATGAGCTTTTGGCAACGAAAAATTTGTAAATATACCGTAATAAATTACAGATATATATTTTTAAAAACTCTCTTTTTAACACTTTCTAACAAAGTTGAAAAGTGTTTATGCATTCGGTTTGTCTGGCCGTCTGCCCACGCTCTAACTCCCGTAAGTTTGCTCAGATTTTCATGAAATTGATAAAGGTTATTTAGGGTCACCAAAGCACGTTTGGTATTCTATAGGAAGTATGTAGGATTAATAGTTCATTTACAGGGGCCCTCAAAATTATTGCATTACATTATGGTATATGGGGAAAAATCGCTTGCAGAGTATTTTAATGACATTACGCTATTTCAGATGTATTGAAACTGATATAAATCACTGAATTTCACTACGATCACGTTAGAATAGGGCATTCATAGCATTTTTTAGTCATTTACGGGGACACACAAAATAAATCGGTTACAGTTCTGGTCTTTGAGTAATAATTGCTGGAGTGCACGGTTTAAAGTTCAGTATGCGCTTTTACATTTAATTAATTTTTTGCATGTTACTCGTTATATATAAATTCTATACCTCGTAATAAGTACACAATTTTGCACAAAAGTATTTACGTACCGTTCTCCTTATTAGAGGAAATGGCTGAAGGGGAATTTTCAACTGAAGTATATGTATTTCTTAGGTGAACTAAATTTTGGCATGCATGTAGTTAATAGATACAAATCTATATATCATATACAGGGCTGCTGAAAAAATTCTGATAATTTTCCGATAGTAGATGGGAACAGCTGAAATTGGGTTTTAAAATGTGTTATGCGTTTCCATAGGGTTGAATTAGACGTAATATTTTAATTTTTTAAGTAGTGCAGTTTTGTTGCCTTATTCTGAATGTGTTGGAAAGTGGTTCATAATCTATGCTTGATGCATGATTTTTTCTGTCTTGTTTTTTATATAGCTTCAGAAGCTATGACGCTTTTAACCACCTTTTTTCTTTCCTTCCGAACATATTAAAATTTTTAATGAATCTTTGTTTGAATTTAAGAGTCTAATGAGTTTAAATGATTATTAATGTTGCTATTTTGTATGCTCCGGCTTGGAAACATATTAGTAATATAAACTAGTAAATCTTCAGATCAGGAGCATCAACGTCAGCTTTGCAAGTTATTGTATTTTAACATACTTTGCTTAATATTCAGCTTCTTACAAATCGCAATGAAAAGTTTTAAAATTACAGAAATACTTATAAGAATAAAAAATATTTTGAAAAGTTATAGAAATTAAAAGCGTTAAATTAAACACGTTATTATGCAATGATATTCTGAAATTCTGATGAGCTGCTTAGTCTGTTAAATTTTTAGATAAAAAAGTGCATTTATTCAGGGGGGGGGGGGGGGTTCTGCCCCTTCCATTAACATTAAACATTAATAACAACAAACATTGATGTTATTACGCATATAACA
Source organism: Maratus speciosus (assembly GCA_963932465.1). NCBI lineage: Eukaryota > Metazoa > Arthropoda > Arachnida > Araneae > Salticidae > Maratus > Maratus speciosus. Next base: position 42,796,400 of record OZ010799.1, read on the forward strand.
TATGTCATTATTTACATAATGTGTTTACTTTATTACTACCGATAATATGTATATATACGAGTATATACATATATAAATAGAATATAAATAAATAAAATATGAAATACGACTAGTGTTTTGATATTCGTAATAAAGAGCGTGTTTTGGTTCTACTCTCAAAATGATTGTACATCTTTTTGCATCTGACGAAGAAAGACTAAATCCTCCCAAAACGCGATTGGCTTTCTTATCATTTTTAATGATTTTTTTCTAAAGAAGTATATGCATCGAATTTCTGATTTTTCGGATCCTATAAGTTATAAATAATAATTCTATATTTGGTGTTTACATTAGAGTGTTAAATTGTGTACCAATTAACCCCTGCTTCTTTGTTTTTAGACTTACCAAGGCGGCACGGCATATGTCCGTGGATGGTTTACAAAAATACTACTTGCGCCAGAACCAATTTCATCTGTACCAATAAGAAATGCATTGGTCGGCATTTGTACTGCAATGGTGTAGATGATTGCGGAGATAACTCCGATGAACATTACTGCAGTAAGTATTCCCAATCGCTTTTACTTTGTTAAGAACGAAAGAAATCCGCCTTAAAAATACATTTTTATTATAGAATTTTTATGCTTTAAATCTGAGGAAAAACATATTTAAAAAATAAAATTACCATTATTGCAAAGTATCATCAGCAGGTGATGATTTATTAGGATGAGCGAAGCGAATCCTCTACTAGGCTACACAAATTACATTTTGTCGTACACTTTACAAAAAAAAAAAAAAAAAAACTATTCAGTATTCTGACTTGAAATTAAACATAAAATAAATTATTATTTGTAGATTTGCCCAATAGTATTTTTCTTACAGAATAATCTTAAAAAAAATTATTATTATAATTACTTTATTTTACATGTTTTTTCATTACGGACGCATTTTTGCAAATAAAAAATGAATCACGTATATTTTCAAAGAAAAAATAAAAATCATACAGTTAGTAATTATAGATAGAATCATGATTAATTAAAAAGTTTAACGATTTCTTTTATGAAATTTTTAAAATACCCTTTTTTATGAAAATTATAGCATATTTTTCATGAATTAAAATTTGTGAAAATTCGATTATTTACATTCAATTATAAAAGTATTTTTTAGTGTTAAGAATTCCAGTACACAATTTATTATGTGAAATCATTTACGCAGATGATACTTACGCATTTTAAAAGAATTATATTATGATTTTTTTTGGTAAAGTGGCAACAAAAGAATTGTAAACAAATAAAATTAATTGTTAAATTCATTATATCACAAATAAAAAATTCCGAGGAAATTCTTAGTTATTTGGCTGAATTAATATTTGTAAAATTAAAATGCGCCAAAACATAAAATAACGTTTTTGCTTAATAAAGATGCAAAAATGATATAAAAAATATTGTTGCTTTAAATTTTTGTTTTATTAAATTGTGCTTCGCGAATCCGAAGAAAGCATGGCTTTTGCTAGTTTATTTTATAGGGTACAGTTAGTGTTTCCAGGTCCATTGCCAGAAAAAGCGGGACAGTACCGTAAAGTACCGAAAGTAAGCCCCTCTCCGAATATAGGCCCCCTCATATATGTGAATTTTTCGGTTTTTCAAAAAGTGCCATTTATAAGCCTTCCCCTTCAGGTTTTATTTTCTGATGCTTTCAAACCTTCTATTTTTTTCAGGAAATTCCTTAAATTTTTTGTTTCTCTATCTCCTAAATGACTATATTTTATGCGATTAATTTTTATCTAACCTCTTTACATATCGCTGTACCAAAACATAGATTAACATTCAAGATGGGACATTTCCATAGAGTGTAATGGTAATGCGATTGCGATCGTAGCGGCTTTAGTGACAATGAGGAAGAAACTCCTCATCCTTGTAAAATTTGAATAAATGAGCATCTACCTTATTGTGATCTTTCTTTTTTTAATGTTTCATGTTTACATTTTCAATAGAATCTTACATATGAACATAGAATAGATATTCTATTTTATATATCTAATATCTATTCTATGTTCATGCACGGATATATGCTTTTTTTTTACATGATGAGTGAACGATATAAGTGCAACGAAATATAAGGTAAAAATTTCGTCTTAAATGCTGTATATGAAGTAAATATAATATAATTGCATTTAGAGCTACATAAAGTTACGGTGTAATATAAAAATATACGAAGTATTGCACTCTACAAATCCCAGAAAATTTCATAAATATTCCCAATCGGTAGGGAAATTTTTATAGCCGATGTTTTATTAATTTAAGAAGTTTAACGTATTAAATAATCGTTACAATAATCTTTTAAAATTTACGCATTTTCACTTTCTTACAGATAAAATAAAATATTGTTTTAATGTAAATAACGTACAATCAGTTCAATAATATTTATAACTAGCAGTTTAACCCGTTCTATGCACGGGAGTTCATGAATTTAATTCTAAAACCAAAATTAAAAATAACCATTCAATTTAGTAAAATATTTTTTTACTACTGTGCCTATTTTTTAATGAGCAGACGATAAAACAATTCCTTTGGAATAAGGGAATAAATAAAATAAAAAGTTTTGTTTATGTTTGTGATAAAATGGGTTTCTTTATTTTTTAAGAAATTGCAATAATTAAGCGCAATTAAATAATCTATAGTAAGTCGCATGTGAGGTAAAAGAATTACCGTAATACTCGCTAGCGTGGCGTACGTAATATGAATATCTCTAATTATTTGCATGCGATGTAAAAGAATTATCGTAATACCCGCTATTCGCTACAGATTTTTAGTTGCTTTTTTTCCAGCGTGGCGTACGTAATATGCAATGCGTCTTGCAATAGAAAAGTAATATTTGTATTAAGAATTTTATTGTGGATTTTTAATTTTTGGCAACTGCTATAATGAAAAATGGTTAAATTTGATAAGAAATAACTGTTAAATTTGTGGTTTTTCATTAATTAAAAATGAACTATAAGTTATTTCGATTCCGGATTACTTTAGTTGCCTCGGCCGTGTTTTAATACACATATACGTAACATTTCAGAATTCTCGCTTCCAAACTGTGGATTTGTATAGCATTACAGACAGACAAACTTTCATTTTTATATATTAGATATTAACATATAAGAATGTAAATCACATATGGGGAAAAATTCAAATTTTTAAAATTATATAAATCTAACAGTTAAAAATAAATAGAGGTACTGACATTACACTCAATAAAGTTTTATTCGATATGAATAAATTAACACAATACCTGAATTTGATTTTTTACAATTTAATCTCATAAACTTACATATTTACGTTATTAACAGAATTTTCTAGGGTTTTTCTTTTGTATTATTACTCCAATTATCATTTTGTAAGTTAAAGATGACCAATACAAGTATGGTAAAAAAAAAGCAGCTAAATAAATAAAGAAAGCATGAATAGAATATCGTCTGACACCTGCTTCGTTTTATGAAAGAATAGATGTTCAAAGCTTAGAGGGTAAACACATTTCTTCAACATAGGTAAATTTCGGAGGCTTGTTAATTCTTCCCCCTTGTCGGTAGTGACGCTAGTGCTGTTGCCATTACAGATTTTGCCGTAAATGTCCCATCTTGGTCTTTAATCTATGTATCAGAATGACATACTTCGCTATACGCGGTACCAGACCTTTGAAAGGAATGTTCCCTTCGAAGGAGAGGTTATTAAGGGGTTCCAGGGCTAAAAATTCTCAAAAAATGAAATTTTTTTATTGGCTTAAAAAAAAAAAATACTGAGTTTTTAGCGTTAAATACCGCAAACCGCATGCTTTTATCTTCATTAGATCCAGAGATATAACACCTTTTGCCTTGAGAAGCGATGCATCATCTACCCTCTGACGAGAACTTTAACTTCATTTATCTCAGAATGAATTTTTTCACGATTTGCCAACTTTAAGAGCATATATCTAAAGTTTCCTGCAAGATATATGTATGAAATTTTCAACAGAGATTTTATGCTATATTTCCAACAAACTGACTTCGGGAATTTTAATTTTGAGTGATAATTGTGAAAATATGCTAATTAATGCAAAACTCACTCATAAAAAACTTCCATTTTGTACTTAAATTTTTTTTTATAAAATTCATAATCAATATTTTAAAAAATCCTGAAAACAAATTAATATGACACATTTTCTGTACACAAAAGTGTAAAAATTTTGTAAATCGAGTACGTACTTCCAGAGTTATATCAAAAATTAAATATGTTTAAAATTTTTAAATTTAAATTAAAAAAAAATATTTAAAATGTTTTAGATATTTTTACATGCAATATTCTTATTATATTAACACATATTTCAGAAAAAAATTCATAACAAAATCTCTATAAATAAGAAAAAAAAAATAGAATTTTGTGCCCCGGACCCAGTTCATGTTTTCCTTGATTTTTATGCACTAAGATTTAATGGATATTTATTATATTGAGTTTAAGTTTTATAAATTTTGTTCATATTTTTTTTATATCTAATTTAGTTATTTTAAGTAAATTTGTTTCATTAATTTATTTTTTTTATTAATGGAAACTACTTAGCTTCTATGGAAGGGAATTTAAAAAAAAAAAAAAAAAAAATGCTAATTTGATTTGATCTGATTTTGCATATTGTAAAAATCCTGTGAAATTTAATGAATTCTAAATATACCACCCTCCACCCTGTTAATCATTTTATCATTTTCACAAAAGTTCCAATCATAACTCTCCCCCTTAAAATCATTAGAATTTCCTGTCTGCTAAAGGGGGGCTTACTTTCGGTACTTTACGGTAGCTTCTAAATCTGGACTAAAAAATACAGTGAATCTTATGAAAACTTTACCTGTCTATAACGGAAAATATTTATGTTCCTTGCGGAAGGAGCAATATACAAATATATCTGCTAAGATGGAAATCTGTATAAAACGGAATCTTTCTCTGGTCATGTGAAATTCCGCCTTAGAACATTTCGCTGTATCAAATTAACACAATAATTTTATATATTGATGTGTGTAGTGAAATGTGCGAAAGTAGAATCGTTAGGGACCGGAAAACATTGTATTTTGGGGAGGACTATGAAGTTTATACGTTTCATATAGGATTCCGTTACACACAGGTACCATTTTCACAAGTTTTGTTAATCAGAATACACCTATAAAAACAAAATAGCTAGGAACCGAAAAAATATTCTGTTTTAGCAGGTAGATTTGTACGCTATTCCTTTCTTCGGAATCATAAAAATGTTCCTTTATAGACAGGTTTTACTGTGTTAAGTTTCACTCGATATAGATTAACGAATAGCATAATACTAAAAGTAATTTCGAAGAATTTATACATCATTAAAAATCGGGACATTTGGCGTGTTCTGCGGGACGGGTTTTAGAGAACCTGCAAATCGGGATACCTAACAAAACTAGGTACAGTACACTGTGATAAAAGACAAATGTTTCTTAATATAAGAAAATATAATATAAACATGCAAGAAAAAATACAGTAATCCCTTCTGAGTTACTAACGATTGCGATTTTTTAAAAAATCTTTACAAGATTCAGGATGTAATATATTATCGAGATTTAAAACAAAGGTAAAAACAAAAACAAAATTAAACATTTAAACAAAATAAAAAATTAAATAAAATTAAATAAAAATTAAATAAAATTAAATAAAAATTAAAGAAATTATATAAAAAATGAAGTAATTTATAAATTTATAAATTAATTGGTATTTATTATTTGTTATTTATTAGATGTTATTTATGATCTAGACACACGGGAGTGTGTCAGCCAAGTTCGCCTGACATAGCCGTGTGTTATTTACACGAACCATTTCGAGCTGTTTTCGTCAAATTTCGATGCCCTACTACTGAAAATCTATGAGACCTACGTACTTGTTATACGAAATGTGTGGTAAGGCCACCCTAATTACCTAAAATCCAAAATTTTGTATATAACGCATAATTAGTTTACGAGATAATGACATTTGAAAATGTCTGATAATCGATAATTTTATCACTGACTGACTGACTGACTCACTCACTCACTCATCAAAAAGATCTCGTATATCTACTGCAGCTACAGACTTCAAATTTGGTGCGAAGTTCGTTTACACTATGAAACTAAGGAATAAAATAAAAAAATTGTGAAAATCGATGAATTACCCACTTGGGGGTGTCCATTTTTACTTTAACATTACGTCTATTAGGCGAAATTTTAATTTGCCGTAGGAGGGGACGCTGTTCTGTCGCCAAATACCGTCAAGTTTCTCGCCAACATGGCGATATATCGCCAAATTTGGCAACCAAAATTAGTCGCCAAAAGTGATGCCACCTTGGCGATATCTCTAATATTTCGCCAAATTACCATTGTAAACCTATCTACTTAGCGGGTGTTTATCTGGGTTTACTTGCTTACAGAAAATCAACAAATTGAGATATTCTGTCCGTCACAGAGCCCGTTCTCAGAAACTATACATATTGGAGACTTGGAATTTTGCATACTTATAGCTCAACAGCTCACATCAAATGACAAATCATAAAATTTTGAAAAGTTGTAAATTTAACCATTTTGGGGTCTCCCATGTGTATTTTAAACAATCCTCTCTAAGTGAGCCCCTAATTAGGTTGGAGGCGTGAAATTTCGCATACTTATAGCTGAACACCTCACATCAAACGAGAAATCATAAAATTTTTAAAAAGTCGTACATTTAACCCTTTGGGCTCCCCCATGTGTATTTTAAACAATTCTTTCAAAGTGAGCCCCTAATTAGGTTGGAAATGTGAAATTTTGCATACTTATAGCTGAACACCTCACATCAAACGACAAAGCATAAAATTTTGAAAAAGTCGTAAATTTAACCCTTTGCGCTCCCACATGTGTATGTTAAACAATTCTTTCTAAGTGAGCCCTAATTAGGTTGGAAGCGTGAAATTTTGCATACTTATAGCTGAACACTTCACATGAAGCTAGAAATCATAAAATTTTGAAAAATTGTACATTTAACCTTTTGGGCTCCCCCATGTGTATTTTAAACAATTCTTTCAAAGTGAGCCTCTAATTAGGTTGGAGGCGTGAAATTTTGCATACTTATAGCTGAACACCTCACATCAAACGACAAAGCATAAATTTTTTAAAAAGTCGTACATTTAACCCTTTGGGCTCCCCCATGTGTATTTTAAACAATTCTTTCAAAGTGAGCCTCTAATTAGGTTGGAGGCGTGAAATTTTGCATACTTATAGCTGAACACCTCACATCAAACGAAAAATCATAAAATTTTCAAAAAGTCATACATTTAACCCTTTGGGCCCCCACATGTGTATTTTAAACAATTATTTCTAAGTGAGTCCCTATTTAGGTTGGAGGCGTGAAATTTTGCATACTTATAGCTGAACACCTCACATCAAATGACAGACCATAAAATTTTGAAAAAGTCGTACATTTAACCCTTTGGGCTCTCACATGTGTATTTTAAACAATATGTTCTAAGTGAGCCCGTAATTAGGTTGGAGACGTGAAAATTTGCATACTTTTAGCTGAACACACATCAAATGACAAAACATAAAATTTTTAAAAAGTCGTACATTTAACCCTTTGGGCTCCCACATGTGTATTTTAAACAATTCTTTCTAAGTGAGCCCCTAATTAGGTTGGAGGCGTGAAATTTTGCATACTTATAGCTGAACACTTCACATGAAGCTAGAAATCATAAAATTTTGAAAAATTGTACATTTAACCCTTTGGGCTCCCCCATGTGTATTTTAAACAATTCTTTCAAAGTGAGCCTCTAATTAGGTTGGAGGCGTGAAATTTTGCATACTTATAGCTGAACACCTCACATCAAACGACAAAGCATAAAATTTTGAAAAAGTCGTAAATTCAACCCTTTGCGCTCCCACATGTGTATGTTAAACAATTCTTTCTAAGTGAGCCCTAATTAGGTTGGAAGCGTGAAATTTTGCATACTTATAGCTGAACACTTCACATGAAGCTAGAAATCATAAAATTTTGAAAAATTGTACATTTAACCCTTTGGGCTCCCCCATGTGTATTTTAAACAATTCTTTCAAAGTGAGCCTCTAATTAGGTTGGAGGCGTGAAATTTTGCATACTTATAGCTGAACACCTCACATCAAACGACAAAGCATAAAATTTTTAAAAAGTCGTACATTTAACCCTTTGGGCTCCCCCATGTGTATTTTAAACAATTCTTTCAAAGTGAGCCTCTAATTAGGTTGGAGGCGTGAAATTTTGCATACTTATAGCTGAACACCTCACATCAAACGAAAAATCATAAAATTTTCAAAAAGTCATACATTTAACCCTTTGGGCCCCCACATGTGTATTTTAAACAATTATTTCTAAGTGAGTCCCTATTTAGGTTGGAGGCGTGAAATTTTGCATATTTATAGCTGAACACCTCACATCAAATGACAGACCATAAAATTTTGAAAAAGTCGTACATTTAACCCTTTGGGCTCTCACATGTGTATTTTAAACAATATGTTCTAAGTGAGCCCGTAATTAGGTTGGAGACGTGAAAATTTGCATACTTTTAGCTGAACACACATCAAATGACAAAACATAAAATTTTTAAAAAGTCGTACATTTAACCCTTTGGGCTCCCACATGTGTATTTTAAACAATTCTTTCTAAGTGAGCCCCTAATTAGGTTGGAGGCGTGAAATTTTGCATACTTATAGCTGAACACTTCACATGAAGCTAGAAATCATAAAATTTTGAAAAATTGTACATTTAACCCTTTGGGCTCCCACATGTGTATTTTAAACAATTCTTTCTAAGTGAGCCCCTAATTAGGTTGGAGGCGTGAAATTTTGCATACTTATAGCTGAACACTTCACATGAAGCTAGAAATCATAAAATTTTGAAAAAGTCGTACATTTAACCCTTTGGGCTCTCACATGTGTATTTTAAACAATTCTTTCAAAGTGAGCCCGTAATTAGGTTGGAGACGTGAAAATTTGCATACTTTTAGCTGAACACACATCAAATGACAAAACATAAAATTTTTAAAAAGTCGTACATTTAACCCTTTGGGCTCCCGCATGTGTATTTTAAACAATTCTTTCTAAGTGAGCCCTAATTAGGTTGGAGGCGTGAAATTTTGCATACTTATAGCTGAACACTTCACATGAAGCTAGAAATCATAAAATTTTGAAAAATTGTACATTTAACCCTTTGGGCTCCCCCATGTGTATTTTAAACAATTCTTTCAAAGTGAGCCTCTAATTAGGTTGGAGGCGTGAAATTTTGCATACTTATAGCTGAACACCTCACATCAAACGACAAAGCATAAAATTTTTAAAAAGTCGTACATTTAACGCTTTGGGCTCCCCCATGTGTATTTTAAACAATTCTTTCAAAGTGAGCCTCTAATTAGGTTGGAGGCGTGAAATTTTGCATACTTATAGCTGAACACCTCACATCAAATGAAAAATCATAAAATTTTCAAAAAGTCATACATTTAACCCTTTGGGCCCCCACATGTGTATTTTAAACAATTATTTCTAAGTGAGTCCCTATTTAGGTTGGAGGCGTGAAATTTTGCATACTTATAGCTGAACACCTCACATCAAATGACAGACCATAAAATTTTGAAAAAGTCGTACATTTAACCCTTTGGGCTCTCACATGTGTATTTTAAACAATATGTTCTAAGTGAGCCCGTAATTAGGTTGGAGACGTGAAAATTTGCATACTTTTAGCTGAACACACATCAAATGACAAAACATAAAATTTTTAAAAAGTCGTACATTTAACCCTTTGGGCTCCCACATGTGTATTTTAAACAATTCTTTCTAAGTGAGCCCCTAATTAGGTTGGAGGCGTGAAATTTTGCATACTTATAGCTGAGCACCTCACATCTAACGGCAAATCATAAAATTTTGAAAAAGTCGTACATTTAACCTTTTGGGCTCCCACATGTGTATTTTAAACAATTCTTTCTAAGTGAGACCCTATTTAGGTTGGAGGCGTGAAATTTTGCATAGTTATAGCTGAATACCATCATGCAACAAATCATAAAATTTTGAAAAAGTCGTACATTTAACCCTTTGGTCTTCCACATGCTTATTTTAAGCAATTCTTTCTAACTGAGCCCCTTATTAAATTGCAGATTTGAAATTTTGCATACTTATAGCAGAACACCCGAGGCCAGGCGACAACTCATAATATCTTGAAAAAGTCTTACGCTTAACCCTTTGAGCTATCGCATATGCATTTTAAGCAATTCTTTCTAAGGGATCCCCTAATTAAATTGGAGACATGACTTTTTGCATACGTATAGCTGAATACCTCAGACCACACGACAAATCATAAAATTTCAAAAAGTCTTATATTATTTACTCCTCCGAACTCTAACTTGTGTATTTTAAGCAATTTTTCTAACCTCCGCCCTTTTCACCTGGGGAGCACTTTTCCAACTTTTGCTTTGACCATTCGTTCATATTATGCGTCATAGCCTTACATATTTTAGTTCCACTTTTACCGCTAGGGGCGCCTACTTAACTCGGGTGCTATGGGCTCAATCGGGGCCGTCGCGAAACAACTTCCTTCTCTTACAGGCCTGCTTCAAGACGAAAATGTACAGCAAGATGGCGGCGCAAGAGATCTGAGTAGCAAACGAAATACGTCGGATAGTTGTATATTTATATAAAAAAAAGTGCTACAAATTTCCGTTTTAGAATATTTTATTGAGCAATTTGTGGCTTGTTTTAGATCTATTTGATTTATACATTCAATAATTAAACAGAGAAGGGTCATTAAACAGGTGCTTTTTTTCCCCCTTTGATTTAAAATATATTCAAATACATTTGATTCGCCGTTTTTATCGGAGATTTTAACTTGAAATATACATTTATGGTAGAAAAAGTCATACATTAAAATTATCAACTTTATGATGAAAAAATAAAAATACAAAAATAGTTAAAGAATTGGGATTCATGGTATTTTTCGGAGAGTTTAACTTGAAACATACATTTATGACAGGAGATATCGTGTATTAAAATAACACAATTTTAACAGATAATAATTAAATTTCCCTTTAAAAATAAATACGTCTTAATTTAAAAGTATAAATTTCAGGATTGATATTACATAAAATCAAAAATAAAGATATTAATTTTTTAAAACAATTAAAACAAAAATTCTATTTATCAATTAAAATTTTAATTTTAGAATGAGATCGCCCGAATAAAGTGTATAAGTACATGATGTAGGCAGATAGTAGTAAAATAAAATGGCTCCAGGAAATGTTGTTATTTCTAATTGTAAATGCTTTTCAAATTTTTAAAAACTAATTATAATTAGCTTTTAAAAACACTTTTACAATAGTATATTTACAAAAGTACTTTCCTAAAATTCCAAGAGCCCAAAATCTTATTGTACAACTCACTATCGAAAAGACTGAAAATTTAGGTCTGGATTTCATAAGTAAATGCAAGTGTGGAAGCAAACGTTGCTATATATTTAAGGAAGCAGTTTACCTTTTCAATATATTTTTTTAAATTTAAATAAATGATTCAAATGGTGTAATAAGCCACTGCATTTCAATCTTCAACTAAAAGTACATTTTAAAAAAATGTTTTTTAACTGCATATTTAGTTAAAATTTTAAAATAATTTAAAACATTTTGAATTTTTTAAAATTGTACTTTTTTAAATATTCACATTTTTGCCAATTTATTAAAAAAGATTTTCAAATATGTATTACGCAAGACTGACCATGGAGTTTTAGATAAATCAAATATTACATTTAATATATTTTTTTCACTGATATACATAGTGTAAAAGAGTGAAATCTAATACATCTTCATATACTTTTATTAAAAAAATAAATAAAATAAAACCATGAAGGACAATTCCATGCTCATATTTTTCACACAATTCCATGCTCATGTTTTTCACATATATAATAAAGAACATGTACAAAAAAGTTTAAATCTATATCTCAAATACGAAAAAAAAAGGCCTTAGCATTTTTAAAACATGAAAGTGAAGAAAATAGGAACATGGCCAAAAAAAAAAAAAAAAAAAAAAAAAAAAAAAAACATTTAAAGTTGGTTGTTTTTGGGTAATTGCGCTGGGTGTATTAATGAAATTTACCATATCTGGCGTTATAATCGCCGTATTGGTAAAAATGAGGTGTCACAATATTCATAATTAAATAGGCTTCCATTTAATATTTTTTTTTAAATATAAAAAATCGGTTTTTTGGGTTAATTTTCAGGTGAACTGTCCCCTTAAGTTATGTGTTTGTGAGGAATTGCGAATATAATAATAAAATAAATAACTATACAAAAGTCAAGAATGTCAGCAGAAAACTCACTTCTAATAAAATAAAATCACATGTATTAGCAAACATGTAACAGTCGTTGATAAGTTTCCAGATATTTCAACTTCCGTAATACTTGTCTGTTTAAGTGAGATTATTTTTTTTATGCAATATTAAATACCATATATTTTTTAAATTATTGTAAGTATGTGCTTACTGTTAGTGAAAAATGCTATTTTAGTTGTAATACCTACCAACGGAATGTGTATTTTAAGTTATGCATACATTATGAAAATTAAATTTTTTATTGATAAATAGAATTTTTGTTTTAATTAATTAAAAAATATAACATTTTTATTTATGAGTTTATGTAATATCAATCCTAATATTTATAATTTTAAATTAAGGCATTTTAATGTAAGAAATTTTTAAAGGGAACTTTGTCATAAATGTATATTTCAAGTTAAAATCATAGATAAAAACCGCGAATCAAATGTTTTCGAATATATTTTAAATCAAAGGGCAAAAAGAAGCAAAAAAGAAAGAAAGTACCTGTTTAGTGACTCTTCGATGTTTAATTATTGAATGTATAATTCAAACAGCCATAACAAAATATTACAAAACGGAAATTTATAGCACTGTTTCTGATGCAAACATACAACTATTCGACTTGGTTCGTTTGCTAACTCAGATCTCTTGCGTGACTCATCTTATTCTTGAAGCAGGCCCGTAGAGAAGAAAGTTGTTTCGCGACGGCCCCGGCTCAATCCCCTTGGCTAATATATCTACGGATAGTATGTTAAACGGAGTTTTGTTCGGATAGAGGTTTGTTTAGAATAGAGTGCGCCCCTGTTTGCGAAATGTGGAACTAACATATTTTTCAAAAGGATAAAGTATTTTGAAAGGAATATTAAACGAAACCCTCTGTGCGATCTGTGATCGCACTTACCCACTTGTTATTTTCAAAATCATCAGAGAAAAGGATATTTAGTTAATTAAATTTGAAAATCCAGGGAGGGGCAATGTGCTTCCTCTGCAGTGCCTCTTTGCCGGCACCCATGGATGAATGATACATAGCGTGGCATAAGCACATAACTTTATTTTCCACTTTCAGTACAAAAAAGCAGGCCCAGCTATAGGATATTTAATTGGAAAATTTAATAGGAATTGTTGTTTTAGAAACAATAAAAATTTCGAATCAATGCATTTCATTTCAAAACATGCATTCAATATAGCAGTATTAAAATATAGATTTCTGCCGCAAATTGACAGCCAAATAGTTTGTTGTAGGAAATTTAAATTAAAATTGAATGTTGCTTGGTGAATAAAATAGTCACACGTAGACACATTAAAAAGCATTAAGTAAAGTGTCTAAATATATTGTAACTTTACAAAAAGTAATGATATCTAACAAAAACATAGCTGTGAAAAAAGGGAGCCAAGTTCTGTAAAGACAATGGCAAGAAAAGAAGTGATATCTAAGTGGGTGCCAAGTTCAAATAAAATTCACTCAAACTTACCTACTGAAGTATTATAGCATTTTTTAAATTGTTTAGAAATAAAAATTATTGATAGCATATTAATAATAAATCTAGAACTTGGCAAGTTTTTGATAAATGTTATGCCTATCAATTTCATGTCTTAATAAAATGGTGATGTTAATATTAATTTCAATGACATTGCAAAAAAATATAGTTATTATTATAAAAAATGACTCATGTTAAAGATTTGATAAACCAATAAATACACAGATACACTCCCGCTCGTCTTTGGTTATCACTCTAGCACCCACTCTCCAGAAACCTCAATGCAAACAGACTAAGATGCCTGACAAAGAGACAGATATACTTACGCTTGTTCTTGGTCATCACTCTAGAGACTGCACCCCTTTAACCCTTTCAGGGGCAAATAACTTTTATTAGTGAAATGCTGAAATGATTGAATCACACCAGAATTTGAAAACAAATTTATTTCAAAATGGGTAAACGCTTCTTTTCACGTATTTAATAAAATTAAACTTTTTAGTCCTGAATTCTGGTGTCAATGTGGCATTTTGCAGTTAAATTAGGTGGGATATATTTTATCCCACCGCCCTTCAAGGGGAAGGAGCTCACTCAAATTAAGGCTTCCAATCATGAAATAACAAGATTTGATATAATAATGTCATTATTAAAATTAAATGACCCGTAGGTAAAAACTTGCCAAGTTCTAGATTTATTATTAATATGCTATCAATAATTTTTATTTCTAAACAGTTTAAGAAATGCTATAATACTTCAGTAGGTAAGTTTGAGTGAATTTTATTTAAACTTGGCACCCACTTAGATATCACTTCTTTTCTTGCCATTGTCTTTACAGAACTTGGCTCCCTTTTTTCACAGCTATGTTTTTGTTAGTTATTATATACATTATCATATTTATTTTGCATTTATATTTATTTTTATTATTGTACCGTTATGTATTATTATTTAATATATATTATTTATTAATTATAAATAATATATAAATTATAATAAAGTAAAATAAAAAAATAAAATAAAATGAAATAAAAAGTTAAAATAAAGGTTTTCGAGATAAAAACAATTTTTTGTTTTTTTGCTGCCACTAATTTTTGGAAACTTTCCGAGCACTTTTTATAGTATATTCATCAGTTTTCTCAACCGTGAATATACGTTTTTTGTACCTTATCAATTCTCAAGTACACCTTTTCATGGTAAACATATTTTACAGAAAAACATGATAAATTAACCGCATTAACATAAAAATTTACATTATTTTGTTATTCTTGCATGTATAAATCAACTTACACAGCTTGAAATATTTAATTGGGAATTGAAAGCAACCTAAAACCTATATACTGGAGGAAAATGATTAATCTATACTAATAAAATAAAGTATCGCTATGTATGTCAGTCTGTGTGTGTCTGCGATGACTAATGAAATGTACGACGCGTACGAGGGTAAAAAATTTTGTGAAGATAGGCCTCTCCTAATGCACCTGAGACTCAGAATTTTAAATCGAATAATTATGAATTAAATATTGGGGTGCACTGTATTAATATTACTAATAATAAGCTGGATGCAGCAGGGGCTGTTCGGTAGCTTCAGGGGCCCCTAGCCTTACCTTCCCGCTTTTCGGTGTCATTAATTTGTGTAATTTTCCTTTTAAATTTGTCCGGTTTTAATTTTTGATTTCTTTTTTTCAACCTGGCTTCCGCTAGAGTGCCTTAAACTCGGGACGTGGCTGGGGACCTATGAACCTTGCTTCCGCAAAAGAGTCGGAGTAAGAGAGTAGAATGAAGCACCGCAGGCAGAAGGAGGCCGCTGGACGCGGCGGTAACCGCCGTGGTGAGCGACCTGTTTCCGTCCGCAGCCCTTTATTCTACCCTTATTCCGACTCTTTTGCGGAAGCCAGGTGGAGAAAAAAATCGAAAATTAAAACCGGACAAATTTAAAAGGGAAATTACACAAATTAATGACACCAAAAAGCGGGAAGGGAGAGCTAGGGGCCCTGAAGCTACCGAACGACCACAGCTGCGTCGAGCTTATTATTAGTAATATTAATACAGTGCACCCCAATAGTGAATTCATAATTATTAGATTTAAAATTCTGAGTCTCAGGTGCATTAAGAGAGGCCTATCTTCACAAAATTTTTTAGCCTCATACGCGCCGTAGATTTCACTAGTCATCGTAGACACACACACACACAGACAGACTGACATATATAATGAAACGTTCTTTTATTAGTATAGATTAATCGTTTTTCTCCAGTATATCGGTTTTAGGTTGTTTTCAATTCTCAATTAAATATTTCAAGCTGCGTAAGTTAGTTTATACACGCAAGAATAACAAAATAATATAAATTTTTATTAGACATTTTTGTTATTTATTAAGACATTTAACAACATAAGTATTAACAGTATAAGATCATTAAAATGCACTAAAATTTACTCATTATTTACATAGTTAATTGTGGAGTAATTTAAGGGGTCTCAGGACTCTTAAAGCTTTAAGATTTTCGAAATTTTAGTTTTTTTATAGGTTAACCCCCTGTCTTTTCTGAACATTTGGTAGAATTGCTTCCTTGAAATTTCTATTAGAACTGAAGTTATGGCTTTTACATTTAGACACGTTTAATAGCTGAAGAGTCGTTTCGGAAACTTTGAAGCCATTTTTCTCCAAAATGACGTGAATGCGCACGATATCTCAAAAACTTATGAATATTTTTTCATGAAATTTTCAAAACATATGTTTCATGTTAGTCTGTATAAACTGAACCTAAAATTTCCTTTTTATTGTTCAAGAAAATATATTTTTAGGTGATTATACTATTGAAATTTTCTTAATTTTGCATTAGCTAAATACAACTTTGTATTAAAAATACAAAAAAGCTTTAAATACAAATTTATTTAGGTTCAGGGTAATTATTACAATCTGAAGTATAATTAGGCACCAAAATTTTTATTCTAGTTGCAATACTTATTTTGTAATCGTGCGCGTAAGCTGTTATGCCGATTTTTTGCTCGTCAAATGTCTTACAGTTTGGAGCCCCCTGTAAATGCTAATTCTGCATCTTATAATTTTTTAAGTACAAGAAATGAAAGAACATACTTATATCTTTCATTCCCAATTAAAATTGTGTCTTAAAATCAAATACATTTTAAGATATTTAATGTTGAAAATGGTCTTTTTTTTTTCATTTTTTCCAATTTTAAAAGTCCTGAGACCCCTTAAATATTGAAGTGCACTGAGAAAATTAAAAACTCATCAAGCTGCCCAATTAAAAAAAAGTATTTCTTTCTTGAAAACCACAAGTTGACTCTAATTGGACCCTGATGCGAGGGGTGCAATCAACAAGTTCCTCTTGAAATTGAATCGGGGCTAGCGGTTTGCAGAAGGAAAAAGCATATATTTTAATCGGGCCACAAACAAAATTCTTTCTCTATTTCTTTTTTAAGAGGGGGAGGGTTTATCAAAATTTGTAGGTTGCCACATTTCAAAGTATTCTAGGAATTTTTAAGGGATGTTATACATAATTTTGTTTAATGTTCCTATTATCGATTTGATTTTTAACACCTATGCGTAACACCTATGCGTATTTTTTGACGACGAATCCAAATATCCAATTTTCTTTGAAATCCGACCTCAATTAACAAATATGCATTAATTATCAATTTTAATTTTTCGAGCTTTTTTTATCTGGCAGTTGTTTGATAAATCATTTGAGCAGCGCGTTCGAAGCAGATATAAAATCTTATAAATTTAAGTTTTATTTAAGAATATTAACATGGGCTCGGCAAACACCGGGTGGATCAGCTAGTAAACTATAAAAATTACTCGAAAATGTTTACGAAAATGAGTGGTTAAAAATTGAAAAATTTTTTTAAAGTGAATGCTTCATTAAATCTCGGAAATATTTTTGTTTCTAAAAGCTTGTTTTCTAAAGCTTTTGTTTCTAAAAGTTCTCTTTTTTTGTTTCTCCTTCGCTTTTCGGAGGCGTCGGTACCTTGGAAGAGGTTAGTGTATATTTTCGTGCGTGTTTATATTATTTTTTTAAAGATAAAGAAACATTCGTGCTTTTCTTTACAGTGCGGTGATGTGTTCTTAATTCATCATTTTATAACTATACATGTTAAAAATTTATTAAATTAACTTTTATCTTCTATTTTTTGCCATATTAAAAAAAAATGTTTGAGTCGTAATCGCTAAAATAGTACTGAAAATAAATGTAACAAAAAAAAAAAAAAAAAAAAAAAAAAAATTGAAAATTGCTCGTCAAACGTGGCAAATGAGGTGCGTTCGTACTATAACTAGTTTTATAAATATTTTTTGCACCGCATATTGTACTGAATGTATATTTTAGTGCACTTCATAAGTGCATATGAATTTCATTCTGTTCGAAAGGTTGTAACCTCATTAAAATGCACTTTTTTTCCATTGACCTTAATGACGGAAATTTTTGACTGTCCTTGAAATTAAACCATACATCCGATTTTCATAAAATTTGAAATGACTCGACAAAATTTTGCAACAGTTATATATTTAAAATTTCAGACCATTCGGAAGGCTGTAACATCATTAAAATGAACTTGAAATAATTTTTTCCCATTGACCGTAATGTAACGGAAAACTTTTGACTGTCATTAGATTATACGTCCGATTTTTATAAAATTTGAAATGACTCCACAAAATTTTCCAACAATTATATATTTAAAATTTCAGACCATTCGGTTGGTAGATTTTGCTCTGTAATATGCGGACAGGCAGACGGACAGACTGAACGACGACTATAGGTAATACGTATTTATATAATTACGAACGCACCTAAAAAGATCTACAATTCTATATTTAACTATTTAAGGAAGCATAAGACTGTTACAAATCTTCAAAATTCGATTTATACAGAAATAAAAAAGTCTTTGCACCTTTTTGGTGCAAACCAAAAGTGGTGGTGTTTTTAAGCAAACTTCATAAAGAAATTAATGTAATTATGACCAAAAATGTGTCAAATGTCCTCTGTGTAAGCAATGGTTAAAATGAAGCATTAAACTCTATTTTCTCGAAACAATGTTTGGATTTTTATTTATTATTATCATTATCATTATTATTATTATTATTATTATTATATTATCATTTAATTGGGTCTCGAAATATTTCGGGAACAGATACACCGATTTCCTTGTCTTTTTTTTTTTGTATTGTTTAAATGAAAGTTTCTTATTTTCCTAGTTGTGGAACGACGCTTAAGAAAATATATATTAGTTTATATTTATTATAAACAAAGCAAAATAATATTTTTTGTAGAAAACTTATACATAAAATTGGATAAGAAAAAATTGGATTGTTAAAGATAAAATTCGATTGTTAAGACGAGTTTTCAGTTTAAAAACTTTAAAAAAATTTATTTTTTTGTTTTTCACATTAAAAAAAATCTACAATTCTGATTCGAATGAAAGAACCAGCACAAAAATATTTCAATTAGTACTCAGTCAATTTGAAATTGATAATGTGTACTTTAACGCTGATTCCGAATGATTTTTAACTTTGCATGTGTTTTTCTCAAACTGTCTTCTTTCTATTTTCGCTCACTGCAAAAATATATTTATAAAATGATTATATCTACAATTTTTCCTAATTAAACGAAAAATTTCTTTTTCTCTTTTTCTTTCTTTCTTTTTTTTTTTTTTTTTTTTTTTTTTTTTTTTTTTTCTGTGGTGATTGGAACACCTTTTTAATGCGATACATCTTAAAAAGCATATTTTAATCACAGAAAATCGAATTTTCGTCGTTTAAGGGGTCTCAGGACTCTTAAAATTGGAAAAAATGGAAAAAAGAAAAGACCATTTTCAACATTTAATATCTTAAAATGTATTTAAATGTATTTGATTTTAAGACACAATTTTAATTGGAATAAAACATATAAGTATGTTCTTTCATTTCATGTATTTAAAAAATTATAAGATGCAGAATTAGCATTTACAGGGGGCTCCAAACTGTTAGACATTTTTCGAGCAAAAAATCGGCATAACCGATTTTTTGCTCATCGGAATGAAAATATCGGTACCTACTTATACTTCAGATAGTAATAATTACCCTGAACCTAAATAAATTTGTATTTAAAGCATTTTTTATTTTTAATACAAAGTTGTATTTAGTTAATGCAAAATTAAGAAAATTTCAACAGTATAATGACCTAAAAAATATTGTTTTGAACAATAAAAAGGAAATTTTAGGTTCAGTTTATACAGACTAACATGAAACATCTGTTTTGAAAATTTTATGAAAAAATATTCAGAAGTTTTTGAGATATCGTGCGCGTTATGCCCAAAAACGTCATTTGGAGAAAATTGGCTTCAAAGTTTCCGAAACGACGCTTCAGCTATTGAACGTGTATAAATGTAAAAGCCATACTTCAGTTCTAATAGGAATTTCATGGAAACAATTATATCAAAATGTTCAGAAAAGACAGGAGTTTAACATCTAAAAAAATTAAAATTTCGAAAATTTTAAAGCTTTAAGAGTCCTGAGACCCCTTAATTGACAAACATTTAAATAGATAACGTAAGCATGTTCGGTATTAAAAATGAAGCGTGTTGCATTAATAGCTCGTTTACAGGGACACTGAAAATAATTCAGTTACATAATCATCTATGGGGAAAAATCTTTTGAGGTGTATCTTAATAATAATGTTACACTGCTTCAAACATATTGAAAATGATAAATATCTCTGATGTGCATTACAAGAGGCTTACTGCGGAGTAAAGTGTGCATAGAATTCATACTTCATTTACAGAGACACACAAAATAATTCGGTTAGTACTGTCTGTTAATAATAATTGCTGGAAGTGCGCTTTCAGTTGTGGTACGCGTTTTTAAATTAAACTATTTTTTTGCCTATTACTTGGTGTGCATAAATTCTATGGAAAAGATACAGGGCGGCAAAAAAGATCTTGAATATATTTCCGTTTGTTGATGGGAGTTGCTGAAGGGAGATTTTAAACTCTGCTATGCGCTTCCTAACTGAATTAAATTTTAACCTACTATGTAATATATATACAAATTTGTAGATCCATATACAGGACTGCACAAAAGAAATTGGTTAATTTTCCGACTATTGATGGTAATTTCTGAAATTTGGTTTTGAAATGTGTTATGCGTTTTGAAAGTGTTTACTTAGAGATCATCTTTCACTGTATTAAATGATGAAGTTTTTAGGTGCGTTCGTAATTATATAAATACGTAGCACCTATAGTCGTCGTTTGGTCTGTTTGTCTATCTGTCTGTCTGCCCGTCCATCCGCATACAACAGAGCAAAAACTACCCAATCGAATGGTCTAAATTTTAAATATATAATTGTTGTAAAATTTTGTCATTTCAAATTTTATGAAAATAGGATGTATAGTTTAATGACAGGGACAGTCAAAAGTTTTCCGTTACATGACGGCCAATGGGAAAAAATTATTTCAAGTGCATTTTAATGATGGTACAGCCTTTCGAACAGAATGAAATTGATATGACCTTATGAAGTACACTAAAATATAGGTTGAGTACAATATATGGTGCAAAAAATATTTATAAAACTAGTTATAGCACGAACGCACCTTATTTGCCACGTTTGACGTGCAATTTCCAACTTGTTTTTAAAAGTATTCTGGAAGTGTTGGAAAGTGTTTCATAATCTATGCTTGACGCATGATGTTTCGTTCTTGTTTAAATTAATGACAGGGTCGTTTTATTAACATAATCTTATTTTCTATCTTATTCTGATCGCGTTTGCAATTTACATTGTCTGCTTATCTCCAATGAATAAAAAATTGATACGTGTTTCTGTCTTCTTCGTACCGTGTGTTTACGTATAGAACGTATATTAATATATACGTATGTTTATATCTTTCTTTCAGAAAATCCGGATTATTGTTATAATGTAAGAAGTAGAAGGAGATGTGATTACAAGTGCATACCCGAAGAATGGTTCTGCGATGGTATCGCGGACTGTAACGATGGTACAGATGAAAAATCTTGTGGTGAGATACAATTCATATTTTGTACAAATTTGATTCACTATGAACATAAATATAATATACTACTGAGTTCTTTGCGGAGATCATGCTAATAGTATTTAAGCCTTTCAGAGCCGTCAATGTCTCATTTTTTTGCTTTTCATCACTGAATACGACACTCAACCATTTATCACCAAATGACATATTCTGTTTTTACCACTGTAATCTAGTTTTTATGTGGTGCGATTTGAAACATACTTCCCGAGCCATTTTACCGTTCTGGTGTATCCTGATTCCAAAACTTTTCTATGAACAGTTTTTTCGATATCTGCCCTCCAACTATTTGTTTTATTCGCGAAAGAGAATAATTACCAGTTGAAGCCAAGTTTCTGATGCGGCAGACTTCCCGGAAAGCGATCACTCGTGGCGTTCTTGAACGGGAATTTTGTTTAAAATCATCATCACGATGCAAAACTTGATGACACCACGTTTTGATTTTTTAATGCACTTGTAATTTCAGAAATGAGCATAGGTTTAGCTCTCATATTCCCAATTTTTAACACCTCCTCATGCGAGAATTCTTTCGGTTTTGTCATTTTGTACTAATGCAAAAACAACAACTTGCTGCTTATTATAAATGTACGAATCGTTTGAATGAGCAAACGCTTACGTCATTTTGTAAAATTTGCATAAAAACAATTTTGTGCTTAAACTTTTGACACAGTAATTTTTGTTTCTATATACCACAGTTCCTATTGTTCCACAGTAATTTTTGTACTCTATAGTTTACAATAAAATTTAAAAAACAATTTTATTTAATATGATGGTAACTGATGATGTCTGAAATTATTAGCACATACAAATGAGATATTGAAATAAATATTGAAATTGAATATTTAAAGTTATAGTTTAAAACTAGCTAACCTACCTGGGCGTTGCCCGGGTCTGTCAAAAAACAGCACGAAGAAGCTTTAAAAATCACATTAAAAAATCGCGAAAAATTAAAAAATTGCTGCACGAATTTCGAATATACTTCACTGGATTATTTTTACCAATGTGGAAAAATCGTAGCAAATCGCGAAAACACATTAAAAATCACATACAAAATTCAAAAATTGCTGTACGAAATCCGAATAAATTTTATTGAAAAGAGGATAGAATTTACAATATTAGGTCAAAAACTGAATGTCGAAATCGGATAGCGAATAAATGTAAAAATCACGAAATTCACAATTTACTATATTTTGGAAAAAAGTTTCAAATCTAATTTCTTTGATGAATCTCAAGCCTAAACGCGAAAAAACGCTAAAAAATCGCAATAAAAAGCTGTTAAAATGCAAAATTGGCACAGAAGAAAATTTATTATAGTAGGCTAAAAGTTTAAAACCGATTTCCTTTTCCGTATCAAAAAAAAAAAAAAAAAAAAAAAAAAAAAGAACCCGCTAACAAATTGCATTGAAAATCGCATTAAAAATAGCTACAGTTAAAAAATAGCGGAGCAGAAGATAATAGGCTAAAAGTTTGAAACCAAATTCCTATTAGGCTAGAAGTCTAAAATATAATTCCTTTAAAAAATGTCAAAAAATCGGATTGAAAATCGCATTAAAGATCGCAAAATATTAAAAAAACTCTAGGGTAAAAATTTACTATTAAGGGATAAAACTTTGCAATCGAAAAATTTACTGTATTAATCAAAAAGTTTGAAATCGGAATCATTTTCCGAATGTAAAACAATCGCCAAGAAACGCAAGAATGGCGAAAAATCACGTTGAAAATTGCATTAAAAACCGTTAAATATTTGAAAGTCATTACTGTAAAAATTTAATATTAACGAGGAAAGAATTGTAAGTGGAAATCTTTTATGAATAACAAAAATCGACACGGAACGCCAAAGATCTCTAAAAATCGCTAAAAATCACATTGAATATCGCATTAAAAATTGGTAAAATTCAAAAAGCGTAGAGGACAAAATGTACTACAGTAGACTAAAAGTTAAAAACCGAAAACCTTCTGCCAATGTTAAGAAATTGCCGCGGAACTCGAAAAATCGATAAAAATCCCATAAAAGTTCACCAAAATTTAAAAATAGCGGAAGACAAAACCTCCTATAGAAGAATAAAAATTTGATGCCAAATTCCTTTTCCAAATGTTTAAAAAGCGCCAGGGGACTAAAAAAACCCGCTATAAATCGCTTTGAAAAATTCATTAAAAGTCGCTGAATATCCAAAAATAGCAGCGGACATAATGTACTATAATAGGGTAAAATATAGTAATCTGAATTTTTTCATTAACTACAAAAAATCGACTCAAAACACTGCAATCAGAAATCTTTCAAAAATGACAAAAAATCGACGTAGAACATAAAAAGTCTCGAAAAAAAACCGCTAAAAATCGCATTAAATCGCTAAAAATAAAAAATCGATGATGGCAAAATTTACTATATTAGGTTAGAAGTTTTGAAACAAAATTTATTTTCCGAATGTGAAAAAATTGCTGCGGGGCTCGAAAAAAATTCTAAAAATCGCACTGAAAAATGCTTTAAAAATCACTTAAAATTTTAAAATAGCAGGGGACAAAATTTACATTAATTGAGTAAAATAGTGTAATCTGAATTCTTTCATAAATAACAAAAAATCGACGCAAAACGCAAAGAATCTCTAAAAATCGCTAAATATCACATTAAAAATCCGCAGAGGACAAAATCTACTACATTAAGCTAAAATGTTGAAACCGAGTTCCTTTTACCAATGTCAAAAAATCGCCGCGGTATTCATACAATCGCTAAAAATTGCATTAAAAATCGCAGGTGTCAAAATTTACTGTAATAGGGTAAAACACTGTAATTTGAAATCTTTTATGAATGGCAAAAAATCAACGCGAAACGTAAAAAATATCAAAAAATTGCTAAAACGCATTGAAAACAGCGTTAAAATTAGCTCGATGGCAAATTTGCTATATTAGGCTAAAATTTTGAAATCAAATTCCTTTTCCGAATGTCAAAAAATCGCCGTGGAACTCGAAAAACCGCTAAAAGTCGCATTAAAAAATGTACCAAAAATCGTTAAATATTAGAATATCGACAGGAGTCAAAATTTGCTCTAATGGGGTAAAAGTTTGTAATTGAAAAGCTTTCATGAATGACAAAAAATCGACACAAAACATAAAAAATAACGAAAAATTGCTAAAAATCGCATTGAAAATCGCATTAAAAATCGCTAAAATTCAATCGGAGATGGCAAAATTTACTATATTAGGCTAAAAGTTTGAAACCAAATTCTTTTTCCAAATGCCAAAATATCGCCGTGGAACTCGAAAACCCCTAAAAACCGCATTAAAAATCGGTAAATATAAAAGTATCCCCGGAGTGAATATTTAATGTAATCGGTTAAAACATTGCAAACGTAAATTTTTCATGAATTACAAAAAATTGACACGGAACATAAAAAATCTCGATAAATCGCAAAAAATCGCATTTAAAATCGGTAAAATTCAAAAATAGTAGATGGTGAAATTCACTGTATTAGGCTAAAAGTTTGAAACCAAATTCCTTTTAAAATGTCAAAAAATCATTGTGGGGATCGAAAAAATGCTAAAAGCGCATTGAAAAATGTATTAAAAATCGCTAAATATTAAAGAATCGCAGAAGTCAAAATTTACGCTAATGGGTTAAACATTGTCATCAGAAATCTTCCGTGAATGATAAAAATGGGCGTGGCACGTAAAAAATCGCTAAAAATCGCATTTAAAATTGTATTGAAAATCGCATAAAAAATCGCCAAAATTCAAAATTGTAAATGGCGAAATTTACTATATTAGGCTAAAAGTTTGAAACCAAATTTTATTTCCGAATGTCAAAAAAATCGCCATAGAATATGAAAAAACAGGAAAAATCGCATTGAAAAATGCATTAAAAATCGCTAAATATATTAAAAAATCGCGGGGGACAAAATTTAATCCAATGGGGAAAAACATTGTAAACGGAAATATTTCATGAATCACAAAAAATCTCGAAAAATCGCTAAAAGCCGCATTGAAAATCGCATTAAAAATTGCTGAAATTCAAAAATCGTAGGAGACAAAATTTAGCACATTAAGCTGAAAGTTTGAAACAAAATTCCTTTTTCCAATATAAAAAATAGCCCCAGAATATGGAAAAATCATTAAAAACCACACTGAATTAAACATTGAAATTGAATATTTAAAGTTTTATTTAAAAATTGTTGTTGTGCTTAAAACATTGACACGCACTATTCACGCTGTGTTTATTTTCTCCGTCGCCATATCGATTTCTACCGGAGAAAAGTTGCACAGTTTTGAAGGCTATTTCTTAATGTTATGAAAAAAAAAAATTAGCTTTCATGCGACTAACGAAAAAAATTACGAATTTATAAATTTTAATTGGAGGCTTTCAAAATTTGTATTTTTGAACTTTCGCAAGGTTAATTTCAAATCTATTAAATTTTTTAAACATTTTATATACATATCGCTCACCCGCAAGAAAAGGGAAACATCTCGCAAAAGTTCATTTTGTGTTTTATCCCACTAATAGTTCTCTCATAAGTGCATGCTACAAAAAAAGTTTCATAAATGTAGTTTTATTGAAAATCGCATTTATACGCTATATGTCCATTCGTGACCACAGAAGGGGTGGATTGTGTGGGAAGATAGAAGTACTCAACCCTCCAAGGCTCATCTAACAAGGAAGGTCTCCTTACTTCTTTCAAGGAAGGTCTCCTTACAGGACATACTCATAATATTTTGAAAAAAATACTAATTAAAATACTTATGTATGTAATAAAGGATCAGTCAAATTTAGCGGCGGAATTACAGTAGAAAGTCTGTAAAAGAATAAAATAATGAGAGAGTTCAAAAAATATATTTTTTGTATTACATATTTATGCTGCTTGTTATT
Source organism: Maratus speciosus (assembly GCA_963932465.1). Taxonomy (NCBI): domain Eukaryota; kingdom Metazoa; phylum Arthropoda; class Arachnida; order Araneae; family Salticidae; genus Maratus; species Maratus speciosus. The sequence goes on from OZ010799.1 coordinate 42,823,091, forward strand.
TAATTTTATTACTTAAAGAACAATTTCATATATAAAAAATATATTTGCACATATTTAGGTGCATTCCAGAATAAAGCAAGATGAAGAATGATGTAGTTATTCATTTGAATATCAATAAATTCGTTGTATTCATAGCAACAAAATTGTATCGACAGTACTCAATTCGACTTAATTTTGAGACTGGAATTTTCATTAATTTAAATTTGTTTTAATTAATAAAATTTGATAGTTATCTTTCAATATAAATATGTATATATGATAAAACTGCAGTTAAATCAAACTAAAATTGACAAAACTAAAGTTATTTACATTAAATTTATTTAAACAAGTTCAATACGAAACATTTTTATCTTACAGAGAATTTGACATAATAAAGTACTTTTTTTGAAATTTTATTCCATCGCCAACCGGTGATAAATCGCCAAATATCGAAATTCTCCTTATTTTTTTACGGACGCTCTATCGAGCTTCTAGCAAAAAGTTTTTTATAAACAAATCTATCCTCATGAGTAGAACATTCTATCATTTTTTCAGATTTATCGGAGTATGCCCGTATGGAGATCTTTCTTGTAAGTCTTCATTCTTGAGGGTTTTACGCTTCTATGAACGTTTTTAATGTTGCATGTAAGTGCTATAATTTTATGTTGCAGTTCAAGCTTGCAAATTTTCTTTTGTTTCTCCTGTAAAATTTATTTTTGCGGAGATGTGTCACTTTTCTTGTGGCTGAGTGATTTTCCTAAACTATTCTCCTTAATTTGAAATAAAATAAAAAATAATTATGAAGTAGTTTTTACTTTAAAATTTTAAAACGTTCTCCTAAAGAGTTCAATTAAACTCTTTGAAAGAAAATAACTTGAGTTAAATTCATTCATGAGTGACTAACATTTAACTTTTTATATAAATCCACAGACTACCAGAAATTTGACAGGAAATACTTTGCAATGTTACAAGGTCTTCAATGGCTTCATAACCAAAGCAAACCGCAATCGGCATTTGAAGTTTGGGGCTCATATGCTGATAAGGCAGCTATCGCACTTTATTTTACTGATCACAAGTTCAAGCACTTCAGGAGTGAATTGAGAAGAGATATTGCATATGAAATTACTATTCAGCTTCTTTCTAAATTATCCAGGTAAAAGTCAATCCAAACAAAAAGTTTTCTGAAAACCACAACAACAACAACGTCAAGTTCTACTTAATATTCCGGCCAGAAAAAGTAGTGATATCGGAAGTTCGTACAAGTTAACCTCTTCAGTTCCGAAGCTAAAATAATAATGCAAATGCTTATTCATTGGTTTTTCCGAAACAAAATGGCATCGTAAGTGACAGAAAAAATATCTTTACTGAAATGGATCCTTTAGGCACTTAGTAATTTAGGTTCAAAAGTATGGATCTAAAACTACAAACCCCTTAAAAACATCAATTTAATAACCATTAACATAAATTAGCGCAATCACAAATTTAAGAGCTTTAAACAAGTAAATACTCTACAAATCCTCAAAATTTTTTATTGAAAATGATTTAAGTTATGAAAACTTAATACTTAATTATATATACTTATGAAAATTTTTCACTTTCTTGGTCATACTGTCTTTTGGGCATTTTTAGGCATTTTGCAAACTCAGATGAAAATAACATTTATTTTATGTGGGCATCGGCTTAGAAGCTGTCATTTATTCGTTTGCTTTGAACGCAAGAAGCATTCAGCTATTAAGAAGTGATGTGAAAATGTAAAAAAAATCGGACATTTTAGTTTTCATAAGGAAAAGAACAGAGGTCCCCGTATGGGGACCCAGGAACCGAAGAGGTTAAAAGCCAAACATCCCAAATCTTTCATTGTAAATGGCTTCCTGCGACTTGGCCGTTAATGCCTTCTATAGCATTTCCAAATTAATGATTGGGAATCACGCATTTATGAATTATTTCAATATTAAATGTAATATTAGAATGCAAAGAGGCAAATTCACATGAAGACATTATAAGTAAAAGATTTCTGATAAATACCATTCAGTTTCAACAAACATTAGTTTTGATTATAAATCATTTAGTCTACTTATAGTTTAATTGTAATTTTGTACGGTCTAAACCTAAAGTTATTAACACAAAACTTTAGAAATAAAACAAAATTTACTTTCTTCAAATCTCACAATATGTTACATTATATTTTAATGTATAATATTGAAATCTTGTGTATTGAAGAAGAGATTTTTTTCATTTCATTTAATATAGTTTGTTTGCATATATTAAGAGGTATTGCAATAACCTTAGAATGCACTTATTAACTTTAAACTGTTAAATCGGATAAATATGTTTTAGAAATTAGCTCTTTTGGAATATTATCTTTTGAATACAGGTATTTTGTTATTTTTAACTCCTAAGCATTTAAATAGACTGAAGTGGTATCATTTATACGTTCCTTAGAATTTGAAAATCCTCCCAGAATGCATTAATGCCAAATCGCAGGAAGCCGTTTTCAATGAAAGATTTGGGATGTTTGGCTAGCTTGTGCGAACTTCAAATATCACTATTTTTTCTGGCCGAAACATTAAGGAGAACTTGGTGCTTTTTTTTTTACAGAAACTTTTTGTTCGGATATCACTATTTTTTGTATGCTTTTCAAGTTTGTTTTTCTAAACGATATTAATATAAAACTTATTCTTTAATTTCGTTACTTTTATGTTAGCCAGGCGCAAACTCCTCAATAGCATTTTGGTTTTTCGCCTTCAGCAGTTTTCATTTTTCGCATGTGTAAATCAGAAACAATGCTTTGATTTTCAAATAAAATATTTTGGTTTATGTTATTATTTCTTATTTATTTCTTTGTTTATTTCTGTGTTTTATATAAAATGAGTGAAAGGCATCTATCTTAAATGAAAGCTGTGTGTTTTAAATGAGATGACTCAAAAGTATACATTTTAAAATGAAAAGGATGCAATATGAACAATGGAGATGGGAACAGTATTTGGAGATTTGCCACTTGCGCCCGGCTAACATAAAAATACCTAAATTTATTTTATTGAGCTTTACAAATTTAAGCTTTATTTCTTTTTATATAAAAGTACTAGGCGCCTCTAGCAAGCAGTTTTGTGCATTCTTTCGCCAAATTGGATGCTTTTGATAAAGAAATCAAGAATTCTTTGCAATCATGGAAGCACATTATATATTTTGTGTTGTTATGTATTTCATCTTTCGTGCAAATATCTCTTAACTTGCTTATGCTTAATGTACGTTTGCTTATCAGTTGCAATACGCTTTCTAATGTGGAGATTTTTAATCCTATTAAGTAATCTCTCCTAATTGAGTTCACTGCCAATTGTTGTATTTTAAGTGATACGATTTGGTGCAAGTGAAATGGTTCTTATGAAATCCTTTAACAATATCTGCACTTACATTAAACCATATTGAGGCTAATGTTTTTTTGTTTCACGCTAACTTTTTCAGTAGATTCGATTACGGAAGAATAGAAATTCTATGGGCGCACTGGCATGATCCATTGGGAAGTCTATCATTATACTCATCTAATCGTCTTGAAAAATGTGCCAATGTGCCGTGTGTTTAAGATTTTAGCTAATTTTGCTCGAAACCTGAAAACTAAAATGCGAGGAACCCGATTATAGAATATTCATTCTAACGTATATATCGATAAACAGGTTACATATTATAGAATTATAATAATCATAAGAAAAACTGGCAGTTTCGGTGCTTTAATAGTTTCTGTAAATTCTTTTTATATAATACAGACGTTTTAACAGAGTAAAGACTAACAACATAGTAACAATAAGTATAATAACAGTGCAATATAATAACAATAGCAGCGGTTTTGTGCAGTGACAAAACTGTTGACACTTTGGAAATATTCGTACGTTATACCATTTAACTAATCAGATGATATGCGGAAAAATATAAATAGATGGCTCGTATTCATAAATAACTCAATGAAAAATAGCCACCAGCGTCAAATTCTTGCCACGCTTGGCGACATTTTGAGAAATAGTTCCAAATTTGCTAATATATCAAGTCAATTCTCAAATTTGGTGACGAAAAATATTTTGTTTATTCTGGCGTCATAGTGATGCATATGTATTTTGTATTATACACATATCTATAATATGTAATGATGCAAATGTATTATGTATTATATGCATATGTATAATATGCATGATGCATATGCATTAAGTTCATTAACATCCCTAAAACGCACTTAAAGGAATAGTGTTCCATAAATAGTAGCGGATATTTGCCAGATTGACGAGAGTGCTGTTGAGATTAGAATTTCGACATTTATAATAGACCGGGAGGCGTCTGCACACGCCATCACCTCATTGAGTTTACAGCTGAAATTTCAGGATTAGTCAAAACTAGATTAGCATATTAAAATGCAACTCGTCTGACAAGTCATATCCAGGTGAAAATCACCCGAAGACCTAATTTTAGTGGTTGACTGATAGGTTTACTATTGCGTTTTCCTGTATCTAAAAAATATGGAAACATGGAGGAATGGTTGCAGAAAAACATAATGGAAAATCCACCAATCGACCACTAAAATTAGGTCTGTAGGTGGTTTCCACAAAGATATGAATTGGCAGACCAGTTACATTTTAATATGCTAATCGCGTTTTAACTAATCCTAAAATTTCAACCTTCAACATGATGAGGTGATGATCTGTGCAGACACCTCCCGGTCTTTAATAAAATTTGTTTTAAGGAAGCAAAATGTAGAAAGATGGACAAACAGACTGAAAGATTTGCCTTATCACGATTTTTGTAAAAGCATATAAAAATTCATTCAGCATGAAATCATGTAACACCTTTATAACTCAGGCTAATTTTCTGTATTCGGGTTTTGGCAACCAACATATCTTATCTACAACTATAATCTTTCTTTTACAGATTTAAATGTAACAATAAATTAACAGAAGTATGCTAATAATACATAACATTAGCAAACAGTAAGTAGGCTAATAATACAATATAATACCATTAGCAGCGGTCTTCGGAGGCCGCATCTGTCATACATCATTAAAGACCGTTTTATTAGTTACACATTTAATTTACACACAATTAAATGAAGATTTTTAAATTTTCGTATGAGAATTAGGATACTTTTCCACTATAGGGACTTGGAATTTCTTAAAAAGCTTGGCGCAATTAGGGCTTCAGAAAATGAGACATGTTGCCAAATGATATAAACAACTATGAAAACAAACCTGATGAACTTTTATGTTGTTTATATATGTGTTTATATACACAGGGTTGTTTAAAAGGCCATGTTCAAACGGCACGTGCGTGGGTGTGTCAAGTCATGAGGCGCAAGAATTACATAGGAACTGGGGGTCGAAAACGCGATTGTGACGGTGCAATTGCATCGTGACCGTGGCGCAAAGAAATTATAACAAACGGTGCAAAAAAGACTTTTATTATTTAAAAAAAAAAAAAAAAAGCTTAATCAAAGTACAAATACAAATGAAAAAGTCTCAGCTCATAACAGCTGCTCAAAATGTGCCCTATTTTACATCAACGCCGCATGGAATCGCGAACACGTTCCAATCGGCCCTGTACCGTGGTCACTGCGATCCCCAGACCTACCCCCCCCCCCCCCCCGGATTTCTACCTCTGAGGATATCTTAAATTTCTGTTCCACAAGACACCCGTTCCATAGGCCATAAACCTTATGGCACGGATCGCTGAAGCGGCGGCACGTGTCCGGGAGTTCCTCATTGTTGTTCCTCATAATTCTTGTTCCTCATGACCAGACACACCCACACGTGATGTTTGGACATGACCTTTTGAACCACCCTGTATCAAAACATTTTATTTTTACGTATTAAAATGTTGTTTTTCATATGCAAATTATTTCTGTTTATATATATGAAAATAAATAAACGGGCTCCTTATATTAAATAAATTGTAAACATATGGAAAAAATTGCTTGTGTATATGAAACAGTAAATAGGCTGCTAGGAAATACGTTACAAAGTTTCTTTTCTCGTCAAGGCAATTTTCTCTATTTCGCCAAGGCCAATATATTGGAAAAGTACCGAATTACGATTATACTTTGTTAAATGCTTTATCTACCTATATTATAAAAGACAAACATATCTGTGCGTAACGCATACGTCATTTTGCGAATGGCAACACTTTGAAATTTGAATTAAAATTTCGGTTTTGCAATTATATCTACGGCAAATTTTTAAACTTCTAAACATCGCACATTTTAATTTTTAACACCATCGTATAAGGAAAAAAATGTTCTTTTAAATGCAATTTGTTTGAAAGCTGTATCTCAATTTATTTTTGAGATATTAATTTTTTTGTAGTTTTTAATACAAATTTTGTAATTGTGGCAACTGAAGTACTCCATTTATATTGAAAGTAAAGGGAAAATAGTCATGGTTTATTATTTTTATTGATTATATCCTTATTGATGCCATTTTCACAATACAAATTAAAGTAACTTATTTATAATTTTTGAACAGAAAATGATGTCAGACATTAAAAAAAAACACGCATTCTTCTTCATAAATCAGTTACATTTCAATATTTTTACATTACGCTGATACTGAGTTTGAGACGCTAGGCAAAATGATTCAGTGAGTAAAAATTATGTCATATTTCAAACAAAACGATCGTTTTTTTTTTTTTTTTTTTTTTTTTTTTTTTTGAACTAAATATTTGAGCAATACTAAATGGCCAATACTATGACAAATAAAGGCAAATTTCTGAATTTTTTTTTCGCGGGTACTGACATTAGAACTTAAAGTTTGTGCGAATGTTCACATGAAAAGTTGTATCGGACAAACGTAATTTTAAGTTTTGAAATACATTCATTAATAATCTATTGCGCGTTAAAATACTTTCAAATTGTGAATTTGAGTGGTGCGTATGTAAATTATGGGAATTGAAAATAAAGTACAATTTAGATTTCATGGGGGAAAATTTTATGATGTGACAAAGCGAAATCCTTTTTACTGATTTTTCATCCCATAAAAACAAACATAAAAGTCTCAGTCGATAAATTCATCATAATTACTCATCTTGATTACGTACTCTAATAGAGTTTAATTTTTCAATAATTTAAGCAGTTGAAGTTTATGGAAATAATATTTTAGTAATTTTAGGTTAAAAATATTATTTGCTTTAAGAGTGCGACAACCAATGTTAGATGATTTTTGTATTGTAATTATTTTTGTAGGTTTATTATAAATTCGATCTGACAGTTCCTTTTTAACATTTTTGTTCGTCGAATTTCGACGGGTTCCAACTCGTTGTTTTAATATCGTGTATAGATCCTTCACTTCGATGTTGTTGAGTCGATGAATGAGTGCATAGATGGATTCAGCAGATGGTGAACTTTGCAACAAAGTTCGTGCAGTGGCAATGGTTTTGTCAACTATGTGTTTTACTCTCAACTATGTGTTTTAAAGCGGTTTCCTCCTCCTTCTTTTGGAAGGGTGTGCGTAACCGTCATTTCACCTGAGGATGACAAGCGGTCTTTTCCTACCGACGACAGTGTTCTTTTTACACTATGTCCTAAAAGTTCCCGTACTCCAACTTAAAGAACTCATTGCCCGCGATTTTTTTTTATATTAAATTTTATCCTCTACTTATCATTGCTTCAATTCTTGAGTTTTTATCCTTTGGTTCTTTTTGCACTTAATTGGTGCGAGAATAAAGTTCCATGTTATTTTGTTCTTCATAGTGAAATAAATTTATCACGCATTCAGAGAATTGCGCTGCTCGAAACTTATTTTGAATGTAAATCGTTTGAATTCTACAAAGATGTTTGGCGAACTAAATATCTAAATGATGCAATACCGAGTAAAGATACGTTATATTGGCTCGTTCGACAATTTCGTAATACAGGTTCTGTGGAAGGCAAGCACAGGAGTGGAACGCCGAAAGTTATTGCACCAATCTTTTACATTCTCAAAAAATCGGCATACGGTGTGGTGTATCACGCAAAAGAATAGTTGGACCTCTGTTTTTCGAATCAACTGTTGATAGTTTTGTATACAAGGAACTTATCCTGCAGCTTGTTGTATTGTTAGAAGTGAATAAACGAAATTCTTTGTTCCAATAAGATGGTGCAACAATCCATACAAGGGATGAAACCATGGACATGCTTGAAGAATTATTTGACGATCGACTCAATTAAAAAAATCTTTTGCCAACTCGATCTCCTGATCTGAGCATCGTGGACTTTTTTGCTGTGGGGGATATTTAAAGAAAAAAAAATTATGCAAATAATCCTCAAACAATAGATGATCTGAAATTTGAAATTACTCAAAGGATAGCAGAAGTCACTCGCAGCATGTTAAAACGCGTTTCTACAAACATGCGCAGAAATGTTCAGCTTTGTCCCCTAGAAAGTGTTGGATATTTTGAACATTTATTACCCGACTGAAAAGAAGGGTTATGTGTTTCACGCCTATCTGTGTATGTGGATTTCTTTATACCCTCGAAACATCCCAACGGCTGGATGGATTTTAATGAATGAGGTCTCTATCAATTCGTCTTAAAGGCCCGATGGTTATAGGCTAGGTTTTATTTTTATAAATTCAAAATGGCTGCCGTAAAATATAAAATGTCGGTAGAGACGAAAAAAAAATTACGAACCATTTTGAGTGGCATATCATTGGATAGGTCTTTCAAAATGAAGACGATGTTTCATTGACTATTTTACAGTCAGAAGCTCCGTTAAAATATTATGCAACCTGGAAGTTGTATAGGTAGGATATCTAGCTTTACTGCAACTCTAACCATCATAGACATCTACAGACCTCATCAAAACAGTGTTTATAGATAGGAACTAACAATTAAACACAACTTAAAAGTCATCAATGCAAGTAAATAAAAAAAATAAGTAAGTAATATAAACAAGTAATATAAAAAAAATATTTTAAGTCAATTCCTACTTAGGTCAATAAGAGAATTTCTTTTCCTCCCATTCTTCTTTCCTGTTGGGTAGGGCTTAAAATGCCTTGATCAAGAAGAGGGCTTTCTCGATTATTGAAAATTAATTAATTTAATTTAATTAATGAATTAATATTTGAAAAAAAAACTGGATTAACATCAAGTTTCATCCACTACAAGTTAAAGAAAAATTATTTGAGCTTGATGGGATGAATAATAAGTATTTTATTAACGATTGAAAATTTGGACAAGATATATATAGCGAGAGTGTGAGCTAATAGTAGGAATTGGAAAAAAAATAGTTTCACATTGATGATAAATAATTAATTAGTTCGCTTTTTTTACGCAGTCGGGTTTTTTGATTTTTTAAATTTAATTGTTTATTATTTAATATGTATGATTGACATAATTTTTATTTTAAATAACGAAAGAACAAATAAATTAGTATAAAATTAATAAAAATACAAATAAAACGTCGAAATAAAAATCACTTGATGGCCTAAACACGTGTAACTTCCTTAAAGTCAAATAAATGTGACACTTACGATCAACTATTATTGGCATTTAATCTTATAATTTGGCGATTGATTTTTGGTCGACGGAATCACCAAGTAGTATAAAAAAATCGTAATACAATTCTTTTAAAATGCGCACATTAGAGGTCTGCACGGCCCGAAATTTCCAGGCCCGGGCCCGGCCCGACTCATAGAAAAAACAATTTGATCCGGCCCGGCCCGACTCATAGAAAAAACAATTTGATACGGCCCGGCCCGATACAAAAATTAAAAGTTCGGCCTGAGCCCGGCCCGACGGCCTGAGCCCGGCCTCGAAACATCCCAACGGCTGGATGGATTTCAATAAATAAGGTCTCTATCAATTCGTCTTAACGGCCTGAGGGTTACAGGCTAGGTTTTGTTTTTATAAATTCAAAATGGCGGTAGAGACGAAAAAAAAAATTCCGCACTCTATTCAGTGGCATATCATTGGATAGGTCTTTCAAAATGAAGACGACGTTTCATCGACTATTTTACAGTCAGAAGCTCCGTTAAAATATTATACAACCTGAAAGTTGTGTATGTATTGTGGATCTCTAGCTTTACTGCAACTCTAACTATCATAGACATCTATAGACCTCATCAAAACAGTGTTTATAGATAGCAACTAACAATTAAACACAACTTTAAAATCATCAATACAAGTAAAGAAAAATAGGTAAATAATATAAACAAGTAATAAAAAAAATATATTTGAAGTCAATTCCTACTTAGGTCAATAAGAGAATTTTTTTTTCCTCCCATTCTTCTTTCCGCTTGAGTGGCGCTTAAAATGCCTTGATCAAGAAGAGGGCTCTCTCGGTCTTAACCGCAACGCATCGTTGATAGAACACGATCTCTGAGGAAGTTTTGAGCATGTTTTTGATGACTTGCGAGGTAGGCCGAATGTTGAGATCAAAATGAATAGTGTCATTCAGGACGAACCTGGTTTCATTTACAATCTGACTTAAAATTTTATTTTGTGCAATTTGAAGTTTCTGCATTCGAGTTTCACAGACAGATCCCCATACGACAGATCCATAAGTCATAGTGGATCTGATAAAGGATTTATACAGCAGTAACTGGTTTGGAATAGACAAACAGCTACGCTCAGCTAAGAGAAAATTGAGAGAGGCTCGGACTGCGGAAGTCTTGGTGAACACGTCAGTGATCTGCCTAACCCAGCCTAATTTTGAGCCTAGATAAATTCCTAGATATTTATATTTGGTGACCCAGGGGATGTCTTAACTATTAAGAGAGAGATTAGTATTAGGGGACATAGAATTTCTGGAAAACATCATGGCGGCCCTTTTAGCTGCGTTAACCTTAATGCGCCACTTTCTAAGCCAAATAAAAAAGGACTGAAGATAGGATTGAATTTGTTCAATCACAGTGTGTGGCTGTTTGTTACTCTAAATAATGGTCTTGTCATCCGCATATATAATGCTAAAAGGATGTGGGGAATCTTTGGGATACCATTTATTTATAAGTTGAAGAGCCCTGCACTTATAAGATTTCCTTGAGGGACGCCAGCCTCGATATAGCGATGAAAAAAGATAGAACTATTGACTTTGATAGAAAAAGTTCTACCATTTAGGTAATTCCAAATGATGAGAATTAGTTGATTTGGAGTATTTAATAAGATTAATTTATAGAGGAGTCTTTATGCCATAAGTTCAGTAACTTTCCAAAGCAGGTGTTGCGTCAAGTGTTTGTGACGGAACCCAAACTGCTCGGGAATAATTATCGAATTGGCGGTTACAAACTCCTTCAAAGGGATTTTCAGTATATATTCATAGACTTTCGACAGACCGGAGAAAAGAGAAATAAACCTGAAGCTGGAAGGAGCATGGATATCCTGACCGGGTTTTGGAATTGGTAAAATTAACGCCTTCTTCCAGCTGTCAGGATACATGCGGAGGTTAAGCATAGTGTTGATAAGAAAGTTAGAAAAAAGGTTAAATTTAATGGAATATGCATTAATATGTTGGTAAAGATGCAATCAAGGCCAGCAGCTTTGTTCTTTTTTAGATTCCCAATATAAGTCAGAACCTCAGAAGGGGTCGCGGTGTTAAGAGTGTTATTATGTGCAGTGTTTAGAAACTCTTCAATTTTGGAATCCACAATGTCGGTCATCCTGGGATTGACGACATCGCGATTAAGTGTAAACTGGCTTCTAAGACTGTCAGCAATGAGCTCAGCCTTTTCAGTGTTAGAATAGGCCATACCATTGGGCCCATTAAGGGCTGGAATGAGTGTTCGTGTTTTGCGAATACGGGCCGTTGCCCACCATATTGTGTTATTAGAAGTCGATAAAGACTCAACATAAGTATTCCAACGTGATATACTGAACTCCTTGATTGCAGCATTAATTTATGATACTTACAATTAAGATGAGATCTTATAAGGGGATTCCTGGTCGACTGCCAGTCCGGTCTCAAACGATTTTTGTCTCTTTTCAAATCTCTGATGTGCTCAGATAGTAAAAAAAAAATTGACAACCCTCTGCCGTGGTTTTGCAACTTCTTTGAATGCATTTTGAAGAGTGTCTTTAAATGCTTGATTTGAAGTTGTTACCTCACCAGTAGAGTGGAACTCGGCGGGCGGGGATTGCATGTTCTCGAGAATATGGGCGTAGTCATCGCAATTGACCGAAAGGTCTGTGGAATGTCCTGCTCATAGTGGCCCATATCGAATCTAAGCACAACCGGGAGATGATCTGAAGACAAATCTTTTATCGTTTGAATGGTATACGGTAAAGGAAAATTGCGGGTGATAGCAAAATCAATAATAGAGTTAGAATTTTGTCAAGTGGGCTCTGGGGGTATCGAAATTTGGGCAAAATTTTGATCTGCCCAGCGACGAATTTTCTTGCCGTAAGTATTGGAAGAATAGATTTTAGAAATATTTTGAGAACCAACAAAAAAGAGACATCCTTTAAGAAGAGTACTCAGAAAATAGAAGTTAAAAATATTAATTTCCAGAGAAGATATTTTAAATATAAGAATGCATTCAACGCCCATAGATTTAACATTAGTGAGGGAAATTCAGACGTTGATTGACTAATAGCTTTAAACTCACGAATTTATCATCTTTAATGAGTGTTTTAAATAACAAAATTGCGTGAATTAAGGACACCAAATTTGAGTCACTGTTTTTGGCACTATTTTGCTATACGCTAAACTAAAATGTATAAATATCAGAGGATTACGAAAGATTTTGTGATCTGAGAACCTGTTTCAGAGAGAAAATAAATCCGCAGTTTCGCTTATACACTGAAGAGCCAAAAGATAACGCAATGTTCCACATTTGGCCCGCAAAACAGCTGCAACCCTCCTTGGTACGATGACACGTCCATCGACATGTTAAAGAATGAATCGTGATTCTTCCGACCAGGCAACTCTCTCCCAATGATTCTTAGACCAGTCATGATGTTCCCGGACCTAGCGTAGGAGTAGTTGGCGATGATGCTTCGTCAACAGAGGCACATGAGTGGGACGTTTGCTGTGTAGTCTTATATTCAACAGTGTCATCTGAACTGTGTACTCCTAAACAGTTCTACTAGGAGCTGTATTGTATTGGGATGTCGGTTGAACCAGTCACTACCACCGATTTTGCTTTACCAAGTGGGAGAGTCTCCGACCTCATTTTTGTTTAATAACTGGTGGACGTCCAACGCCATGGAGTATACTGATCGTTTCACCATCAATCACCTAATTTCCATGAGTATTAACAATGATATGTCACGAACAACTCATGAGTCGTGCAATTTCGGAGATACTCGTTCTGAGCCGTTGAATTCTGCCCTCCATCAAAGTCGCTTAGATCAGCAGCTTTTTCCATCACAGGCAGAAGTAAGCGTACAAATGATTCCTCAGATTCCCTAGCAGCAGTTAAATACCATTCCCACCTGATTACGTGCCCTTCACCTCATCCAAGCGAGTTCATTGCAAAATGTGGGAAAGGTCATAATGTTTTGGCTCTTCGGTGTATGTAAGGGGAGAACAGCTCAACAGAATAGTGAATTTGATATACAACCTACTCTCCTTTTAGAGAAAACAATTTGCTAACAAGGAGATTTAGGCAAATGGTACGCTCCCATATTTTCCATACTTTGGTATTTTAAACGTCCTACCTATATATTAAAACTCTCGTACGAAATTTGGGCCGACATGCGTAAATACAAAAGGTTGTAACTGTATGATTTGCATCGCATTAAAATAAATCGCCATAAATAAAGCCAATTCGGCCTGCAGCTGATTGATTTGTTGAAAGTCTCCTTCAAATTAAGCAAAAAGAAAACTTCGAAAGAATCTTTTTTAATCGGGTTCTTCGTATTTTAGTTTCGTGTTTTCGAGTAAAATTAGCATAAATCTCAAAACCAAGAAATAAGGGAGCTACCTTTTCCTCCCAGTACAGACCGGAAGGACTTTTTTAACTTAAAAAACTTATTCAAAACGAAAAATCCCTTCAGTATATTCCGGGGCGTACAGCACGTAACTAATCTAATCATATTTTCTTACCTACTTAACGGCATTCAGTGTTTCTCACAGTAATAATAGCTGAAATTGTCGCTAATATTGCTGTATTTTGCTGATTTAACGTATTATCATCGAAAATATTTCTGATTTACTAAAGACAAAGATTTCAGAGGTAAACAACTGTGAGAGAAATTTTCAATTTTTAGACTCTTTTATTTAAATCAACCTGGTTATTGTACGTAAAGAGCAAATTTTGTAATCAATTTTTAATATACTTCTTAATAAGCTATAGAATTATAAAAATTATGTACAAAGGTGTGTGTCCGATGACAGTACAAAATTTTAATATTTTTACAATTTAATTATTAAGTAATGCATTAATTTTAAGGCGTTTTCCAATTACCCCGCTCGCCAAATAGTCTCTGTAACGAGTACAGTTGTACTAGTTGAAACTAGTGATGGGCGATAACGAGATGTTTTTCTCGATTTTCTCGATTGTATGGACATCTCCATATTTTTCGATTGTGTAAATTTTTTCTCGATGACTACAGTTTGCCAGTTGCTTTTATACATCATATATTATATATTATATACGTCATACATTTATCAAGAATCGTCTGCGGGTGAACTGGAATGAGTCGGCGTTAATAAAGACTAGGTGACATCGCCCGCTAGTGGGCCCCTCCTTTAATCGGGGCCCCTAAGTTATACGTAAACATGTAATATGAAATCACGAACAGATTACCTGCTATATACGACACCGTATAGCAGGCGTGGTGTGCACGCAGTACAAAATCTTGTAAAAAAATATAATCTCGAAACGAACGAACCTCGGACCAGATCTCTTGGGGGAGGGAGTCAAAGTGAGTGGAGGGACACAGTAGCTGCATAATATGAATAAGTCGTCACGGGTCTTTAGGCCTTTCGAACCATATGTCACATGAGTGGTCCTTCCCGTGGGGGCAAAGAGGGGGGAGGGGTGCGGGAGGTGAATAACATGAGTAAGTGGTCATAGGCCTTTCCAACAATATGTCACATGAGGGGTCTCGGCTAAATTTAGAAAAGTGTCCCCCATGGGGAAAAAGTGGGGGGCGGTCACCGGAAGTGCAGAACATCAATAAGTAGTCACAGACCTTTCCAACAATATCTCACATGTGGGGTCTTGGCTAAATTTGAAAAAGTGTCTTCCGGGGGGCAAAGTGGGGGGACGGACACCGGAGGAGCATAACATCAATAAGTAGTCACAGACCTTTCCAACGATATCTCACTTGTGAGGTCTTGGCTATATTTTTGGAAAAGTGTCTCCCTGGGGGGGGGCAAAGTGGGGGGACGGACACCGGAGGAGCATAACATCAATAAGTAGTCACAGACCTTTCCAACGATATCTCACATGAGGGGTCTCTGCTAAATTTGAAAAAGTGTCCCCCGCGGGGGCAAAGTGGGGGGTGGGGGCTGTCACCGGAGGAGCATAACATCAATAAGTAGTCACAGACCTTTCCAACGATATCCCACACGAGGGGTCTTGGCTAAATTTGAAAAAGTGTCCCCGGGGGCAAAGTGGGGGGACTGTCACCGGTGGTGCAAAACATCAATAAGTAGTCACAGATCTTTCCAACAATATCTCACATGAGAAGTCTTGGCTAAATTTTGAAAAGTGCCTCCCGGGGGGGGGGGCAAGTGGGGGGGGACGAACACCGTAGGTGCATAACATAACATCAATAAGTAATTACAGACCTTTCCAAAGATATCTCACATGAGGGGTCTTGGCTAAATTTGAAAAAGTGTCCTTCGGGGTGGGGGGGCAAAGTGAGGGGGCTGTCACCGGAGGTGCACAACATCAATAAGTAGTCACAGACCTTTCCAACGATATCTCACATGAGGGGTCTTGGCTAAATTTGGGAAAAGTGCCCCCCGGGTGGGCAAAGTGGTTGGGATGGACACCATAGGTGCATAACATCAATGAGTAGTCACAGACCTTTCCTACGATATTTCACATGAAGGGTCTTTGCTAAATTTGGAAAAATGTCCCCCGGGGGGAAATGGGGGGGGGGTACTGTCACCGGAGGTGCATAACATCAATAAGTAGTCACTGACCTTTCCCATGATATCTCACATGAGGGGCCTTGTCTACATTTGGAAAAGTATCCCCCGGGAGGCAAAGTGGGGGGACGGCCACCGGAAGTGCATAACATCAATAAGTAGTCACAAACCTTTCCAACGATATGTCACATGAGGGGTCTTGGCTAAATTTAGAAAAGTGTCCTGAAATTTCATATATTATAAATAATATTTATCGGAGGGCTCCATAAAAAAATCCGATCTAAAATGATAAAAACGGAAAAACTATCCCCCGCAGTTGGAGCCAAATTGGGGAGGGGAGGAAGAAAGTCTCATAATATGAAAGAGTCATTCGAGAGCTTTCCGATAACGTATCACATGACCGGTCCAAAAAAAGTTTGAAAATTGCTCCCCCTCCCCCCCCCCCTTGGGCCCACTCTTTCGCCCCGGAGTTTACGCAGCCCCCACTTTAAAATTTTTATGTTCAATAAATAATATTTACCGGAAGACATCTAAAATGATATTTAAATTTATTATAGAAATCAGCTACGGTTTTAAAAAATTGTTCGCCCCCTCCCCACCCCCTGAATTTCACCTTCGGGGGAAGAAAGGTTCATAATATGAAAGAGTTGTCAAAGGGATTTTCGATAATATGTCACAGGAAGAGTTCGGTAATTTTTTTTTAATTGCGCCCCGCCCACTCTCACACCCCCGGAATTCACCCGACCCACCTTCCTCTTTGAAATCTTTATATTTAATAAATAATATTTATCAGAGGGCTCCGGGTATGTGACAGCTTGCAAGTGCTAAAATAAGAAAAACATTGAAAATTAAAACTTCATTTCACAGATCATTGTCATGCTTATTTCTCTGTCCAGCTCACCCCTCGATATCTCATTTCGGCCCTTCTTGGCCGAGCGTGAAATGACAATCATCGAGAGTAACATTTCGAGGAAGGACGAAAACTGATTTCTCATTCTCGACAATGTCATATGAAATGTTGAACAGAGACCGAGAGCGAGAAACGAGAATGGCAATGGGAAGCGATGAGTTACAATCGGTGAGATATCTCGAAGCAAGCGAGAGGTTTGCCCTCGAGAGAGTTCTCACCTCGAGGTAAACGAGGAGAGAAGAGCAGCAGAAAATATATCTCGAAGTGCGAGAGAGAGGGCGAGAGAAAGGAAGCTTTCAGAAGAGTCAAACTTACCGCGCTTCTGGTGTAAGTCATGATTTCCCAAAGGAGTACATGTTCTTTTCCATTAGCTTTTGTTATTAACCGATATTGGTTAGGAGGCATAGTGGTTTAAGTTATCAGTTCGGGTTTCAGTTGTTGATATAGAAGTTTTCTAGTCAATTTGGCGGCGCCAGTTTGTCTTTGATTTTCAACGTTTCTCTTATTTTAGCCCTCCTAAGCTGTCCCATATCTCTTAATATTAGAATGCTATTGTTAAAACAAAACTGCACTGCAATTATGTGTTTTCAAGATTTTAAGTGTCGCCTCAGGAAAGAGGATTTTTCAAAATTATTTTACCCCACTCATGTAACATATTAAAATAAGGGTAATCTCATAACCTTTCTAAATCTACCTTCCTTTTGTCAATCCACTGTTAATTTTAGACCCCTGATCTTAAAATGCTCTAAAGGAATATACTTAGCAGCGGTTTTTTTTCGTACTGTGGTACGGTATCTTGCACTCATACGAAAATTATAAGACTAACATCAAATTGTGTCTAAAATCGAATAAAAAATATGGACATATGTTTCTTAATTTTAACTCCCTTCTTCGCCACAAGAGGGCGCTTTAAAGTTTTGTTTCTTCAAATGTTTAGTATACTGTTTGTCCAAAAATTATAAAATTCACAAAATAAAGTCTTTTCACTCTCCCCTATCTTCTCGTATCAATTTTATTTTTACTACCACCAGGGGACGCCGCCCAGTGAAACATTTTACTTTTAGCCTCAGGGTATTGGTATTTTTCATCTGTTTTTCATAATGTTTTGTCTCATTGTTTTTCTTCATTGTAGATACTATTCTCCAAGTTCTTGACCCATTCTGACTACTTGGGCACTCATTCTGGACCAGCTGTGGCCCATCGGGCCCCTCTTCATTTGTCTGGCTCTAATCACACGCTTCACTTGTTCTTTATCATTCTCAACTTCCCCTATTCCTCTCTTACATGAAGTTAACTTTCATCCTTGGCCTGCCCTGTCAGTTTGGGGCCTAATGCCCCCCTTTTTTTTGGGGGGGGGGGGGGCGTTTCTTCTATCTTTTCCAGACCCATCATCTAATACAACGTTGGTAAGGATTGGAAAATTAAATTATCCAAAATACCAAAAATGAGGTCCATTGATGTTTTATTTTAGTTATAGAATTCCCTATTAGCGGATATATTTGTCTGTTTACTTTTCTATTTTTCGATAACACTCCTTTGTTTTCGATAAACGGAGAAATTCAACAGCATTAGACACACTTTAGACATTTAGAAAACTTTCACTTGTATGAAACCTTCTGCCTTTATCGAAAAGAAGAAAATGCTAATCGATTCTAGCTAATGCGCCTAAAATAAAAAATGAGCTAATAAATGTGTTAGAAACTAGCTACTTTGGATTTTGATACAGACATGAAGAGTCATGTTGGAATCCCTAGACACTGGAAAACAATTTCCGTGTTAGACAGGTTCCCTCTTAGCAGTTATATTTGTCTGGTTGCCCTTATGTTTCTCGATAAACGGAGAAATTCCACAGCAATAGACACACTTTAGACATTTAGGGAGCTTTAACTTATACCAAACCTTCTGCCTTTATCGAAAAGAAGAAAATGCTAATCGATTCTAGCTAATGCGCCTAAAATAAAAAATGAGCTAGTAAATGTGTCAGAAACTAGCTACTTTAGATTTCGATACAGACTTGAAGAATCATGTTGGAATCGCTAGGCGCTGGAAAACAATTTCCGTGTTAGGCAGGTTCCCTCTCAGTAGTTATATATGTCTGGTTATCCTTACGTTTTTC
Source organism: Maratus speciosus (assembly GCA_963932465.1). Lineage (NCBI taxonomy): Eukaryota > Metazoa > Arthropoda > Arachnida > Araneae > Salticidae > Maratus > Maratus speciosus. Next base: position 42,842,084 of record OZ010799.1, read on the forward strand.
GATAAAGCTGTCTTGTTTTCGATAAACGGAGAAATTCCACAGCCTTTGATACACTTTAGACATTTAGGGAACTTTAATTTGTATCAAACCTTCTGCCTTTATCGAAAAGAAGAAAATGCTAATCGATTCTCGCTAATGCGTCTAAAATAAAAAATGAGTTTTTAAATGTGTCATAAAGTAGCTACTCTGGATTTCGATACAGACTTAAAGAGTCATGTTGGAATCGCTAGGTACTGGAAAACAGTTTCCGTGTTAGGCAGGTTCCCTCTTGGCAGGTATCTTTATCTTACTATCCTTACGTTTTTCGAAAGAAACTTTTGTTTTCGATCAATGGAGAAATTCCACAGTATTTGACATTATGGGGAATTTTAAACTGTATCAAACTTTTTGGAGTTATCTAAACAGTAGAAAGGTTATTTGATTCATCAAATGCGCCATAGTTACGCGATTTGGACATTGCAGTTTCATAAAGAAGAAAGGGGAATTTATTCCAATGCAAAGAAAATCATTTTAAAATACTGAAATTCAAATGAGATATCTTTGTAAATTTCTTCCATAAGATTAGCATTAGCGAGCAGGTCTTTTCAATTGACTGAAGTAACCCCTTAAGCCTATATCAGGAGAAAATAATTACGATAGCAGAATTATCGAGCAAACCCTATCACTACTATGAAAATTTCGGCCAGAATAATAGTTAAGTTTTCCAACAATTGTTTTTAGCTCTCTCGTTATAATCGATTGTAAAACATCTCGATTGTAGATTCTAGGAATTAATCGATGGCCGTATCGATTGTGATTTTTTACGATGACGATTTTTCTCGATTGTCGAATTTTCAAGAATCGTCCATCACTAGTTGAAACCTCAAGAGAAGAGATAGGGGTGGAGAGAGCTTTGGTAACTCGAAAGTGGAACCAACATAATAGTCACTTGAATACAATAGTCACGTGATAGATCACGTCAAGGGCTGGCATATATTTACGAAAGCAAGATAAAAAAAATTACAGTATCGTTAAATTAAAGTGGGTAGCTTCTTTTACTAATTTAAAACGGGTTTTAATTTGTTTTGTCTTACTTCACATATATTTTGGACTAATTCACGTGCATAATGTGGATATTGAGTGTTTGTATAGTTTTTTTCACGTCCGGCAACAATTTTGAAATTGCCAATAAAGCGATAAAGAGCCAAATCTGAAAACCTTAACAGGAGTAGGACCGGTCATGTTGATGCCACTTTTCAAGGAAAGGAATAATGGGAATGCGCACTCTACCCTATCTCTTCTCTATGATTGAAACAACAATGGCGATCGTTAAAACATGCCAAATGGTTGCATAGACTGGAACAGTGAAACATTTTAACGGCTAAAAAGTAGAAAATAAATTATAAATAAAAAAGTTAAGAGCATGATATTTAACGCAATAACGCTTTTATCAATTAATAGTTTAATATTAATTGATTTAAGATTATACGTTGAGAAATTGGCAAAAAGATTGTTAACCCTTAAATGCGCAATTTTTCATTTTGTTTCGAAAAAATTATATATTATACTCTGAAAGGTTTATAACACAGGAAAAATAATGAAAAAAATCAGAGATATATTTTTCAAGTAATACGTCAATCTTTTGTTATGTTGCACATCTGCAATACAAGTAAAAACTGCTGCCGCGTGGCTGTTTTACGCTAAAATAATGCAAATTAGCAAATACTTTAATAAGTAGGTCTCCAAATACCTTATTTTATCTAATTATTTATTTTATAAAACTTAACCTTTAACCCTTTTAATTCCCATAATAGAATACGTTCTAGAAATTACGTAGTTCAGAGAATCTGACTTTACACCAGAAAGTTTCAATGGTTAATTTCGCTTTATTTCAATACGGAATGTCTGTTTTTTAATTACAGCAAATATTGCTCTTTTAATTTTCTGCGTGAATTAGGTATATGCGAATAAAAAAAATCTATTAAATTCAAAATAGTGTTGTTTTCATATATGCAAAGCTGCGCACTAAAGGGTTAAATAATGTTTCATTTTTTTTTTCTGCCATGCATCTTAAAAAAAAAACAGAGAAAAAAATGTATTTTTAATGAATTCACTGGCTTGTGCTTTCTACTAAGCGTAAAAAAAAAAAACAGTGGATGTTTCATAATCCAGTTCGGTGTTCCACGCCAAATTAATGCATTGTAAAGGCTATTTTGGGAATAAAAGATGAATTGAGTCAAAACGTTAGGCAATGTTCCAACATGAACATTGAATATTTATAAAAGAGTGTTTAAAAAAACTATTTCTACTTTTATATTTTTACATAGATTTCTTCTTTTTCTGGATATGTTTTCTTTTAATTTTTTATCTTTAATTACTCATATTATCTGTTTTTCTTCTATCAATAGAAAGAAATTAGAAGACATTCCTTCTACCGATCTGGCATCATTCGTAAATGCATTTCTGGTAAGTTGTATAGATCCAAGAAAGTTCTATGGCATGGACATTGTTCAAGAATTGAGGAATCGAGTCGACAAGAAAAACTATACGAACCCTTACGTGCTTCTGTCCCTCTGTAATGCGGGGGAGAGAATCACAGAATCCGATAAGGAGAAACTGATCGAAACTTTTCGAAACAAACGCCGAACATTTTGGACGGGTAGGTTCTTATGACAAATCTGATTTCACACTGTGTAAAATAGTCGGATGTGTAAATGCAAAAACTTTCTTCTATCTCTTAAATGTTAATACTTCAAAATTCGCTAGCACAGTGCCAAAGTTAAATGGCAATCTATGCGCATCATGGGGATTCTAAAGATACGAAATTCCGTGCATTAGATCTTGAGATATGACTATGGCTAAATTCATGTAGATAATGCAGAATGCAGCCTGGCAGCGCCACCTGTTGATGGTTTACACCAAAACCTAATCACCAACAACTTATTTACGCGTCTAACTGAATATGAAGTTTGATGAAAATCTGAGCATTAGTTTTTGAGATAGAGCTATTGCGGAAACCGTAAAAAATACAGCATAGAAGCGGCACCTGTTGGCGATTTACACCAAAACGTAATCAGAACCAATTAATATCAAGGACTAACTGAATCTGAATTTTGATGAAAATCTGTGCATTATTAGTTCTGGACATAAAGGTATACCATTCTGTAACGGAATTCTTTTGTGTGGCCCTGTAACTATTCTTTGCACGGCATATTCTACAAAATACATATTTTAGTGCAGTTCACAAATACATATCGATTTTATTATGTTTCAAAGAGTGTAATATCATTAAAATTAATTTGAAATTATTTTTTCCCATTGGCCGTAATCTAACTGAATACTTTTGACTGTCCCTGTAAATGAACTAAACGTGCTACAAACTTCATTTGAAATAGCGATCGTGTGTACATGCGCGAATGCCAATAACATCCAAAAATTTCTCGGCAATCCGAGTATATTTACAAGAGTTAGAGCGCAGACAGACGGACAGACAAGACATAAACATTTTTCAACTTTGTTGGAAAGTAATAAAAATATGAATATCGTTTATCGTTCTGTTACAGAGAGTCACGAAAAAATTCGTTTAACCCTTTATGTACTGAATTATGAATTCATGAATATTTTATCTTCTAAAGCATTTTTCGTAAATTGCTTAAACTACATTAGAAGATTTACATAACCATTTAATAAATTTTAGAAGGATTGAAGGATTAATTAAATTTGAATTTATAATGGAATTTGTACAATATTTACAACCCCACTCAAATATTTTATTTTAAAAATTTTTCTTGGTACTTTGTAGAATTAAGAAATGTGCAAATATAATGGTTCTTACAATAGAAATATTTCCGAATTGAAAAAATCCCCCCCCCCCCCCCCCCAACGCCAAGACAGCTGAAAAGATGCAAAGGCAAAAGAAATCATCCTTTTAAAAATATTTTTGCTTTGTGTAATCCATTATACTTTTGGAACAAGATAAAATAATGTATCTATAACTGATTCTAAACTGCATTATTACTAATCGATGTATTAAATGAATTTTATAACAAGTTATTTTAATGGTACTTATAAGTACCGTCAGTAGATAAAGGGTTAATAGTCAGTGGAGTTAGCGACAAATTTCACCAAAACATTTCACTTCCGGATACCAGTATGAGATTTCGCACAGCGCTTATATACATACTAAGAAACAAGAAATCACCGGGAAGCAATCCATCAGGTATCAAGATCCCCCCCCCCTCGTGTGTGTGGGGGGGGGGCGCGGTTGAATGTCGTGTGACAGATATTGAGCACATTTTATTTTTTTTAAATACTTACCATCATATATATTATAAAGCAGTAAGATCAAACAGTTCCGCTCGAGTGTTTTCAAAAACTACTCGGTGGATTTTTTTGCAAGTTATATCATTCGATAAAGAATATTCACGTGGTGGTTTATGAGAAAATATACAGAGATAGCTATGATTTTTGATAATAAATTTCGTATTTTACTGCTATTTTGAACGAAAAGGTTACCAGTGATCATCTTTTGGCGAAAGGTTTGTTGGTTAAAAATTTGAAATAGTTATCCGTCCGTTAGAAAATAATACAAATACCTCGCAAATAAGTGAAAAAAATACTGATATTTAATTAAAAAAGACAACAAAACAAAGTTTTAATGAGACGCAATATTATAAAACGAAAGTATTTAATTTAAACATGAAATAAATATTTTTAATGCTTAAAAATATAATTTATTGTGAAATTTTACAATTTATACCATATTTGGCGAATTATCGCCTGTGTTACGTTAAAAAAAATGAATCTGAAAATTTGATTTGACTAATTTTGAATTACAATTTTTTTATTTTTAGTTCTTTTCTTTTTATTTTTATCTAACTGCCACATCGTGTGATTTACAGGAGAAATAAACGGATGTAATTGTAAAAGTTACCGTAATTGTGAATTACAAATTATTTCTTTCTTGACGATTTCTAATTTATGTTTGTCGCCAATTTTTTTTAAGACAAAAATGCAAAAGTGTGACAATAGCATGAGGATTTTCGCAATAATGGTGTTTTTTCAAGTGACCGAGATCATTTTTGGAGTACATTTATATATACAATTATAAGTTATATAGATATCAGTTAATATTTTAAATACGGAATCAAATATCTGACTTTTAATTTGTATTTCTGCCACACATACATATTATAAAATAAGTTCATACTTTTTAAAAAGCTTTTCGCCGTAATTACGGAAACATAGGATTTTTATACACTCCAACTCAGATCAAGGATTATTATTCTTTTTTTATCTTTTCTTTTTTTTCTTTTCTGGGAAATATTATTATTTATTTCTTTGGCGATAACGCCAATTTCACGCATAAGAAAATTTGGTACTACTTGGTTATCCCATCGACCTAAAATCTATCGCCAAACTATAAGATTAAATGCCAATAATGGTGGATTGTAAATGTCACAATCACTTGCCTTTAAGCAAAGTTACACGCGTTTACGTCATCAAGTGATTTTTATTTCGACGTTTTATTTGTATTTTTATTAATGTTATACTAATTTATTTGTTATTCCATTATTTAAAATAAAAATTACATCAATTTGTATAGTTTGACGATTTGGCAATTTATATAATTTGGCGAAATTGGTCGACGGGATAACTTAAGTAGAACCGAAAATTCACATTTTCAAAATTTAGGAACTGAAAATTATTCTTAAGGAAATTTATGGGTACTTGTTAGTTATCCCGTCGACCAATTTCGCCAAATTATATAAATCGCCAAACCACTCACCAAATTATACACATTGACATAATTTTTTATTTTAAATGACGAAAGAACAAATAAATTAATAAAACATTAATAAAAATACAAATAAAACGTCGAATTAATGGTTTTATTGGCCATTATTGGCATTTAATCTTAAAATTAATTAATTAATGGCAACCATTATTGACATTTAGTCTTACAATTTAGCAACAGTAATTTGGTCGACGGGATAACTAACAAGTACCAATTTATGCAATAATGTGTTACTACAATAAAAAAAATTCAACATTTTTAAATAAAAATTGCTTGCTGAGAAAAAAAGCAAATCTTTTTTAATTTGCTATTTATTCATATTTTCCCCTCTGTTAGGTAATATTTTAAAAGATATTGGACTAATCATAGATATTTAAAAGCACATAAATTAACGTCTGAATTCCGATTTTATATTATTATTATTATTTATTAATTGTTATTATTAATATTAATATTATTATTATTTATTTTATAATTTTCGATAATCAAGTCACCGCCAAATGGCATATCTATCTATATATATAAAAGTCTTTCTTTGTGTGTATGTTGTTTATACAAATCTTCAATTTTTGTCCGATTTGCACGAAACTTCATGTACATACGCTTTAGAACGTGGAAAAGATCACTGTCTACTTAAAAAAATTATTAGACAACTATTTATCGCTTTTTTCTACCACTTTCATAATTTAACATTATAGAAATATCTCTTTTTAAATCTTTTTTAATTCAAACGTCTCTTTCTTGTTGCACACCCTAAAAAATGACACAATAATGTGAAAAAAAAATAAGGATAACGCGTGTATTTTGTTTCTCTTTGCCAATAAAAATTCAGATTTTCTTGCTAAATTTTTGCGTGTTTGATATTGACGTCATTCTAAACAGAAAATTCACATTTTTTTATATATATATAAAATAAAAACTTTAACTATAAGAGCGGGAAAATAACGTAACACCTCAATTTGAATGTTTTTTTTTTTTTTTTTTTTAATTAAAAGATCTATTTTAATACAAACAGTCAAATTTCATGAAAACAATTTAGGAAAAAGAAAAAAAAAACCAGGCTAAATATGACGTCACATTCTATCAAATCTTTTCAGCGTGTAATCAGATTCATTGTAAATAAGTCCTATACTCCTATATTTTGTTTACTACTTCGATTGTATACTACAGCCATATCTTATAGCTATACGTTATCGCTAAGTGTTGTATTGGTTTAGATTCAGAGCTAACATTTTCTGTGATTTATAGCAAAAAGAGAGCGGCTATTTACATTTTCAAAAAAATTCTTGATAGATGCCTTGATTTAAAATTTATGGAAAATGACATCATTTCATCTAATCATTATAGATTTAATTTGAATAACATTTCAAATTTTCCAAATAAAATTTCAGTAACTACTACCTCATTTGGATGCATTTTTTTGCATTTCTCCCGTATTGTGGGAGATATTGTATACTTCTGTTACACGCGCCAGTGAAAACATGTATTTTAATTTTAAAAGTTAAAAAAAATTACCATAACGTGTCAAAAGAACATCCTTTTTCTCAATTTAAATTTCACGAGTTCCTAAATTAAAAATAAAATGTGAGTTTTCTCATAAACGTCAAGTTAAGGTTGTTTATAAAATTAAGGCTGTTCTCAAATCCAAAGGAGCTATTTTCTGACATATTTTTAAATTAATTTTTGTTCGGAAACGCATGGCAGGAGTTCTTATTTAGAAACTATGTAATCGAAAGATAGTTTACATTTTTTAGTAAAGGTATAAGATCTTTCAGTTGGTGTTTTGAATTGAATTTCGGACGCAACAGTGCAATAAAGGAGAAAAACCGGCCGTCACGTAACCACAATTGCTCATAACTCGATAAGTAATTTATTTATGAAAAAAGGGAAAACTCATTTCAATTCCAAATCGCTTTAATAGTCGGGCATACAAATTTTAAGCCTTTACGTTTAATGAATTACAGAAAATGTGTCAGAAAGTTTCGCGTTGTTGAGCAGGGAACTGGAGAAGCACCTTAAGCATTATTGCAGGTTAGTATTTTGTAATCAAGTTGCCTGTCAGATAGTCATTTAAAACATATGTCATTCTATATTGTTTTAAACAAAGGTGCATGCCATAATAGGTGTCAGACACACTCATTAAAATAAGAATACCCTAGCGCACAGCCCCATTATTGAAGATAAAACCGTCAATATACTTAAAGAGATTTAAAAATAGTTTTTCATTCAGCTAATAAGATTAACCCTTCATAATTGGGTTCACATAATTATATAACTTTCCCCCCATAATTCTATGACTAAGCAACGGAAAACAATATGTTACGCACTAAAAGCTTCCCTAAAAAACTAATAGTGCAAGTCGCATGGAAATCCGTTCTGAAGAATTGAAGTTATATGCTCCCGGAACGAAATTCCCATTTGAATTTCATATACTTATCAGGTTATTTAGAGTAGTTTGATTTAATATCTGTTAAATTCGTGTTTTAGTTTATTTTATTTTTGGTGTTTTAATTTCGTTTGCCAATTTAGTTATTGAATATTACGCGAAAGAAAACAAATTCTGAATTATTTACAGGGTTTTTGTACAATTGAGTTAATCTTTTGTATTTGGGTTGTAAGCATATTTAAAAAATATGCATGCTTAAAAGTTATTTTAAAACTCATAAAAAATTTGTAAATTGAGATAAACATTACAAACATATATTACTGAAAGTACTTTTGTTTTCTATAATACGTTGGAACAATCGAATGTACAATGTTTAGTCGTTAAACTGCAGTAAAAGGGAAATTTATTGTTGTGTTAGATTGTTGCCACCGAAAATATGATACCAGCGTTACTCATAGACATGTCTTTTCTTTATACTATTGCATTAAGTGTAAACGGGTTCATCTTTCGTAATCGGGTTGCTCTCAACTTTAAAAATATCCATGCTTAAGAATTACTTTAAAATTCATTAAAATCAGAAAACTGAGGTACAATTTTCAAACAAATTTCATTTGAAAGAACTTTTTTCTATTCGACATTGTAAAAAATGAAATTGTGTGATGTTTAGAAGTTAGAAAAATTGCAGTAAAGGCACATTTTATGGGATGCAATTTATGGGCACTGACATAGTGTTTTTACTTTATAATGTAGATAATACCATACAAACGAGAATTTCACTAAGTGCTGCGCGATTTGGAGGATTTTTTTTCGTATTGTCAGGAAAATCACACATTTTTCTCTTACACCCGCCAAAGAAAACGTGCATTCTGTTATTAAAGCTCAGGGATTTTACTATGGTTGCGAGACAATAACGCCAGGTTTTCTGATTGTCTGTATAACGATTTGTGGATAGGAATGTGATTGCAGTATTATTTCGTTTTAATTTATTTTACCTGGAAGGCTCCTTATAATTGACACGGGCGAAGTCGGGTAGTTCTGCTAGTCTTTATAATAAAGCTTTAAAAAGTTTGTATATTATGTAAAATATGTATCCAATGGCCATGTAAGATTTTATTGCAGAAATATTGATATTTAGGGTATAAATGACCTATTTTTAAAAAAAAATCTCAACTTTTTTTGTATTTTTCAAAAATCTTTTTTTTTTTTCCCCAATATCTTGAAAGTATATATTAAAGCTTTGAAATTTTTATATGTTAAGTAAATCATTCTTATATTCGCAGTGTTAAATTTTGGTGTATTTATAATGATTTCTAGTGTATAAAGCGATCAGTTGAATATTTCCGCTTTTGATAAATTTACACCTGCTTACAAATTATTTCATTTAATACTCAGAGGGACTCTGTTCACTACGAGCTGTGTGCGCTCGCTAACCCTTGTCTAGATCATGCAGGTTCTAAGCAGTCTAATTTCCACAGATTTAAAAAAGATTATCCGATTTCGCAAGTGTTGCGAATTTGCACTCTTTACTTGTAGAGAATCTCCAAGAATATGCTGATTTCGAGTCTTTACCCTTTCACCTGACCACAGATAATTTGCTTCATGATTTCACGGAAAACCAAGGAAAATATCACAATGTATGTCGATTAAGATTCAACAGTCACGAAATTAGCCGACTTTCTCAGAAAAAAAAAACAACGAGTAAATGTTTCCCCATCATCAACTCAAACAAACGAAGATCCGAAGTTTGAGGGCAATCTTGCTAATGCCAGCTGCACTAAGGAGATTTTTACACGATCCCATACATCAAAACCCGATATAAAGCTTACATGTTTTTTCTGTGAAAAAGAAGACAGATCTGAAACATTAGTTTCAGCAGCAACTCTAGACATTATCCCTAATATATACGAAAATGTTTTGCTGCTAGACGACGAGAAGCTCATCACGAAATTAACTAGTAATACAGATCTTATCGCATTAGAGGCGAAATACCACAAACGTTGCTATGTAAACTTTCTTAACAGAGCACGAACTGTGAACAGGACCCAGTTTCAAGATTCCTACACCAAATCTTCCAAAGTTGCATATGGATCCTTTCTCAGTGAGCTTGTTACGTTCATGGAAGATAGCTACTTGTACAATAAAACAGCACCGTTCTTTCGTTTATCAAACCTTGTAAACCTTGTAGAAGCGAGATTACAAAAGTTAGGATATGAAAATATAGACATTAATAGGATGCGCTTGAAGGAGCGATTACTAGCTTTTATTCCTGGTTTGAGAGAAGATAGAGTAGGTAAAGATGTTGTACTTTCTTTCAAAGGGGATGTCCACAACGCCATCCGAATTGCTTGTGAGAAAGACTCTCTTAACGATGGAATGTGCCTTGCAAGGGCGGCAAAAATTCTTCGTGAGGATATGTTTCGAAAATACCCTACGTTTGACGGATCTTTTGCCATACAGTTTACTCCGAAAAATAGTGTTTCACCAAATGCATTGATGCTTTTTAGGGTGCTTTTTGAGGGTGCAACTACAGGCGAAGTACCAGACGGAGTTGAAAATGATGAAAACCAGAGTAAGCTCTTCAACGCCATAGTATCTATAGCGCAACTAGTGAGATTCAACTGCATACAAAGAGAACGAAAGAGCTCTATTACTTCAAATCGTCATCCTCTCCAGAGAGAAACACCTTTACCTCTCTACGTTGGCCTCATGCTGCATAGTCAAACTGGTGGCGCCGATGTAATTGACAAGTTTTTTCACCTTGGATTGAGCGTTTTGTACTATAGAGTGAAAACTGTGATGAACTCAGTGACAAGCTCAATTTGCGAGCATTTTGAACAACAGGATTGTGTTTGTCCCTCAAATATTGCAAGTAATGTATTCACATGTGCAGCAATAGATAATATAGATCATGACACTTCATCGAACACTTCACTAAACGCTTTTCACGGTACTTCCATTTCTTTGATTCAGTATGTATCCGAGAACACAGAAATTTCAGAGTCCGTGAAACTAGACTTGAAGAACAATTCCAAGGCAGCACGACTCCCAGAAAACTATACGACATTGCCACCAACTCCAAAATTCAGAAGCGAGGTTCCAATGAGTACAGTGAACATCGAGCTGCAGTATGTAAGTATTGAACTTTCACCTAAACTCGCCGAGTGGTTGAGCGAGGGTAGGAAATTTGCGGGATGTGAAGCTGTAACACCGTGTGCTTCCTACTTTTCCAAAAAAGAACAAATGAATTCAACGATAAACAAATGCAGGACAAGCTTTCTCCCAGTGATCAATGAAGACATCAACTCGTCATCGGTTGTCCGACATGCAACAAATATTGTGTGTGCTATTGTTCGCAAAGTTAATCCTAACCAAATACCTGTCATCACAGCTGACCAACCTGTCTACGCCTTGCTGAAATCTCTTCAGTGGGCTATGTCGTATAAATATGGGGAAGACAAAATCATAGTTATATTAGGTGACCTCCATATAGAAATGGCCGTTGCATCTGCGATAGGTATATGGCTTGAAGGAAGTGGATGGGCTGATAACCTTGTAGAAGCTAATGTAACAACATCAGGAAGAGCGGGAGGAATATTGAAAGTGTCGCACGTGAATAGATGTTGGTACGCTCACGAGGTTTCGATTATGACTCGACAAGTCCTGTTGGAGAGAGCCTATCAAAATCGAACCGAAAAAGAAGTAGATGAAACATTTGAAGATTAGATTCAGCGAAGATCAGAAAAGTCGGCTCAGTTTAAGTATTGGCATACCACTAAAGCGTTAGAATCTTTGCTTTTAGATCTGGTGCGGAGTATCTGTCAGGGTAATTTGACAAATTTTATTTCCACTTTGGAGGAAATATGTCCATGGATGTTTGCTCGTGATCGAACCAACTATGCTCGATGGCTGCCTGTATTTTTATACAACTTGAAGCAACTACCAGAGACGCATCCCGCTGTTTTCTTTGAGTTTAAAAAGGGAAATATGTCTGGATCCAAAACTAACAGGAAATTCTCCAGGATGGCACATGACCAGTTGCATGAACAAAACAACAAATTGTTGAAAAACACTTCATATAATTTATCACGTCTAAGTGGAGAGAAGGGACTAATACAATGGATGGTTGCGGGACCCGAGGTTGCACGAATGATTGGAGAGTTCGAAGAAAATCAAAACCTGAAGTCAGGCATCACTTCTGAAGAGCATAAGGAAGACACTGCAAGTTTTTGTAACAGATTTCAGATCCATGTTTCTTCTCTTGCTGATGTATTTCAAGAACACGGCAATCCTTTCGAAGACCGAGAGTTGACTACCGTCTACAGTAGTAGGATTGTTCTACCGGAAGAATGTGCGAAGTCTGTTATGTTATCGAATATAACAGGGAAAAGACAGTTTGAAGAATTTGTCGAAGATCGCTTATTACTAAGAAAGGTATCAATCCATAACGTCATAAAAAAAAATCCCTGCCGGCTCAGGCCTACAGGCGGAGGTAGATTTCGAAGTTAAGTACTAAATTCACCAACAAAACTTAAATCAAGATTAAAAATAAACCCAGTTCCTTCGCTAAGAATGAGCTCTAGGGAGCTAAACATTTTGTGAAAATTCTAATATACACACACGCATGTATATAGAATAGGTTTAAAAATGGCTAAATCAAATTCAGAGAACCTCAAAGTGTTAAAATATGTTAATATTTCCATACTCGGGTTTTTATCATGTTTTAATACGTTTCTTCAAACTCAATGACGTTACATATTCACCTGCCGTGGTCCATTATATTTTCAATATGACGCAATATTTTGTTGTTTTTTTTTAATTCGTCAAACTATTTATTTCATTTTGAATGTTCATGCAGAAATCTTGCTCTAGAAAACGTATGACGTAATATTCAATTTGTTTTCAATTCGTCAAACTATTTATTTCATTTTGAATTTTCATGCAGAAATCTTGCTCTAGAAAACTTATGCCGTAATATTCAATTTGTTTTGAATTCGTCAAACTGCTTATATAATTTAATTTTTCACGTGAAAACACTGCATTAGAAAAGCAATTCTTGTGGTGAGAATTTTATTGCTTTTTTTTAATTGTTGGCAACAGCTATAACGAAAAATATTTATTTTTTCCTGCCATTGTTGTGTAAAAGCTGGTTTTATCAGAATCATGTTAAGACGGTATTCAAAATTTTAAACCTTCCCCATTCCCGTTCCCTTGGACCGATTTTGCTCATTTTCAATCGCCGCCGAGAAATTAGCTATCTTAAAGTTGTTGGCGAGTTTGAAGACGTTCCGTGCATCATTGCGACTTTTATCGTGCGGACAAAATTTAGTGCATACATACATATATATATATATATATATATATAAATTTTTTAGGTGGGGGTGGTTTTGGGTTCCTGGGGTCATGTAATGAAAAGTTATGAAGGAATTTTTCAAAAGTCGCACCATTGTAACGACTGCAATAGGTAGTATTTCTTACGAAATCTACCTAAAAAACGTACTCCTGATGAGTGGAAAGAGAGTTTTTATTAAGTCCAAAGACAAGCAAAAGATTCTTGACCTAAGAAAAGACCGTACGCTTTTCGCCAAGCTATACGTTGCTAGCCAAGCAAGACAAATGGATGTCAAAGACTTTTTCGCACATGAAAACAGCTCTTGTCCACCTTATATTATCTGACCTTGGCAAACTTCGAAAACCCAGCAACAAATCCGATGTAGTTAATTGTATATTAAAGTCAAGTGGAGTTTCTGAAACGACTGTCATTGAACCTAATGTTTCTTGCGTCCTTATTGATTTAGCTGCTTTGATCTATATGCTTATCCATATGCCCTCAATCCAGTCGAACCTTTCAGCAGTACTGTGATCAGATTGTTGGACCATACGTTTTATCTAGGCTCAAAACTGCAGATAGAGTCGATTTGGTTTTCGACCGCTATCTAGATGGAAGCCTTAAAAATGACACAAGAAAGATGAGAGGATCTGGTCCAAGGGTAAATGTCAAATCCAACGTTGTCATACCTAAATCCTTCAGTAAGTTTCTTGCTCACAGCAAAAATAATGAAGATCTCTTCAGATTTTTAGCAGAAAACCTTCTCAAGATGGATCTGCCCCTTGGGAAATAAGTCATTTGCACCTACAAACACACGGTAATTGGTTCGCATAAGGGCACTTTTGCAGCCATTTCTACCGTCTCCAATGAAGAAGCGGATGCCCCTCTTTTACTTCATGTTCGACATGATTTTGAATACTCGGGTCATTCAAAGACCCCAGTAAAAACTGTTGACATTGATGTTGTAGTGATTGCCATGTATGCTTTCTCTAGACTACCGAATCTAAAAGAATTGTGGTTGGAGTATGGAAGTGGAAAGCCTCTCCAATACCTCCCCATCCACGAGTTGCACAGGAAAGTTCCACAAGAAATTCCAGATCTTTTACCTTTTTTCCATGCTTTTACAGGAGCTTACACGATGTCTAGTTTTGCTGGTATCGGTAAGTCAACTTTCTGGAAAATATGGATGACATTTCGAGACGTGGACAAGGCTTTTTTAACTTATTCCAAAGTTCCTAATAACATAACAAAGGATCACAAATATTTTTTACTTATTCAGCAATTCGTCGTCCTTTCATACCATGTATATAGAACTGTTACAGAACTGCATACAGAACATACAGCAATGTGCTGTTTACACAACAGAACAGACCCATTGAAAATATTCCACCAACCAGCAATGTTCTCCTACATCACCTGAAGAGGGCTATCCTGCAGTGTTCTTTGTGGACAAACTGCCTTCAAAGCAGTTTTCCACGTTTGAATCCGTGTCAATGGGGTGGAAAAAGGTGGACGATGGCTACGAGCCCCTTTGATCTTCAAACACGGAAATCACCATGGAGAAGCTACAAGAATTGATTGCATGCAAGTGCAAAGAGATGTGCATACGTTGTCGATGTGTAAAATCAGGTATAAGTTGCGCTTTTACTTTGTAGCTGTGAGGGACAATGCAGTGAATAAAATGGTTTTATTTCGCAAATTTGTAAACTTTTTATATTATAACAATGAATTTGCTTTAAATATGAGGCTTGTTTAAACTCAGAGTCACGGTTATGCCTTTGCTTTTTTTAATTTTACTACTTCTTATGGGAATTAGATTTACAGGGAACATATTCATACAAACAATTTATGTAAGATATATCTAGGAGGGGGTAGAGAAGAGAGTTTAGAAGTGAAAAAAGTGAAAAACAATTCCACAAGTGGTACCCAGTGCAAAATGAGTACCGGAAAACATCGTAACAATGTAAAAGTTTGCTGAGAGTTACGTTGTCGCCGCAAAAACATCTAAACCGTTTGTCGCAGAACAAATTTGTAAGAACCTTTTTGTAGCTTAGTTCAAGAGCTTTCAAATGATATATTACAATATCATATTATAATTGTGAATGAAGATGTGAGCATTTTAATGAACTTATGTCCATCGTCGCGGCGGCCATTTTGATGACGTCATTATGGAGGGTTTTGACCTCTGATCGATTGCCTCCCGGCAGTTTTCTATTTCTTAACATATATATAGGCAATGCTCCACAGCTCATACTGGTATCCGGAAGTGAAATGTTTTTACGCTAACTCCACTGACTATAAAGGACTGGCTAAGATCGATAATTGCTAGAAGTGCATTTTTCGAAATGGTATGCATTTTTAAACTGATCAAATTTTGAATGTATTAGGTGGTGTGTATAAATTCTAGAGATCGCATACAGGGCTACACAAAAGTCTTCGCACATATTACCAGATATGGGCAGCAATTGCTCTGAGTTGTGTGTGTTTTTAAGTTATTTATTTAGATATTTCATCCTAGTAAAAAATGGAATTTCTTAGTAATATCCTGCTACAGTTGGAGAATGTTTCATAATATGTGCCTGATGTATGATTTTGCTTCTTGTTTTAAGATTGCCCACAAGATTTCTCTTGAATCAGTTTTTTAACATGCAATGTTTAAAGATTTATAGATTATATCTTAAGAATGAAGCTAAACATGTCAACATTTTAACAAAATGTATATATTTAAAATAAAGTTGAATGTAAAATTTCACTGTTAGAGTTATAGAGTGTTGGTTTAAATAAAGAGTAACTCAAATAGTTTTAGAAAAGTGCATGCGCCAGTACTGCTTTCTTATTGACTCATTTGCAGTAACACCTACGCAAAATGGCGACTCCTGAGCGCATGAAAGAATGGCCCTTTCCCCAATTAGTATAGGATGAACCTGTAAGCTTTATTTGGCAACAGGATGGAGCCCCTCCACATTGGAATCTCTTTGTACGAGAGAGGTTAGACGTCGAAGTCCCTGACCGTTGGATTGGTCATAATGGTCGAGACGACAGAGCTCTTTTTCGATGGCCTCCACATTCGCCTGACATACCGCCGTGCGATTTTTACTTTGGGGCTTTATAAAAAATCCTGTATATGTTCCGTCGCTACCCAATGATTTGCCAGAGTTGAGACACAGAATTGAAGAGGCTATTGCTTCCAATACTCCGGACTTGTTAACCCCTTCGGGACCAGCGGCTTTTACTTGAATTTTATTCGGCTGGCATCATTTTTCTTTTCAAAGTTACCTTTACTTAAATAATCACAAAAATGCTCGAATTAAAGAAAGCAGATATTACTTTTCTTTTTTACGTCCTATTTAAGATGGAGTCTTATTATTTCCGTATCACTGAATTTAATATGCAGAGTCGTAATAAACTTTGTATTCATGCATTTTTGCATATGAGTGCAACAGCTATTGTAGCAAGATCTGAATTTTATAAAGTTAGTTATAGTACGAACGCACGTCATTTGCCACGTTTGACCTACAATTTCCGACTTGTTTCTTCTTTGTATCTTTTAAACTTATTTTTTATAAAAAATTTCTTTTCGCATCGAAATATATTCATATAGTGGGACTCAAAATGACCCCTCACGGTGCTTCTAGTGTTAAGAGGGGATTTGTTTCCTCTTACCCTTCATACGTAGTATAGGGTAAGTCTTGTAATCGTTTTAAAAATCGAAAAATTTTTTTTGACGGATTTACACGTTTCAGACATTGGAGATTCCGAAAGACATATTTTTAGAAAAAAAAATTTTGCCGTCCGTCTGTATGTGTGTGTGTGTGTGTCTGTAAACGCTCTATCTCTCGAACAAATTTAGATAGAGACTTGAAATTCGGTGTGTACTTAGGAAGTAATAATAGAAAAAAGCCTATTGAATATCAGTAACCTCGGTTATACGGAACTCTTTTTTTCGGACTCTCGAAATATTCGTTTTCATAAAAGGTATACAAAAATTTTCAAAATTGTTTATTTGAAGGAGTGAATATAAAAGACAATAACAAAACATAAATTTTGCATCATGAATGAACTCGATCGGATACTTAGTTGCCGAGATATTTGTAATTCTATTTTTCACAATCTTCGATTTTTCATGACCCTGTATTTCATTCAAATTTCAATTTAAAGATATATTTTAATTGGAAATGAGACGCTTAATCCAATGCAGTAAACTGTTAGTTAATATTATTATAATTTTTCAAGTTATAAAGATGTTTCTTTTACGCAATTCGGTTCTACACGGTTATTCCGCCAACAAAAAAACTATTGCCAAACTGTAAGATTAAATGCCAATAACGGCTTATCGTAAATGTCAAGCATTTAATGCATCTCCATACCTATAAAGGGGTTACCATAGGGGAGATCTTATGCTGTTGCCAAATGTCACCCAGTTTGTCGCCAACTTGGCGATATTTCGCCAAATTTGGCGACCAAAATTAGTCGCCAAATGTGAAGCCAAATTGGTGGTATCTCTAATATTTCGCCAAATTCCCATAGACTTCCATTGTAAACCTATAGTGTTTACTTGCATACAGAAAATCAACAAATTGAAATATTTTAAGGGGTCTCAGGACTCTTAAAATTGGAAAAAATGACAAAAAAGGACCATTTTCAACATTTAATATCTTAAAATATGTTTGATATTAAGACACAATTTTAAATGGGAATGAAAGATACAAGTATGTTCTTTCATTTAAAATATTTGAAAATTTGCAAGGTGCAGAATTAGCATTTACAGGGGAGTTCAAACTGTCAGACATTTGACGAGCAGAAAATCGGCATAACAGCTTATGCGCACGATTACAAAATAAATTTTGCAACTAGAAGGAAAATTTTGGTGCCTACCTATACCTCAGATTATACTAATACACTGAACCTAAATAAATTTGTATTTAAAGCATTTTTATATTTTTAATACAAAGTTGTATTTAGCTAATACAAAATTTAGAAAATTTCAACAATATAAACCCCTAAAAAAATATTTTCTTTTTACAATAAAAAGGAAATTTTAGGTTCCGTTTATACAGACTAACATGAACAAGATGTTTTGAAAATTTCATGAAAAAATATTCAGAAGTTTTTGAGATATCGTGCGCGGTATGCCCAAAAACGTCATTTGGAGAAAAATGACTTCGAAGATTTGGAAACACCGCTTCAGCTATTGAGCGAGTATAATTCTAAATGCCATAACTTCTGTTCTAATGGGAATTTTAAGATAACAATTATATCAAAATGTTCAGAAAACATAGAAGTTTAACATCTAAAAAAATTAAAATTTCGAAAATTTTAGAGCTTTAAGAGTCCTGAGACCTCTTAATGCAACAAAAAGTAATATTAGCTTAAGGTTAAAGTAAAAAGTAAATTTATCTTATATTAATTATATTTAAGGGAGTCCAAGTAAATTAAATTATGAATAAAAGTAACATGATGCAATGCTTAGCATGTATCACATGTTTTATTTTCATATGTTATATTATCTATATCCATGATGGGTAAGTATAACGGTGGCCCCCAACTACTAGTTCCTTTTCGGTTGAAAAAAAAATCAATGTTTTTTTTCATTTTTCTATTCTATATAGTCTGTAAACTATCACAGTAAAAAAATTAGGCCGAATTCAAAGTCCTTTCGTAGTTATTTAATGCTTGAACGTCCGTTTTGGAGCAGTTGTGCGCTCGGCAGATTTTGACTATCTAATTCGACCCATGCATTAAATTTTATCCTGATGCTATACAGGGAGCTTTACGGATACCATGGGGCCAAAGCATGCTTCGAAACCCATATACAGATGGCGTAAAACTACAAAAGCATTTTACGCAAAATAACTTTTTTCAAAATTGGCGGGATCAAAACGTAACAACTATTAAACCGGTCTTACAATATATATATATTAAATAAATAAATAAATAAATATATATATATATATATATATATATATATATATACATATTAAAGGCTTAAAGGGAACATAATTTATTGGAGCTCGGGCTACTTTCAGCTATCTATATTATAAAGGACAAACATATCTGTGCGTAACGCATACGTCATTCTGCGAATGGCAACACTTTGAAATTTGAAATAAAATTTTGGTTTTGCAATTTTCGCTACTGCAAATTTTTAAACTTCTAAACATACCACGTTTTAAATGTTTGCATTGTCGTATGCAGAAAAAAATGCACTTTTAAATGCAATTTGTTTGAAAGCTGTACCTCAATTTATTTTTGAGATATTAATTTTTTTATAGTTTTTAATACCAATTTTCTAATCGTGGCAACTGAAGTACTTCATTTCTATTAAAAGTGGTTTAGTTATCTTTATTGATTATATTCTTACTGATGCCATTTTCTCATTACAATTAAAAATATATTTTTTAAAAATTTGAACAGAAAATGACGTTACGCTTTAAAAAAGACACAATTTCTCTGATGATGCTGTTATATTTCACTATTTTTTCATTTCGCTTACATTGAGTTTGAGACAATAGGCAAAATATTTCAGCGACTGAAAATAACGTCATATTTAAAAGAAACCGATAATTTTATTTGACAAAACGAGATATTTCCCCATGAATACGTCTAAAAGTTATAAAT
The DNA here is from genome assembly GCA_963932465.1 of Maratus speciosus. Classification (NCBI taxonomy): domain Eukaryota; kingdom Metazoa; phylum Arthropoda; class Arachnida; order Araneae; family Salticidae; genus Maratus; species Maratus speciosus. The sequence continues at coordinate 42,862,190 of OZ010799.1, forward strand.
TTCTGGAATTTTTACGCGCAGGTACAGAGATTATTCTAAGACCTCAAATCACGATTGGGAATTTTAACATGGGAAGTTGTAATAGTTGACAAACGTGACTTAAAGCTTGAAAATATATTTATCAAAAACCTATTGCGCGTTAAAATGTTTTTAAATGGTTAATATTGATGTGAAACGTTGAAAATGACTTGATTTGTTTAGATTTAAAGGGGGAAAAATTCTATGATTATGTCAAGGTGAAATCCTTTTTGCTGATTTTTTCATTCCGTAATACCAAGCATCAATTGATATCTTAATCAAAATTACTTATCTTGATTATATGTTACTGATTACGTATATGAATAAAGTTTAATTTTTCAATAATTTTAACAGTTGAAGTTTATGAAAAAAGTATTTTGTTAATCTTAGGTTAAAATATGTCTTTGGAGAGTTAAATTTCAAGTGTAAGATGAATTTTTTATTGTAATTATTGTTGTCGATGTATTATAAATTTGATGCAACAGTTTCTTTGTAAACATTTTCTTTCGTCGAAATTCGACGGGTTCCACCTCGTTTTTATAAAATATAAACATTTTTAGAAGCATGCGAAATTGCGAAAAAAAGAGGTAAAAAATAGACCCCTTTTTTTGTAAATGGCTGACACATTGTTGATTTTCAAATTTTTGACATGAAAGCTCTTGAAGCTCCAGACAATCTTTATCTACTTTTCTAACCCTTAACGAAAATTGATTGCAGACGAGTCTGTGATCTACCGGATCCCACCCATTTGGAAGTGTGTGGCTCGTACCCTAGGATGCTCGCCCACGCAACTCGAGCCATGTCATCAAATTTCAATTAAAAAAAATTGATATGTTCTTCAAATGATAATGAATAACATGCAAAAAAGCAGGAGCTAAAATCTTCATTCCTGTTGCCGAAAAAATGATAAAAAAACACATTTTTTTTCGGCTTTCTATATACAAGTCTCCCTTTAACTCTCCCGCTGCGTAATTTTTTTTTCAGGCTAAATCAGGACTGTCACTAGAGACTATTTTCATATTCTCGCACCACTATTTTAAGAAAATAAATTTTGCAGTATATTTCTTTTGTAGATGTTGTTAAAGTCTATATGGATTTTTTTGTATTTAAAAAGTGGTCCGTTTTGAATTAAAAAATAGTCGTCAGTGGTAAAAATGAATCCACGAGAAAATCTCGGGTTGCGCAGTGAGAGGGTTAAGTTTCTTTATAAACTTAAAATAAATTGCCAACTTTAAAACCAAATTTTAGTGTTAAATGCTGATTTCTTTTCAACAGATATGCAGGCTGTCTCTGTTATGGCGTTAGCTTGCGCTAACAAGCAATCAGGCACCGATGATGATTTGAAAACTCTTCAGGAACTTACGTTGGAACTGAAGCACCATCAGTATAGAAATGGAACTGTAGAAAATTTGCAGACAACTGCCTTAGTAATGCAGGTATGTAGTCGAAACAACAGTAGCTAAAAGCTGGATTACGATGTGTTGTTTTTTTTTCCAGTTAGTGTAGTCCGGCCGGTAAATGAAAACTTAAGCACATTTAAAACGAAAATGATTCATAATCTATACTAATATCATAAAGAAGTAAAAATTGTTTGTTTGTTAGAGGTAATCTCTGGAGCTACCGAACCGATTTCAAAAGTAATGGTATCAAAATGATGGTATTAGTCCAAAGAACATAGGCTATATTTTATGTCGGTGCCACTACCCCAAAGGGGATGCAGGAGCAGAAAACTTTCTAAAAATTCAATTTTTGTGTTATGGAAGGACCTAGAATTATGAAATTTGGAATGGTAGTTACTTATAAGGTACTAGCAAACCCCGCGGCTTTGCTCGCGTAATAATTGAAATATGCAAGTGATATTTGCATGACTTTTTTTATTATTAGAAGAACACTTTTTGAAATAATTAAAAAAGTACAAATTAAGCCACAGTTTGACTAAACTTCATTATAAAAGTGCAATAGACAGAAATTAGATTTTTGATTAATAGGAAGAACTAAAACTAATTCCAATTAAATGATAATTTAGAAAGTATTTTGAGACTTTTATGCTCATTTCATAGCTCATTTCAGTATTAATTTGAAGTTTTGAATTTTTTAGAAACCATCTTAACACAATTACATCTTAAAATTAACCATCATGTCAAATTCCAATCTTCTTATCTAACAGTCTACCACCTCTCTGGTGTTAGTGGCACCAACATAAAATGCCGAAACAAAGTTGGAATAAAATGTCTCAAAAAATGTTGAAACAAAGACTGTCACCATTATTTTGCCAACATTAATCTTGAAATTGGTTGGCATTTCCTAATATTCTATAGAAAACGGAATTTAGATGTATTTAAAGGCTTTCTTGTTATTCCTGCCAACCAGATGGCAGTGACACCGGCAAAAAATATATCCCGTATTGGATCAGGGACTATCACTCTTGATTCGCAACCAATAACTTCTGTAATCGGTTTTATTATTTCTTGGGATTACATACAAATCGTAATTTACGACTCTTTTAGAATGCTTTTCGCTCCTTTCCTTCGCTTCACCCCTTTTTAATTTCGAATTTATTTTCGAATGTTCTTAGAGAACATATATATTTTATAAGTAACTACCGTGCTGTATTTAAAGTTTCTAGCCTCTTCAGTTATGCGCAGAAATCGCAATTTAGAAAGTCTTTTGCTCCTGCAACCCTCGACATAAAATATAGCTTATGTTTGAGCAGGTTTCATCACCATATATTTGCAACCAATATGTTTGAAATCAGTTTCGTATTTCATACGATTGCATAAAAATCGGAATTTAGAACGCTTATAGAACGTTTTTCGCTCACTTCATCCTTTTAAATTTGGAATTTACTTTCGACAATTCTTAGAAAGCGTTTGCATCTTTGAAGTAATTACCATTACAAATTTAAAATGTTAGACCACCTTAGTAACACAAAAAACGCAATTTAGAACATTTTTTGCTCCTGTAACCCGCAGATGGTAGTGACAACAACGTAAAATATAGGCTATGTTTAGAGCGGGGACTGTCACCATCAATTACAAACCATTACTTCTGAAATCGGTTTGTATTTCCTGAGATTGCGTATAAATCGCTATTTAGAACGTTTTTAAAACACTTTTCGTTCATTTTAACCCCTTTTAAATTTCAAATTTTTAAGGAACTCTCCTCAGAGAGTATTTAAATCTCATAAGTAATTACCATGCCAATTTTCAAGTTGCTAGCCCCTTCAGTATCAGAAAAATCACAATTTAGAACTTTTTTAAAAGGCATCCACAAGGTGGTAGTGACGCCGACATGAAATAGATGCTATATTGGAGCAAGGACTGTCATCATCAATTTTCAACCATTACTTTTGAAATCGGTTGAGTACTTTATGAGATTGCGTAGAAACCGCCAATTAGAACGTTTTTTAGAACACTTTTAGCGCATTTTTACCCCTCTTAAATTTCGAATTTTTAAAGAAATGTTATTACAGATCATTTATATCTTATACGTAACTATCATTCCGAATTCCATGTATCTGGATCCATCAGTAACACAAAAATCGCAATTTCGAACTTTTTTGCTCCTGCACACCCTTTATGGGTAGTGACACCGACATAAAATGTAGGCAATATTGGAGCAAGGTTTTCACCATCATTTCGACACCATTATTTTTTAAATAGGTTTGATATTTCTTTAGATTGCGTAAAAATCGCCATTTAGAGCGTCTTTTAGAACGTTTTTTGCGCATTTTCATCCTTTTTTAATTTCAATTTTTTTAAATGTCCTTAGAGATCATTCGTATCTTATAAGTAACTATCATTCCAAATTTCGTGTTTCTAGGCCTTTCAGCAACACAAAAAGCGCATTTTTAGAACGTTTTTTGCTCTTTCACCCCCTTTTGGCCAGATAAGATATAGCCTATGATTTTCATAAGATATAGCTTGTGTTCTAAGTTGGACTAACACCATCATTTTGATACGATTACTTTTGCAATCGATTCGGTAGTTCCAGAGCTTACCTCCTACAAATAAACAATTTTTACCTCTTCATAATATTAGTATAGATAAATGATATCTAAGAACATTTTCTAAACAATTCGAAATTTAAAAGGGGTGAAAATGCACAAAAACGTTCTAAAAAACGTTCTAAATGGTGGTTTCTAAACGATCACAGGAAATACTAAACCGATTAAAAAAAAAAAATAACGGTGTCAAAATGATGGTGACAACCCTTGCTCCAAGATAGGCTATATTTTATGTCGGTGCCACTACCCCAAACGAGGTGCAGGAGCAAAAAACTTTCTAAATTACGGTTTTTGCCTTACTGAAGGGCCTTGAAATATGAAATTTGAAATATTAGTTATTTATTAGATATAAAGGATTTCTAAAAACAGTGCTTAAAAAATTCAAAATTAAAAAGTGGTGAAAATGCACGAAAAGCGTTCTAAAAAATGTTCTAAATGGTGGTTTCTACAAAACCTCAGGAAATACCAAACCGATTTAAAAAATAATGGTGTCAAAATGATGGTGACAACTCTTGCTCCGAGATAGGCTATATTTTATGTCAGTGCCACTACCCCAAACTGGATGCAGGAGCAAAAAACTTTCTAAATTACGGTTTTTGCGTTACTGAAGGGCCTTGAAATATGAAATTTGAAATATTAGTTATTTATTAGATATAAAGGATTTCTAAGAACAGTTCTTAAAAAATTCGAAATTAAAAAGGGGTGAAAATGCACAAAAAGCGTTTTAAAAAATGTTCTAAATGGTGGTTTCTACCCAATCTCAGGAAATACCAAACCGATTTAAAAAATAATGGTGTCAAAATGATGGTGGCAATCCTTGCTTCAAAATAGGTTACATTTCATGTCGGTGCCACTATCCCAAAGAGGGTGCAGGAGCAAAAAGCGTTCTAAAAATACAATTTTCACATTACTGAAGGGCCTAGAAATATGAAATTTGAAATATTAGTTTCTTATTAGATATAAAGGATTTCTAAGAACAGTTCTTAAAAAATTCGAAATTTAAAACGGGTGATAATGCGTGAAGAGAGTTCTAAAAAACATTCTAAATGGCGATTTCTCCTCAATTTTGGGAAGTATCAAATCAATTTCAAAAGTAATGGTTGTAAATTGATGGTGACAGACCTTGCTCTAACATGGCTCTGTTTTATGTTTGTATCACTACCACTTTGGGATTGCAGGAGAAAAAAGTTCTAAATTGCGGTTTTATGTTATGGAAGGGCCTAGAACCATGAAATTTGGAATGGTAGTTACTTATAAGATATCAATGATCTCTAAGAACATTTCCTAAAAAAATCGAAATTTAAAAAGGGTGAAAATGCGTGAAAAGCGTCGTAAAAAACATTCTAAATTGCGATTTCTGTGCAAACTCAGGAAGTACTGAACCGATTTCAAATATAATGGTGTAAAAACGATGGTGACAGCTCTTGCTCCCAGATAGGCTATATTTTATGTCTGTTCCACTACCCCAGAGGAGATGCAGGAACTAAAAACGTTCTAAAAATGTGATTTTTGAATTAAAGATGGACCTGGATTAATGAAATTTTGCATGGTATATATTTATTAGATATAAATGATCTCTAAGAACATTTCTTTAAAAATTTGAAATTTAAAAGGGGGAAAATACGCGAAAAGCTTTCTAAGAACGTTGTAAATGCCGATTTGTGAGCAATCTCAGGAAGAATCAAACTGATTTCATAAGTAATGGTAGGAAAATTTATGCTGACAGCCTCTGCTCTAACATAGATGTTATTTCATGTCGTTGTCACTATCACCTGGAGGTTGCAGGAGCAAAAAAGTTCTAAATTTTGATTTTTGTGATCGGTAGGGGATAGCAACTTGAAATTAGGCAAGGTACATATTTATTAGATATAAATGATCTTTAAGAACAGTTTCCAAAAAATTGGAAATTTAAAACCGGTGAAAATACGCGAAAAGCGTTCTAAAAACGTTGTAAAAACGTTCTAAATTGCGATTTCTACTCAGTCTCATGAAACATCAAACCTATTTCAAAAGTAATGGTTTCAAATTGATAGTGACAGTCCCTGCTCCAACATAATCTATATTTTATGTTACTGTCACTCCATCTGGGGGTGCAAGAGCAAAACATGTTCTAATTTGCGTTTTTTGCACAAGTGAGGGGTCTAACATTCTGAAATATGGCTTGGTATTTACTTTCAAGATGCAACTGCTTTCTAAGAACTGTCGAAAGAAAAATTTAAAAGATGAAGTGAGCGAAAAGCGTTCTAAAAACGTTCTAAATTACAATTTTTATGTGATCTTATCAAATAGCAAATCGTTTTAAAAAATAACGGTGACAAATTGTTGGTGATAGAACCTGCTCAAACATAAGCTATATTTTATGTCTGTGCCACTACCACCAGAGGGTTTCAGGAGCAACAAACTTTCTAAATTGCGATTTCTGTGATACTGAAGAGGCTAGAAACTTTAAATATGGCATGGTAGTTACTTATAAAATATAAATGCCTTCAAAGGACTATCGAAAATAAATTTGAATTAAAAAGGGGGAAAGCGAAAGGGAGGTGCGGAAAGCGTTCTAAAATGTTCAAAATTTCGATTTTTATGCAATTTCAGGGAATATAAACCGATTTTAAAAATAATAATTGCGAATCAATGGTAACAGTCTCTGATCCTACAAATGCTATATTTTATGCGGATGATTCTACCACCTCGTGTTCACAGGAACAACAAACGTTCTAAAAAACGTTTTTAAAAGTTTTCTAAATTACGTTTCTGTGGAATATTAGGAAATAACAAACCGATTTCAAAATTAATGTTGGCAAATTAATGGTGACAGTTCTTATTACAACATAGCCCTTTATTTTGAGAAAGGTGGTAGGACTTGGAATTTGACATGCTGGTTAATTTTAAGATGTAAGAAGATTGTTTTAAAAAAATTCAAAACTTCAAAAGAATACTGAAATAAGCGTATTAATTGAGCATAAAAGTTTCAAAATATTTACTAAATTATCATTTATTTAGTTTTATTTCTTTTTTTTAATTTAAGTCTCATTTCTGCCTAATGCAGTGTAATAATAAAGTTTAGTGAAACTATGTTTTAAAAAGTAATTTTTAAATTATTCCTAAAAGTATAATTTCTTTTAATAGAAATTAGACGCACTATATATATCACTTGGCATATTTCAAATATTACGCGAGCAAAGCCGCGGGGTTTCCTTGTATTTTAATAAACAGTTGCTATTGGTGTTTGACAGTGCAGATACGTTTACAAATGATTAAAAAATAACAAAAGGAAGTTTATATTTAATTTGTTTGAGATGTTAGGGCTGTCTTAATAAAAATCGACACATAAACCAAGTAAATGAATAGTTCTTACTAATGAATGAACTCAAATTTTCCAGTTAATGAACAGGCAGCAGTTTAAAGACCTTTGAATTTCATACCATTTTATTTATTTTACAACTTGTTTAAATAACTTATAACAGATTTTTACTCAATAACGGGTTTTTTAAACCTATAATGATAATTAATTAACTTGAAAAATTGTCACTTACAAGTCTTGAAGTCAATCATAAATTACAGATTTAAAAAAAGAAAAAGATTTTATGTCCTGAAATCTTTATTCCTGTACTTCTCTATTTCAGTCATAAGGTAACCAGATGAACGGTAGAAAATTGCAGAAATAAGTTCAGGTGTTCTTATTTTGCCTTTTATATGATCCTTAAAATACCAGATCTTATCCTTTATTGCAGGCCACGTCCAATTCAGACCCTGTAGTTCACACATCGCCCCGGTGCTTACTTCATATTTTCAATTTTGGGTGCCATTTTCGAAAAAGAGTCACCCATTTTCCCCTGTATAGCAGTGGTGTAGTCGAGGGGGGACGCGAGGGGACGGCGTCCCCTCACTTTTTTATGTTATCTCGAGCGTCCCCTTACTTTATATTTTCAAGGGGGACGCCTAGAGACGTAGGAGGACGCAGACTTTCCCAAAGTTTTTTAATGAAGACACTAATAAATTAACAATTTTAGAAATAAGATAATGATTTTTAATACTTTTCAACAAACTTGAAAAGTGTTTATTGTGCTGATTCGCCTATTCACTAAACTTCCATAAGTTTGCTGGAATTACAGCAAAATTTTATGTATTTTTTTTAGGTTCAATGTAGTATGTAAATGTTTCACTATTGTATAGCATCATATACTTACATCATATAAAAATTCTCTATTGTATAGCATTAGTATTTCGTTTACGTGAAAACAAAAAGAAAGTTCTTTCATATTACGCTTTATTGGCAAAAATTGTTTAAAATAGACATTAATGAAGTTATATTTTAAATATAACGCAAATGGCATTTGAAATTTGTTACATGTTCCCTATCGGAAATAGAATATATTGTTCGTTTACACGGACATTAAAAAATATTTTCAAATACCATGATCCATTAACGATAATTATTCGAAATTCATGGAAAACTATAGGATGCGTGACGGTGCGTGAAACATTTATAATCAGTTTACAATGCCACGCAAAAGAATCCATCACATTGTCATCTATGGGTTCAGCTGCTTGAACATGTTTTCAATTATATTATCAGGGCTCCCAACACATTTTAGTCCTCCAAAAGTGGAAAAAGTGCCATTTGATGAAATTCCTTGCTTTACTTTTTGGAATAGAGTAGTTAAGAAATTTGTATCGTACATATAGAGAGTATATATCGTACATCAAAAAATTGTCAAATCATATTCAGGTCATCCTATAGCGTGTAAATCCATCAAAAAGATTCCAATACTTTTTTCTGATAAAAATATATTTAAGAAGTATAACAAAAAAAAGAAGAATATTTAATTAAGATTTCCTTTAATAGAGAGAAGTACTTGACACCAAAATCGAAGACAAAACTAAATCTATAATAATAATAAAAATCCAAGTGCGAGCGTTACTCGCGCACAGAGGGTTCCATAGAATAAATATATGAATTTGTAATTGAACGTTGCTAAAAGAATACTAAGACTTTGTAAAAAAACTATACAACGTAGGCTTGGGTAAAACTGTATATATTAGAAAAGTGTAAATGGGTATACCATGAAAGTTCAAAGAGATATGGAACCTAAATAATGTCAAATATAGCTATTCGTATAACTCTTTTTTTTAATATTATCCTAATCTGTTTACGATGAACTTAATTCGGTACTGACAATAAAAGCAGTGCATAGTTAAACTTCATTTGGCATTTCATGAAATTAAATTCAGCGTACTAATAACCTTTATTTCTACAGTGTAGCTAAAACAAAACCTTTGTTCAAAGTTTAAATTTGGCATTGTGCTAAGCGCGCTTCGAATTGAGGTCTCAAAGTTGCAACCACGACTTGGTCAGTGCCGCGTTTTTCCAGATAGGTGTTTAATTAACTTTTAAAGTCACTCGAGGCGTATTGAGAGATACACTCAATGCAAACTATCGCGAATCCCACAATATTTATGCGATTCATTCTAATTAAATCTTTCGAGGGCGATCCCCTTAAAAAACGGACACCTAATTTTAATTCCAAAACAGATAAACGGCACCAAGAATATTTAATTAAAATTTTCCTTTTATCATGTACGTGAAAATAAGGAAGTTCGCATTTTCTAATAAAATTCTGGTGTCAGTTCATTATTTCAAAGGTTTATAAATAGAATTACTCCTTGCCGGAAAGGATTCTCAAGAAATGTCGCAGGACTCTTAAAGCTTGAAAATTTAAGAAATTAAAATTTTTTTTAGATGTTAAACTCCTATCTTTTCTGAATATTTTGATATAATTGTTTCCTTGAAATCCCCATTAGAACAGAAGTTTTGGCTTTTAGAATTATACCCGCTCAATAGCTGAAGCGGCGTTTCCGAAATCTTAAAGTCATTAATTTCCAAATGGCGTTTTTTGGGCATAACGCGCAGGATGCATCAAAAACTTCTGAATATTTTTTCATGAAATTTTCAAAACATACATTTCGTGTTAGTCTGTATAAACTGAACCTAAAATTTCCTTTTTATTGTTCAAAAAAATATTTTTTTAGGTGATTTTACTGTTGAAATTTTCAAAATTTTGTATTAGCTAAATGCAACATTGCATTAAAAATATAAAAATGCTTTAAATACAAATTTATTTAAGTTCAGGGAAATTATTACAATCTGAAGTATAAGTAAGCACCAAAATTGTCATTCTAGTTGCAATATTTATTTTGTAATCCTGCGCGTAAACTGTTATGCCAATTTTTTGTTCGACAAATGTCTAACAGTTTCGAGCCCCCTATAAATACTAATTCTGTATCTTGCAATTTTTTAAATACATGAAACGAAAGAACATACTTATATCTTTCATCCGAATAAAAATTGTGTTTTAAAATCATATACATTTTAAGACATTAAATGTTGAAAATGGTCTTTTTTACATTTTTTCCACTTTTTAGAGTCCCGAGACCCCTTAAATTAGTATGTTTTTAACAATTTGACGTTTATTGCTTTTATACTGTTACTGGACATTACATTACACATATATATCATTAAGAGTTGTTAACTAGGCATAGAGTACGCCGCCCCTGTCCTGTGTATGTCCAAACTGACCGTACCTTTAAGGGTTAATATCTCGGCTAATTACCGATGATTTTTTTCGAAAATCATTAGCAACGATGCTTTTATTCTTGTGCAACGATAGGTATATTCAGCGATGCTCAACAATTTTTCTGAATGCCCGTAAATCGAAATTTGTGTATAACAGAAAAATGTTAATTACTCAAAAACTATGTGACCTAGGGTCAGGGTTGGCAGGTTTTTGACATGTGTCAGTTTATGACAGTTTAAACCATGGTTTAAACCGTCATGTCAAAAACCTCTTGTCAAAAACCATTTGTCAAAAACCTAAAATACTATATAGTGATCTGTAAAAATTCACATTAAATGTCACACATTACAACATTATATGGGATATTTTAAATTCACATTACTGTATATCAATAATTAGTACATAGTTAAGTATTATTGTGATATTTTAAATTCACATTACTATATATCAATAATTAGTACATAGTTAAGTATTATTGTGATATTTTAAATTCACATTACTGTATATCAATAATTAGTACATAGTTAAGTATTATTGTGATATTTTAAATTCACATTACTGTATATCAATAATTAGTACATAGTTAAGTATTATTGTTAAGTGCAATTTTTTAACAGGGTAAAATTTTAATTTAATTTTTTTTTTTTTTTTTTTGTAAAATTGTGTTTTTCTAAAAAGTAGACATTAAGCTCACCTGAGCTGAAAATTTTTTCTCTTACTGCATTTTACGGAGAAAACGCCGCACTACTGAAAACTGGCCTGAATAAGATTAAAAATATCGTAACCTGTGGCAACGCTACTTTTGTCGACAGCGTCACATTGACCTAACTTTAATCAAAGTTTTCTGAACAGTGTAAGTGTAGGGTGCCTCATTTTTAATATCTTAAGATATCTAAAATTTTATTTAAAATATTTAAATCGTGTTTAAAATATTTTTATGTAATTTTTAAATGAAGGAGATGTCAGTTGGTATTTAAAACACCCAGAGCGCGGGACTCAGACCCTCTCCTTAGGCGTTCCATGTTTTTTTTAAGTGGCCGGCGCAACTTGGCACGTTTTTTACGAGTGGGTCGTATCTACTTTAGGCGATCTTTAGTTCCTATTCGAAGCCCTCAAAATCTGAGTCTTCAATATCAGAATGCATGAGTTGTAAATTTTCTTCTTCCATGCTGTATGGTTCGCTATCATCATCAGAAATGTCACAGTTTTCATTATCAGCAAAGTCAGAAAGTTGTTGGGCAGGGAACTTGAAAGCAGTCTAAAGGAATTTTTATTTTATCTCAATTTTACACGTGCGAAAAAAAAAAAAAAAATCGTAAACACCGCACATGGTGTAAACGCCGCACTTGAAAGAAAATTAACTTTTAAACCCGTAAACACCACAGCGTTTCTTCCATAAAATACGGTACTTAAAATCGTTTTAATTTCTCTTACTTTTGAGAGCTTAAAGCACTAGCTAGGTTTTTTTTTTTAATAAGAAATAAAAACTTAGAAAAGTGCAGATTTTTATATATATATATAACAAGATAATGTGCATCAATGTTATTCTAGTCTAAGCAATAACCATTCCATTCAAAATTGAAATTGGATTATTAATCTTAAACATTTACAAAATAAGAGAAGTAATAATATAAAAAAAAGCTTAAAGTCAAAATTCTTTTTAAACAGCTTTCTTTTAAATATATAAAAATATGTTTTCGATTTTAAAACTGAACAAAATTGGCTCAGTCTTCTAAAAGAAAATTCACTTAAGCCCCATATTGAAAAAGTGCATAATAGAAGGGATCAAATCATGAAAGTATACCATTGTTTGGCTTATATTTTGCATCTCAACCATCAGGGGCAAGGGTTGACTGATGTATCAGTTGATTCAGCTCGTGCTTGAGCTATAGAGAGAATTTATGGATGCTTACCCATAACTGATTGTGTATGAAGCTAAAGAATCCCCTTTCTCGTCTTGTTATTTCAGTGCTATAGGGAGGACCCCATTATTTGGTGGAAAGGTATCATTAAATGCAATAGCTTTTTGAGCCTGTTTCAAAACTTGCCCATTTAGCAATGTTTTTGCTATCAAAAGACAGGCTATTTTCTAATACTTCATACACTCTAAACTCAGAAATCATCTGGGTGTAAATAAATGTGAACACGTTGTGTGCTGCAGCATACTGGGGGTAAAATTGATCCAGATTATTTAATTGTACTAAAAGGATTTTCTTCTGATTGAAAATACAAAAAAATAAAAATATTTTATGGCAATTAACAATTTTTTTTAAATTATTAAATTACCATAAATTTAAAAGATCACATAAATCATTGACTTATTTAATGTTTACCTATTGTTGTTAAAATGTTTTAGTGTGTTACATGCATTTGGCAGATTTTGACGGTTTAAACCAGTTTATGACAGTTTTTGACGCTTGTCATGTCAAAAACCAGTTTTTGACGTCAAAAACCCAACCCTGCCTAGGGTAATCGCTATAATTTTCAGGGAAGGTTTATATTAACGTCTACTACCTCTATTTTTTTCATAATTTTAGTTTCAGTAGATTCAGAATTAGATGGGGGGGGGGGGGGTACATATTTTTGCGCTACATTTTCAACAATATCTTTGAAAATATAATACCTAAAATTAAAAGGAATGTATTTTTGTATTCAGCGTTACAAAAGCTTTCACAGGAAAATATATTTTTTTTTTTTATTCAAGTAGCATAATTAGCCCCTCTACTTTTTTACTAAATATATTTATGAATGTTTATTAATCTGAAAATATGTGGGTCAATGGTCTTTATTACTTTCCCAAATTTGAACTTTCCATGTTCCATAGTTTACGAGTAAAATGTCTGTGACAGACAGACAGACGGACGGACAGACACAGGAGTGATCTTATAATGGTTCCGTTTTTACTTTTTAAATACGGAACCCTAAAAATAGAGTTTGGTCTGTGTGGTCTATGTGCTGAAAAGACCACTGTAACAGCTATGAGATAGAGGCGAGGTACCATTTTGTCTAAAATTATGCACTTCGGATTTTCTTAAAATAATTTTTTTATTTTTTTTTGCGATTTTTAGCCATTTTTTTTTTTTTTTTTTTTTACCTTTGACTGTGATTTTTTTTTACATTGATGAAAGGAATTCCGTTTCATTTTTTTAGCCAAGTAGTGATAAATTTTGTCCTCTTTTCAGCTTTTTCAATAAATTTTATTCAGAATTTGTACAGCGATTTATTTTTGGCGAATTTTTATGCGAATTTCAGCTTTTTTTTTGCGTTTTGTTTCAATTTTATGATATTCGAAAAAGGAAATCGGTTTCGAACTCTCAACCCTAATGTAATAGATTTTGTCATTTCGCGATTGGTACGTTTTCTTAATCAGAAACTATATAATGTACCGTAATGGTCGATTTTTTAATAGAGGCAGAATATGTTTTAAAAAATGCTGTTAAAAAGGGCATTTTGAACCGAATTTACCGAAGCGGATTGTGTTGGAAAAATCATTGTATTAAGGATGCACTCAAATCCAAACTGCTTATTTTCTGACTCATTTTTAAATTCATTTTTGCTCTCAAACGCATTTAATTGGTAGATTCGCTTATTCAGAAACTATATAATGTACCGTAATGATCGATTTTTTGATAGAGGCAGAATATATTTCAAAAAAATGATATCAAAGTATGCATTTTGAACGGAATTTCCCGAAGCGATTGTGTTGTCCTTCTGAGAAAATAATTGTTTATATATCAAGTTTTAATTAATTGAACAAAAAATAAAAACACAGGTCGCTTATAAATCTCTTCAAAAATCACGTCAGCAAGTTACATATTTTTTTAATTAAAAATGAATCTGGAATTATGCCAGAAAATTTCGAGTTGTTGAGCATGGAAAAGTATTTTTTTGAATACCGCCCTAACATGAATCTGATAAAACCAGCTATTATATAAAAATGAAATAAAAACTCGTCAAAAGCGGCCAGATAAAATTGTTAAAGTGGATTTATCTCTAATCATGGTTTAGTTTTAGGTAGCTTTCTTTACAAAAAGCTACCTATTGCAGCCGTTCGGAGGAAAGCGATTTCAAAAAATTTTGGTATATTTTCATCGATCATGACCCCCAGACCCCGAAACCACCCTCCGTTCAAAATTGATATATATATATATATATCTGACCTATGTCACACTGTAACTCTCGTATTTATGAACCGATTTGGATGTAATTCGGTGTGTACATAGTACATACCAATGTCTCGACCGAGTTCGTTGGCCAGCTTCATCCGCCATTTTGTTTCAAAATGGCGGCCATTTAAAAATTTGAAAAAAATTTAAAATTTAAAATGTGGTACCAAAAAATTGAAAATGGAAAAATAATTTTTTCTTATGTATTTGACCTTTATACAAAGACTCCGTAGCAGTTTTTGTTTCGTCTATATCTTAAAAAATGGCTGAGTTATAGCATTTTGAATTTCTAGCGAAGCTGACATTTTGAAACGTCCTGAATTTTGTCACGCGATAAAAGGCGTATTTATGAACCGATTTGAATGTAACTTCGTTTATACATAGTACAGACCAATGTCTCGACCGACTTTGTTGGCCAGCTTCATCCGCCATTTTGTTTAAAAATGGCGGCCATTTAAAATTTTAAGAAAAATTTAAATTTGAAATGTGGTACCGAAAAATTGAAAATTGAAAAAATATTTTTTTCTTATGTGTTTGACCTCAATAAAAAGATTCGGGAGCAGTTTTTGTTTCGTCTATATCTTAAAAAATGACTGAGTTATAGCATTTTGAATTTCTAGCGTGGCTAACATTTTGAAACGCCCTGATTTTTGTCACGCGATAACAGGCGTATTTATGAACCGATTTGAATGTAACTTGGTCTGTACATAGTACATACCAATGTTTCGACCGACTTTGTTGGCCAGATTCATTCGCCATCTTGTTTCAAAAGTGTTGCCATTTAAAAAAAAAATGTAATTTAAAATTTAAAATGAGGTATTAAAAAATTGGAAAATGAAAAAGATTTTTTTTATGTGTTTGGCCTTGATACAAAGATTCTGGAGCAGTTTTTGTTTCTGAAAATTTGTTCTTTTGTTTATATCTTAAAAAGTGGTTGAATTATAGCACTTTGAATTTCTATCATGGCTAACACTTTGAAACGATCTTGTATTTGTCTCGCGATACCACACGTATTCGCCTATTTCGATGGAAGAAGGCATGTGGATAGTATACATCAATATCTCGACCAAGTTCGCTGGCCAGCTTCATCAGCCATCTTGTTTCAAAATGGCGGCCATTAAATTAAAAATAAAAGTGAGGTGCAAAAAAATTAGAAATTGAAAAAGGTTTCTTTCTTAAGTATTTGACCTTGATATAAGGATTCAGGAGCATTTTTTGTTTGTCTTTATCTTAAAAAATGGCTCAGATATAGCAGTTTTAATTTCTAACGTGGGTGACATTTTGAAAAATCTGATTTTTTGCCTGTGACAGCACTCGTATGTATCAACCGATTCCGATGTGAGTGATCATGTGCACAGAAATTACTAAGGTCTCGACCAAGTTCACTGGTTAGCCTCATCCACCATGTTGTCTTAAAATGGCAGGCACTTTAAGAAATCGCCGAATTTGGCAGCGAAATATAAGTTACTTTAAATAAAAGCAGCTTGGATAAAGCTGACTAATTTTGCGAAATTCTCATTCATAATGATTTAGTATTGATAAAGATTAGTATTGAATCTCCTACATTTGGTTTCCACTTAATTGAGCTTCGTGTGTTTGAATAATATAAGTTGGCTTTTTTAAAATAAGGAATATGAAAGCTACCTCTTCCTCCCGGCATAGGCCGGAAGGACTTTTTGTTTGTGAAATTAGTATATTTGACTTCGAAATCTACCTCTGCCTGTAGGCCGGGCCGGCAGGGATTTTATTTGGAATTCGTATCATGATTTTTTAATTTTTTTGCTAATTTTTTATATAATTTTTCAGTTTTTTTGTGTTTTGCGGCGATTTTTTGTCACTCAGTTTCAATCTTCTGGTAGTTTAATATAGAAAATTTTGTCCTCTTTAATTTTTGAATTTTTAGTGATTTTTAATCCGATTTTCAATGAGTTTTACGTTTTTCCGCATTTCCTTTACATTGGTAAAAGTTCTGTTAGAATGCTTTATACCACTATAGTAAATTTTGTCCTCACGATTTTTAGCGTTTTACGGTAATTTTTTCCACATTAGTATTTTTTTTTTTCTTAAGTCACCATAAAAGGACTAAGTGGACGTTTTTCTAAAAATTGATTTTTAGGAGGGAGGGGAAGACGAAAAGATATGCCAAAATTTTAAAGTCTTATTTTTCCTTGCCTTAATTACAATAAATTCCTTACTCTTTATCTGACCATAAAGTAAAAATGCAATAATTTTCAATATTCTCAATAGAAAGCAGTTATTTTATAACTATATTTCCAAAATAAATAATGCAAAACAAATTCTTATAAAATTTTCATTGCTTGAATTATTGCTACTGAATAACGGCTTCTAATACAAAAACATTTCAGTCATGACATAAGGTTTTAAATTTTTGAATTCTATAGCAAGCTTTTTAATGTCCAACAGATAAAGAAACTTTAATTAAATTAATTTAAATTTACATTTATAATTTTTTAACTTAAATTTCCACTTATTTTTCTCTGCAATTGAAAATAAAAAGCAAGATTCAAAATAAAGTTTGCCTATAGTGATACAGACCCTAATGTTCGAAACTGTGAGCGTCCCCCCACTTTTTTATCCAGGACTACACCACTGCTGTATAGTTGTCTATAAATGGATTTTTCCTCCTGTTTGTTTCATAACATTGTAAACTTCAACTTTTACGTCTTACTTATGTATTGCAAATTAATTTTCTCTTTTCCAAGGAGTTTTTATTCTTCAAAGGACAACACAGGCAACGTCCCATACGCTTGCCTACCTTCAATTGCTTTCCCTGGCAGCTTCATAGACAACGTTGTTTTTGGAGTATTAAAATGAAGACCTCACCCCATAGCTTGTACAGCATTTTCAAGGTCATCTGTGGAATACTTGAATCTTCAATATTTCCTTTGTTGGGAATCTTCTTGGTCATCTCTAAAAATATTTTTATCCGTCATCTAAAAACAATGAAAAATAATATTTGAAACACATAAATAATTATTACCTTTAAAAATGTGTGTGTATATGTTCTTTAGTTAGGTTTTTATATCTGTTATTTTTTCAGTTGCTACCGCTGTTGAAAAATCACTTTATTTAAAATATAGGTTATAAAAGATTCCACAGAAACATAAAGCCCAAAAAGTTCATTCACTAGGAAAAGTAGCCTAATGTATTCCTTCCAGTGAATGAACACTTGTGTTTAATCATTGGTTAGAGACTGTTTTCTGTTCCTTCAGTGAATTTTTTGCATATATAATGAATAAAGCAATATGGAAATAAGTACTTTGCTTTGATTTTCTGCAAAACAGCCACATCCCAGTGAATGAACAACTGTTCATTCATTGGAGTTTTAACATTTGCCTAACAAGTTATTAAACACCCCCTATTCTCAAATTGTACATATTTTACAATGGTTAAAACAATCAGAAATATAACTATAATATGTGTATTTAATGTCTGTTCAATGAAATTAGCACATAATGCAAATAAAAAGCTACAAATTCTTATCAAACATATGAAATGACGTAGCACTTATCTTATTATTTCCACAGAATCAACGTGTTCCTCAGACATGAAAAATAAAACATGTTCTCAAATTAAAGTCATTTGACTTCAGTAACCAATCAGGAATGAGATAGCTTCCTATTCAATAGAATAAAGGCAATGCTGTAACACCATCTAGTGGGGAGTTTTTCAAAACTTATTCAATTAAAATATTTACTAATTGTTCATTCACTGGGGGCTGGTCGGTCGATAGTTGTTTTCGGAGTTTTTTTTATCACTACAAAGCCAATCAAAGAATAATGATTTCGAGTGTCTAAATGTATTGAAAGAAAATTCTACTTTTTAAAGTCAAAATTTTCATTTTTTAAAATTATTATTTTTCATATTTTGCATTCCTCAATAGTGTAGATTGTTGACCTAAAGCGGCTTCGTTGTGTTTCAATTCCAAACAGTATTTTTTGCTCATAGAATGCAACGTCGCTTGTTGAACGTAATGTTATCGTAAAATTTTAAACTTTTTTTTCTCGAAACCATGTTTTTTAAACTAGGCAACCATTTTTCTCGATAAACATGGGACGGATTTCTTTAAATTTTTATGTAAGGGGACAGTACACTTTTAACGGTCATAAAACATGCGAAATTTGTCATCAGTTTAGCAATTTTTTATACAAAAGATAACCACTCTAGAAGCACAAAATTTTTAGAGTATATTTAGGTGATATTCAACTACGTTTAAAAAATTTTTATTTGGATATATTATAATTTAAAAAAATTCAAGGAATCAATTTCAAAGTGCTATTTAAAATTTTTACAGTGGATAACATTTCACTGCGCGCACGATATCTCATGCTAATTAATTTCCTTGTATTTGCATAAACTTTATCTTAAATTAAAGATAATACTCTGGTCTATAATTTGAACTAGGATATATGTAATCGGTTAATTAGATAAAGAGTAATTAACATTTAATTACAAAAGTTAGAAAAACTAAGAATTTTTACATGCATTCAATCTCATAATTTTTTTCATACTGAACACAGCTTTATAATCCTAGTTCATTTTCATGATAATACAAATATTTATATAGGACAAAAATTTTAAAGCTCTACATGAAATAGTTTTGGAGATATCATGCGCGCAAGAGTAAAAAATGCCATTTTGAGAAAAAGCCGTTTAAAGATTAAATTGTATTTTTTAAATATAAAATATATAATAAAGGAAACAAAACTACTAATTATATATCGTATTCTGTATTAAAAATAAAATTAGAGACTAGTTTATAATGATAAATATAAAATTATTTGCAAAATGCTGCAGAATATAGAAACATACTTAAAAATTAAATAGGTGTAATTTGTAAAAATGTAGCATTTACTATTGCAAAAACTTAATTTTAATCATATAACTCAAAATTTTGTTCAACTTTGATTGTAAAGTGAATTAAATGTCCACGTTTTATAAAACTAAATTATTTAATGTAAAATATGGGCCATTTTATAGGGATTCTCGTTTTGATATCTGATTCACATACTTTGCTGCACAAAAATCCGGATAGTTTATTAAAAAAAATATATTAATGTCAATAAATTCGTATTCTAAACTGTCAATTGAAACAAAAATCACTATCAAATTGACTACTTTTTAGTTTTCTATAAGATGAGTTAGCACCTTAGAATTATATTTATATCATCGTATTTTGTATAGCGATTACCATTAAACTGACTGCTTCTTCGATGCTGTTCTGAAGCATATTTTGCATATTTTTTTTATTAAAAAGCTAATAAATACTAAGAAGTGGAATACTATTATAAAATCAGGAAAGTATTGCTCTAGGAAAAAAACTGTTTTGTTTCAAATTTAAGCATTTAATAGCAACTAAAGCTGTCAAAAACCATGAAAGTAAACAAATTTGGTGAAAGTGGAAGTTGAAGTTAATATTTTAAAGCTTTCTTATTATTGTTTAACGTATTTAAACAATAACAATTGCCGCATTTTAGAATATTTTCAAAGTTAAAGTAATGTGAAAGCGCGAAAACAAAATATAAACAAGCCGCCATGACAGTTGTCGCTGTAGTGTTAATTCAGAAATGAAGGGGTGATGCCTACATTTTCCCTAATATCTCAGTAAATAATTATCACCCAGTTAAAAGATTGGTATCAACTTATTCAGAATACAATAACCTTTCTAACGATGTAAAAATAAGAAAATCGATTTTCGAAAATTTTAAAAGTGTACTGTCCCCTTTTAAAAGAAAGCTAATCGATTTTGCTATAGCTTATACCAGCGACAGACGAAAATGCATAATTTATTTCTACGATAAATAAAATTATTATTTCTAATAAACTAATTTGTTCAAATTTAATGTTTAGATTTGACTATTTATAATTGTTTTTCTTGCCTCGTAATTTGAGCCAGAAAAGATATACCAATTAAAAAAAATCGAAATAAAAGTCTCGCATTAGGAAAATGTCGTTGAAAAAAGTGTTTTTACTGCCAGAAAACACTGAAACTTTTAAAATTCAAAGAATCATAATTTAGTAAATTTTGGTATAATAGAATGTTATATTTACTGTTTTACTTGTTAGAAATTATAATTTTTTTTTCTTAATAAAACCTGTAGAAACTAGGGACTATATAAACATTTTATTTTTTGTAACTTAAAAGTAATAACTATTTTGATGTAAATAGATTTCAACAGATTTGGAGGAACAACAGCATTTCAAACATTTACTATAATTGGTTCTACTTCTAAAACTAGTGGTTTGGGAATTAGCTATTGAATAGCGATAATATGAAACATCCTGTATTTTACATAAAAGACATTTCATGATGTCAATTTAAATAAGCAATTATTATTAAGGTTGATTGTCATTCCAGGCTCTGTTTGCAGCTGAACCCGATGACGATCCAGATAATTTTGACGAAAGCAAAGCTTTGGAACAAATTATTTCGAGCCAAAAACCCGATGGATCTTTTGGAAATTTGATAAAAACGTACTTTGTGTTGCCAGTTCTCAGTTGTAATAGTTTAGTCAATATTAGCTCTGATCACTGCACATCCGTGCGAAGAGATGGTAAGATTAAATTTTATACATTATGTTGACACAGTATGGCAATGATCTGCTATGTATTGGGTCTACCGGAAAATCCTGTCGTTTAATGTTTTTTCATGCCTACTTTTTTAAAATTACGATTTCTTCATTAGCACCACTTTTTAGAAATGGTGAAATTCCCATAGTTTTTACCTTGTTGTGAAATGTGAAAACTATGGAATTTTACCATTTCAAAAAAGTGGTGCTAATGAAGAAATCAGAATTTTTAAAAAGTAGGAGTGAAAGAACATTAAACGATAGAATTTTCCGGTAGACCTAATATAATAAAACACACATACTACAATGTATATTAAAATACGCATATACACATAAATAACGCCTGCATTAAACAGTTAAAATTATATATAAATATCATACAGGCATACATACAATAAATACAATAAACCCAACTGGAGTGAAAAAATATCCAGAACCAGGAATCGAACCCAGGACCACAGCACACAAGGCTGCTGCTCTAACCACTGAGCTACTCCGGCCGGCACATGGGTTTGCAATTTCTCACTAATAAACCATGTTGGGGAAGTCACCAGCCATCGATACGACAGCCTTGGATGTCCGGACAACGATGAATAGATTTTACTATTACATCGATCTACGAAGTATAATAAAGCACACATACTACAGTATATATCAAAACACACATACATACATTTATAACTCCTGCATTCAACAGTTAAAGGTATATATAAATACTATACAGGCATACATACAATAAATACAATAAACCCAACTGGAGTGAAAAATTATCCAGAGCGAGGAATCGTACCCGGGATCACAGTATGACAGAAATGCTGTGATATTTATGTACATTTTAAAAGACCCTTTTTTTCCCCCTTAGCAAATAAAACAACTTTTGATTGTTTGTTTACATAATATCTCTCTTATTATGAAACAATAAAGAGCTCATCTTTAACATTAACATAGATTTATGAAAAGAAAAGAAATAGCTGATAGCTCTTTAGCAGAGACATCATGGTGACATGATAGTATGTCGCGAATGTCATAGTAAAAACTGTGGGGCTACTGTGGTATTGCAGAACATCGCGAATATAAGGCTACATTTGTAACAAATATACCAACAAATATGTGATTTTGCACATGCGACCAAGTCAAAATATGATTGTTGAAAAATATTGTAGGCCTCCATTTGGCCAGGTCGTTTTTCCAAATTAAGCTAATGGGGGTATGAGACATCCTGCCATCGGTAGCGTAAATCCAACCTGTGCCCTTCATCCCGTTCTTAAGTAGTTAGCACGTCGTTCACATTTCTGGTGCCGTGCCCGGTTGGCATGATTACGCTCTTTGTATGTAAATATGTGTGTAGAAAGAAGTGTGTGCCCCATTTTCTTCACGCATATCTACATTCGTTCTAATTCCACGTTGTCCATTTATTTCTTAATTTTTCTAGATATTCGACAAAACGTCTCAAATCAAATGAACCCGGTGACTTTGAATTCGGTAGTGTATTTTATTCACCTAAAAAATATATTATCCTTGAAATCTCTAAGTAAAAATAATTAAAAATTGTCAATTTAATTTTTAAATTTTATCCCAAAGCACATTTTACTTACTTAGCAAAAGAGAGATATAATTTCTATTCTCTCAAACAATGTGAGATGTTCACACAAAACACCTACAAAAACATATTCTTAGATAACATTTAACCATAGTAAACTGATCCTTGTTTATTTTGTAATCGCCTAATTAATGTCTTTAATTTTAGAAATATCTGCCCTGGTCGATCTGGCGAATCGAAGCGGCCCCAAAAAGCGTGTCCAGTACTCTCTTTGGATTGGAGACGAGAAAGATTTGGAACGAAATTTGGCGTTACGAGTTCCTCTGAATATGTCTCTTTATGCTATCATGGAAATAGCTGCTGAAATAGATAACAAATACAGGTAATTTTTTAAGGAAAAATTTACTAAATTGCAAAATTAGTTTCTTAAAAAATGCTAATTAACTAAAGTATAGCTGCGTTTGTAGTCTGAAGTATAATTATGTTTCCTAATGTTCTTTAATTTTTTTTTGTTTGGTTTTATTTTTTCTTCTTCCGGATATCCCAAAATGGACTGACTTTTTTAAAATCCGGTAACATACTAAGGATGGCAGCTATTAAAAAAAATTCTTGCAGGAGGGTTATGTAAAATCTGGGAATTTTTATACTGCGATTCCAGGTTGTAGTTCCAAATAGAAGCGGTGAGATGGCGCTGCTAGAAATGGGTGTTGAATCAACGCCAAAACAGAAGTCACCCACCATTGATGGGAATGAAGGAGGTTAAACGTACGGAATGGATCTCATTTGCCAATAAAACAAAAGGATGAAATGCTGCATGAGACACACTCCATATATTTAATCTCCTTCATACGCATCAATACTGGGGGATTCCGGTTTTGGCCTCTATTCAGCGCATATCACTCGAAGAGCCATGTGCCGCTGTTATTTTGAACTTAAACCTGGAATCGCTCTAAAAAAACTCCTGACATCTTACATAACCCTCCTTCAGGAATTTTTTTTAAATAGCTGTCAGCAATTGGAAGCTATTAACTTTTAAAACAGCCAGCCAATTTTAGAACACTCGGTATATTTATGTGAACAAAGTATTGAGTTTTCGAAAAGTTTTGATTTTCTTGTTTTTGACGGATTTATATGTTGTTGAATGTGCTGAATACGATTTAAGTATATTATGACCGATGTTTCTCTGTCTGTCTCTCTATCCGCGTATTACACAAATTTTGTAGCAACTGTAACTCAAGAACTGATTCATGATATTCCATGTAACTACATGTTTAGTTAGATTTTGATTTGAATTGGAGATAATCAGATTCTACAGATAAGAAACGCTTTTTGAAATCATGAGTAACTCGTATTGAGATTATTGTATGTAATTATTTATGGCTTTATTCAAAATTTTACCGAGCTTAAAAAAAAATCTGCATTTTCACACTCTTCTATTTAACTCAACCTAATTTTTAACACTTTCAAACATAGTTGAAAAATGTTTATGAATTCAGTGTGTCTTTCCGTCTGTCAGATTTTCATGCAATTGATATATGTTAATCATGTTTACCAGGTATTGAATATGACGTGTGCAATATCAACAGTGAATTTAGAGGGGTACTCAAAAGAATTCTGTTACATTAGGTTCAACGGGGAAAAATCGCCTGCAGTGTATTTAATTGCATTATGCTATATCAAGAATATTAAAATTGATAGAAATCATTGAATTTCACTGTCAGACGATTACTATAGAATAGGGTATTCATAGATTTTATCATTCATTTAGCGGGACACACAAAATAAAGTACCGTCTTTGAGCGATAATTTCAGAGAGTGCGTTTTCAATTTCGGTATGCTCTTTTGAATTTTACTCATTTTTTGCATTTGACAGTCTTTCCGTCTGTCAGATTTTCATGCAATTGATATATGTTAATCATGTTTACCAGGTATTGAATATGACGTGTGCAATATCAACAGTGAATTTAGAGGAGTACTCAAAAGAATTCTGTTACATTAGGTTCAACGGGGAAAAATCGCCTGCAGTGTATTTAATTGCATTATGCTATATCAAGAATATTAAAATTGATAGAAATCACTGAATTTCACTGTCAGACGATTACTATAGAATAGGGTATTCATAGATTTTATCATTCATTTAGCGGGACACACAAAATAAAGTACCGTCTTTGAGCGATAATTTCAGAGTGCGTTTTCAATTTCGGTATGCTTTTTTGAATTTTACTCATTTTTTGCATCATTTTACTCGTTGTGTATAACTTCTATACCTCGTATACAAGGCTGCACAAAATGATTCACATACTATTTTCTTTATTAGCGGAAATGGCTGAAGGGAAATTTTCAACTGTAATATGTATTTCGTAAGTGAACTAAATTTTGGCATGAATGTAGTTCATAGATAGAAATCTATAGAACATATATGGGGCTGCTCAAAGAATTCGGATAATTTTGCGATTGTAGATGGGAACACCTGAAATTGGGTTTTCAAATGTGTTTTGCGTTTTTAAATTGTGCAATTAGACATCCTATTTCAACTTATTAACGGGTGAAGTTTTGTTATATTAATCTGAATGTGTTAGAAAGTGTTCTATTATGCTTGACGCATGATTTTTCTTTCATGTTTCAATCTTTTACTTACCCATCATACGTAGTATATGGTAAGTCTTGTAATCGTTGTAAAAATTGAAAAAATATTTTGACGGGTTTACACGTTTCAGGCACTGGAGATTCTGAAAAACATATTTTTAGAAAAAAAAAAAAAAAAAAAAAGGCCGCCCGTCTGTCTGTAAACGCAGTATCTCCCGAACAAATTGAGATAGAGACTTGAAATTTGGTGTGTACTTGGTATGTAATAATGGGAAGAATATCAGTAACCTCAATTATCCAGAACTATTTTTTTCGGACTCTCGAAATATTCGTTCTGATAAAAGATATATAAATATTTTCGAAATTGTTTATTTTAAGGAGTGAATATAAAAGACAATAATAATAATAATAATAAAAAACATAAAATTTTGCATGAAGAATGAAGTCGATCCGATAATGAGTTGCCGAAATATTTGTAATCCTATTTTTCACACTCTTCGATTTTTCGTGACCCTATGTTCATTCAAATTTCAATTCAAAGATATATTTTGATTGGAAATGAGACGCTTAATCCGACGCAGTAAACTGTTAGTTAATATCACTATCATTTTTGGAGTTATAAGGATGTTTCTTTTGCGCAGTTCGATACTTGATTATCTCGTCGACCCCAAAACTATCGCAAAAATATAAGATTAAACGCCAATAATGGCTTATCGTAAATGTCGCATTCACTTGACATTAAACACATTACACGTGTTTATTACATCATCAAGTGTTTTTTAATTCGACGTTTTATTTGTATTTTTATTAACTGTTTACTAATTTATTTGTTCTTTCATTATTTAAAACAAAATTTATGCCAATTTGTATAATTTTGCAAGTAGTTTGGTAATCTATATAATTTGTTGAAATTGGTTGACGGGATAGTCAAGTAATAAATATGTAATAAAAATATTCGTTTAATTTTTTCTTTTTTGGAATTGCAATGTATTTTATAAATAGTTTGCACATGTTTTATTTTCATATTTTATGCTATACATATCCATGATGGGTAAGTATTATGGTAGCCCTCAACGACTAGTTTAACGTTTTATTCTTCTTTTCTTAGTTTTGAATATGTCGTAAAGGATCGCAAGCCGTACATAAATGCTATATCAGACCTTCAAGACAATCCTGAAAAGGGCAAATTTTGGTTCCTGTACGTCATGAAAAATGGTCAACCAACAGCTGCGCAAGAAAGTAAGTAAACTGTCTGTATAACTAATTAATTATCAATTATCACAAACTATAAATGGAGAGGCAGCACAAATACATATTTAATCTTTAATTATGACAGTAACACATGAACAAACGTCACAGCACACAGGACATCATAGAACAAAATATTATATTTACTCTGATACTTATTTATCATGAATTCAGGAAAGAAATTGCTTAGTGTTGCCATCTGTACATTTTAATTGGAAACATAAATATGACAGTAAGAATTATTTATCAGGTTTATTTATCAGCATTGATATCAGCAAATGACTTCTTTCTGTCTAATTTATATGTTCTCTTGAATTTTATATATTTGCGTTCATATTTAAATGCATAAAATTTAATGAAGTTTCTTTCTTTCTGTTCCCTTGTTTTTAGCATATTACATCTCCGCACTCTTATTATTACTATTTACTAAGCAAGAAGGCATAACTATAAGATTACTTATAGTTTATTTACATATTTACAAGAGCCGCTAAAGTGCAGCTATTCTAAACAAGTCATTTCTTACAACTGCCTCGATTTTACTGGTTGCATGCAAAACCTTACAATCTCAGATTCTCTGTGTATGGTGCTACCATCTATTAACATTGATGGCTACTATTCTTGTTGGGTTGGGATATGATACCCCTCCCCTCATAGTTTAAACGAACTACAGATAATCTTGCTCTTTGACTTCTTCGAACTGGAGCAGTTTTTTTTTTCGAGTTCTCGTCATAAGTTTCAGTCAAAGTGTCTTTCACAGATTTATCTGTTGTATCATAATTTTTATTACTCACAACTGTACCTGTTACAATATCATGCGAAGGCTGAGATTGGCTTGGTTCTATAGTATTATCATTATTAAGCTGTTCTTTTATTTTTCCAGTAATTCCAGAAAAACGGTTTTGGTTAACCCTTTCAAACCTATCATAATCACTGTAATTTTTACCACTATGTCCCGCATTATCAACTTTGTCTGACATTAGTTTATCATTTCGATTCAGCTCTACAAATCTCTCTGGTATTTCATAACTTATCTCTTTATTACGCCTCAACTGATTAACGTGACGCTTACACATAATTCCGTCACATCTATTTACTAAAACCCATATACTCCCCAATAATTTCATAATTTTTCCTTTTACCCATTTCTCCCCTTTTCCAAAATTTTTAACAAAAACTAAATCATGAAGCTTATATTTGTGCAGGGGTTGCTGTATTTTAGATTTTGATGGTAATACCAAGTGAAGGGTTGTTCGAACTGGCCTTCCAAACATTAATTGAGCAGGAGTTTTACCAGTCACCGTATGAGGAGTGGAATGATTTTCTAACAAAAATCGTGAAATTGACAATGTTATGTCGCTTTTATCTAGCTTTTAAAGACAATTTTCACAGTTTGCACATATCTTTCCGCTTGTCTGTTCGAAGACGGATGATATGGTGGAATAGGCGTATGCTTAATTCCATTATTTTTAAGAAATTCCTCAAATTCATCACTTGTGAACGCGGGACCATTATCACTGACCAATTCAACAGGTAATCCAAATGTAGCAAAAATTCTCCTTAATACCTTAATTGTAGTTTTACTATCAGACCTGATATACTACCTCTACCTCCAACCATTTAGTATAAGAATCGACTACTATTAAAAATGTTTTACCTTCAAAAGGACCGGCATGATCTATATGGATCCTTTCCCAGGGTAGTTCAGATTTCCATTTCAAGGGTTCCATTTTGGGACAATCCCTCGCAAACATCTGACATCTATTACAAGAATTTACTATTTGTTCAATTTCTTTATCCATATTTGGCCACCAAACTACCTCCCTAGCTTTTGCTTTCATGCCCGATATACCCTGATGAACGGAATCCAGTAATTTTAATATATATTCACGGCCTTCCCCTTGTACGATCACTCTATGTCCCCACAATAGACAATTTTCTAGACAGGAAATTTCCTCCCTTCTACGAAAATATGGTTGATATTCTTCTGGTTTAACCTTTCGCGGCCACCCATCTAACACCCACTCTAAAAATTTGTTTAGTTACAGGATTTTCAGTTCTCCACTTTGCAATCGTTTTAGAAGTAACAGGCCAATTATCATTATTTGAAACAAACATAATTTCCGCAGGATTGCTTGCTATATTATTAAACAGTTTCTGGGAGAGGTAATCTACTTAATGCGCCAGCATTTTTATTATTTTTACATTCGCGATACCCAATTGTATAATCATACCCAGCTAACATTAACGACTATCTCAGCATTCTAGGTGATAATGTATCAGGTACCTTTATAACAGGATCAAACAATCTAATTAAAGATTTATGATCTGTTATAATTTTAAATTGTTTTCCAGCTAAGTATTGGGGAAATTTAGTGACACCAAACATTACAGATAAAGCTTCTTTATCTATCATTGCATAATTTCTTTCAGTTTTATTTAAAGTTCTAGAAGCATAAGCAATAGGTTTCTCTTTACCCTCAACAATGTGGCTTAAAATTGACCCTATACCATATTCAGGAGCATCACAGTTTAAAACTATATCTTTGTTAACATCATACAATTCTAAAACAGGAGATGTACATGATAATTGTTTAACTTTTTGAAACGCTTTTTCATGCTTTTCTGACCATGTCCACTTTACATTGTTATCTAATAATCTATGTAAACGTTCTAAAATATCTGAAATATTAGTCAGGAAGTTTCTATAATAAGAAATTAAGCCTAAAAAGGAACGCAATTGTGGCACATTATTTGGAATAGGAGCATTCAAAATAGCATTAACTTTTTCTGGACTAGGTCTAATTCCTTCCTGAGATATTTTATGTCCTAAATAAGAAACTTCCGAAGCCATGAATTTAAATTTTTCCTTATTTAATCTTATACCATGTTCAGAAAAGCATTTCAGAACACTTTCAACTCTTTCAGAATGTTCTGATTCGTTACTAGCACATATGATTACATCATCTAAAAATACACCAACATATTCAAAAATTTTTTAAATATGTTCAGTTTTTTTTGGAACATTCCAGGAGCACATTTTACCCCAAATACTAATCGTAGTACATTAAATAAACCTTTATGTGTATTTATAGTCAAAATTTTACTACTTTCGTTATCTACAGGTTGTTGTAAATACGCATCTTTTAAATCAAAAACAGTAAAAAATTTTCCACCTGATAATTTAGAAATTAATTCTTCCATTCTAGGAAGAGGATCATTATCATTTTCAGTATTAGCATTAACTGTTGCTCTATAATCACCACATATTCTAACAGAGCTATTAGGCTTAGGAACAATTACTCTAGGACTAGCCCATTCTGAATGATCAACAGGTTTCAAAATACCCTCATTTGTTAATCGTTCTAATTCTAAATCAGTAGCTTTTCTTAAAGCAAAAGAAACAGGTCGAGACTTAAGAAAAACTGGTTTTGCATCTTTTTCCAAATTTATTGACACGGGAGGACCCTTGATTGTCCCGATCACGTCAGCAAAAACAATAGGAAAATTTCTAATTAAATCATCTTTCATCGAAATGCTTTTAATTATATTTACATTAGACCAAAATAATTTTGATGCTTTTAACCAAGTTTTCTCAATTAGACTCGGACCCTGCTCTTTAATTACTAATATTCTTAAATCAGGAATACATTTTTCATCAACAACAGCATTTACTTTTAATTCACCCAAAACAGTTAAAGAATCTTTAGTATAAGTTCGTAACTTTATTTTAGATTTAATTAAAGGCAGCTTACCTGAGAACAATTTGTTTGCAACACTTTTGCTTACAATAGTATGAGCCGCACCAGTGTTAATTTCAAATTTTATATTTACTCCATTTATTTTAACCGATTTTACCCACGACACATTATTGGAGTTGTCGTCCATGAAATTTAAACAATATTCTTCCTGAACAGTTTTAATTTTTCTGTTCTTATACTGTTTCTCATTTTTCATTCCAAATTTTCGATTTCGACAAAAAATTTTTAGGTGACTTAATCGAGGGCAGAAATGGCATTCTGTAGATTTAAAAGGGCAAAACTTGAGATTATGGATTTTAGAGCATCTGTAACACAGTTTCTCATTCGCGAATCTATCTTCTTTAGGCTTAGGTGCATGAGCGAACTTCTCTAGTTTTGGTTTCTCTTTATCCACTTTCGAAGCACGCACTTGATTGACAGTTGTACTTTCTCCAATCTGTAGGGATTTTACCCTGGCCTCAGCTGATTTAAACGTTTCAGCAATTTCCAACGCTGTTTGGAACGTTAGGTCTTTAGAATCCAGTAATTTCTGTTGTATGTTCTCATCCTAGATCCCAAACACCAATTGATCACGCAAGCGGTCATTAAGAGTATTTCCGAAGTTGCAATGTTTGGATAACCGACGTAAATCTCGTATGAAATCTGCTACATTCTGTCCTTGCTTTCTTAGTCGTTTCTAGAACTTAAATCGTTCCACTATTTCACTAGGGCATGGTGAAAAATGCTCCTTTGCTTTCTTTAAAAGATCATCGTAACTGATTTCTTTCAGAGTATTAGGAACAATAATATCTCGTAAAATGGCAAACGTTGATGTTCCAACCGAACTTTAGCAAAATATTTTCTTCATCTAATCACTTTTGATGCTATTCGCTGAGAAATAAAAGTCAATTTTTTCGACGTAAATAGCCCAAGGAACATTCGCATTATATTTTTCTAAGCGTACCAGTGAAATTATTTCTTTATCGGCCATTTTTCGTTCTATTTTTCTTTCTTTCTTTCGTTTTTTTTTAATTTTTTCACTACATTTTAATTTGGGTTAAATCCTATTACATCGCCGCACTATTATTATTGCTATTTACTAAGCAAGAAGGCATAACTATAAGATTACTTATAGTTTATTTAAATATTTACAAGAGCCGCTAAA
The DNA here is from genome assembly GCA_963932465.1 of Maratus speciosus. NCBI lineage: Eukaryota > Metazoa > Arthropoda > Arachnida > Araneae > Salticidae > Maratus > Maratus speciosus. The sequence goes on from OZ010799.1 coordinate 42,893,821, forward strand.
GTGCAGCTATTCTAAACAAGTCATTCCTTACAACTGCCTCGATTTCACTGGTTGCATGCAAAACCTTACAATCTCAGATTCCCTGTGTATGGTGCTGCCATCTATTAACATAGATCGCTACTATTCTTCTTGGGTTGGGATATGACATAATACTTTCCAACAAAGCTGAAAAGTGTTTATGCGTTCGGTTTCTCTGTCCACGCTCTAACTTCCGTAAATATGCTCGAATTTTCATGAAATTGATAAAGGTTATTTACGGTCACCAAAGCATGTTAAGGATTAATCGTTCATTTACAGGGGTACTCAAAAGTATTCCATTATATTATGGTATATGGGGAAAATCGTTTGCAAAGTATTTTAATGACGTTAAGCTATTTCAGATGTATTGAAACTGATATAAATCACTGAATTTCACTACGATCATATTAGAACAGGGCATTCATAGCATTTTTTATTCATTTACAGGGATACACAAAAGAAATCTGTTAGAGTACAGTATTGTCTTTGAGTGATAATTGCTGGAATGTACGGTTAAAAATTCGGTATGCACTTTTAAATTAAATTAATTTTTTTCATCTTACTCGTTATATAGAAATTCTATACCTCACATACCTCACCTTCTATACCTTCATTCTATACCTCACCTTCAGAAAAGTATTCACGTACCGTTCTCCTTATTAGAGGAAATGGCTGAAGGTAAATTTCCAACTGAAGTATATGTATCTCTTAAGTGAACTAAATTTTGGCATGCATGATGTTAGTAGATACTAATCTATATATCCTATACAGGGCTGTTCAAAGAATTCGGATAAGTTTCCAATCGTAGATGGGAAGAGCTGAAATTGGGTTTTCAAATGTGTTATGCGTTTCCATAGGGTTGAATTAGACGTAATATTTTAATTTTTTTAACGGTGCAGTTTTATTACATTATTCTGAATGTGTTGGAAAGTGTTTCATAATCTATGCTTGACGCATGATTTTTTCTTTCTTGTTTTTACTAGGTCCAGCCAATGTGATGCCAAAAGACAACGATCATTTCATAATGTGGTATAGAAGTGGTTCGTGGATCGATTAGACGATGACAACAGTTTTGTTGAAAGCAAATGAGATGTCAATATTGAGAGTACTTTGAAGTATGAAATGCATGCATACTCAGATGCTCATGTAACTACAGAATTTTAACAATTTAGCAATTTGTTTGAAATTTAAGCGAAATAAAATATGATTATAAATGTGTGGTTTGTCAGTCGCAAAAGATATCAAGTTTTTGTCTTTATACCCAATAGGGGAAGGAAGGATAAAGTGGCCAGTGAGGACAAAGTGGCCATTTGAGTTTCTGTCCGCCGTATAGAGCCCCCGCCACGTTGGAACTTGTCGAAACAGTCGTCACAGATGCTGGTAGACAAGGAGGTTTTAAGAAACATAAAAAGTGGGGAAGGATTGTACTTTGCGCCGATATATTAAGAAAAAGAAACAACGTATAAAGGCACAAATAAACTATGTTTAAAAGCATACAGCTGTTTCAAAACCTCTAAGGTTTCCTCATCAGTGCTTAAAATAAAAGTAAAATTAAAACATTGTGTAAAAAAAGAGGGGTGGACTGAGAGTCAGAAAGGCGTACCTTTCTACTGCCAACGGTGAAATGCGACATACGGCTGACAAACAGCTACGGAGTCGATCTCACACGCATACTCAGGGAGACCAATCAAAATCACCTAACTGCTCTGGAAGAGTTCAAACTTAGAAGGAGAAAAAAGGAGGAGAGGGAGTGAAGAGAATTATAGGAAATTAAACCATATCTTTGAAAAATTGGGCGTACTGGATAAATCGTTAACTAAACTGTTTGAATTTTTCCATATGTGATAAGCTTCCCAGAAGTCAAGATCGTAGATTGAAGTACATTTCTATATTATGGAGGCTTCGGAAAATTTAAAACTATGGTTGTTGGATCAGCAGTGGTTGGCAATAGCGGAACGTTTGATATCACAATTTTTAACACAAGTTTTATGCTCCCCCAAACGAATCTTAAAGGCTCGCTTCGTTTGAGCAATGTACATTTTGTTGCATTCGCAAGATATCCTGTAAATACCCCAATTTGAAAAACTATCAATTGGATGTTTCAGATTTGTGAATAGAATTTTATTAAAAGGAGTATAAACTACTTTAAAGTCAAATTTTGACAAGATTTTAGAAATTTGATGGCTTATTTTCGGAAAATATGGGAGTATAATTATATTTTCATTACCGACAGTATTAGCCTTGGATTGAGTACGTTTACTTAGTTTGTTATGAATGGAATCGACGATTTCAGCTGTAAAACCTCGATCAATGGCAATGGATTTAATGTAGTCTAATTCTGTTTTTAGTAAACTGTCGGAAGAACAAATATTTAAAGCCCTGTAAACATAACTATTAAAAGCATTAAAGGAGGTGGCTTCACGGACCATAACCTCATCGAGTTGACTGCTGAAATTCCAGAATTAGTTAAAACTCTTCGCAAATTAAAATTCAACTAGTCTGCGAAGTCATATCTTGGTGGAAAACACAGTAAACCCGATTTTAGTGGTTGACTGGTAGGCTTACCATTGTGTTTTCCTTTTAGCAGTCCTCCATGTTTTCATTCCTTTGGCTGCAGGAAAACACAATGATAAACCTACAGACCAACCACTAAAATTGGGTCTGCAGGTAGTTTCCGACAAGATATACTTGGCCGACCAGTTGCATTTTAATAGGCTAATCGAGTTCTGTCTAATCCTGGAATTACAGCCGTGAACTCGAGAGGTGATGGTCTGTGCATCCGCCTGCCGATCTATGGTAATATTGACTGCGATTTTGAAGCGGAAGGCTACATTTTCTAGATTTTAAGTAACTTTAATTTTTTTCCCAATTTTTGATTTTAGGCAAGTGGAACAATTTCTTGATTATAGCTAAATAATATGTAGTGTTGTAATTATTTGCACTTATTCTGTTTGATCAATATGATATAATCTTTTAAATGATGTGTTTGAAAACGTTAAGTCAAGTAGATTAGATGCTAAGTCATAATTTTCGTATCGGCATCATTCAGGGCAAAGTGGCAACAAAGAGATCGGGAAAAATGTCTAGATGGCTACTTTGCCCGGAAACGATTTTTTATTCATTGCTCATAACAAAATACTACTCAAAAGTATTTTAATTGAAAGAAAGAAGATAGGTTGCGGCAATAACTTCTTCCAAGAAAGATTCCTCTCAACATTTGCAGTCTGCATGGGCAACTTGTCTTGCTGGGGCAACTTGTATTCCTCCATTCGTCATATTAATACTCATTACTGTTTATTTTGTAATGACGTAATACTTAAAATATTATAAAACATAATACTGATTCTTAATGCGTGTTAAATCTAGCTTGTGTTGATTAAATGTACATCCTGAATCAATGTGATTTGTTCATTTATCTAAGCTGGCTATTTTCCCCAGCCTAGTCGGGCAAATTAGACATTTTTTATTTTAAAGTATCGTGCACACCTTAAAATAATTTTTTAAAAAAAGGATAAAATAGCAATTGAAACTACAGTTATTATAGTTACTATTGGTATTTGTTTCTGGAACTTTACTGAAAGAAAAGGTATAAAAATTCATCAAACTTTAGTGTGACCACTTTATCCTTCCTTCCCCTATAGGGAGGAAGGATATTGCCCCCCAGGCAATAGGGAATTTTAGCTTGCAAAATTAATGGTAGTTCTGGAAATTGGCTTACTTTATGTTTTTTGGGTCGTTGAATCCGAATTTGTAACTTCCCACCAAAATTTCCCCCGGCAACCCCCCCCCCTCCCAAAAAAGGTTTTTAATAAAAAAATCAATTTTTTTATTGTTTTAGAGAAAAAGTATCTAGAAATTCTGAAAGAAGACAAAATTTGCAACAAATTAGATATATGACATTATGACTTAGGATGAAGGGGAAGCGGGGATCAGCCTCGGAACATGCGCGCGGCGCTGCGTGGACTAAGTCGCGCTATTCCACTTAACCACTCACACGTTTACATTCGCCCTCCCATGTCCCCTCCGAACTTTCCTTATAAGGTTTACTTTAAGTTTTTTGGGTCGCTGAATCCGAATTTTTAACTTGTCCCCCAAATTTCCCCCCCCCCCCCCGAAACCCCCCCAAAATAGTTGTTATTAACTTAAATTTCTTATTGTTTTAGGAGAACAACATTACGAAATTCAGAAACTAGAGAAAATTTGTAACAAATAGGATATATGACATTATGACGTAGGATAAACGGGGAGAGAGGGGGCTGCCTCGGAACATTCCCCGCACGCTTTTCTCAAAAACCAATTTTTTTCAAAAAATCAATTTTTTGGGGGTTGCCGGGTGAAATTTTGGTGGGAAGTTACAAATTCGGATTCAGTTACCCAAAAAACATAAAGTGAGTCGAAATCCAGAACTGGTATTAATTTTTCCAGGTAAAATCCCCTATTGCCTGGACTTCATAACTTAGTGCACGTAGCGCCGCAGTGCATGTTCAGAGGCAGCCCTCCCCCTCCCCGTTCATCCTACGTCATAATGTCATCTATCCTATTTGTTACAAATTTTGTCTAGTTTCTGAATTTCGTATTGCTTTTCCCCTAAAACAATAAGAAATTTAAGTTAAAAACAACTATTTGGAGGGGGTTTCGGGGGGGGGGGATTTTGAGGGGAAGTTAAAAATTCAGATTCAGCGACCCAAACAATTTAAAGTAAACCTTATAGAGAGAGTTCGAAGGGGAGATGGGAGGGCGAATGTAAACGGGTGAGTGATTAAATGGAATTGCGCAACTTAGTTCACGCAGCACCGCGCGCATGTTCCGAGGCAGATCCCCCCTTCCCCTTAATCCTAAGTCATAATGTCATATATCTAATTTGTTGCAAATTTTGTCTTCTTTCTGAATTTCTAGATACTTTTTCCCTAAAACAACTGATTTTTGAAAAAAACCTTTTTTGGGGGACATTTTACCAAAATTTGGGGGGGGGGGGTTGCCGGGAAAAATTTTAGTGGGAAGTTAAAAATTTGGATTCAGCGACCCAAAAAACATATAGTAAGCCTTTTTCCAGAACTACCAGGGTCAATCCATTTCAAGTGGTCCAGAAAATGTCATATTCGTTGCTCGACCATTTTTAAAAAATCTGAAATTTTTTGTATAGCAACCCTAACATGATGGAAGTTCAAAATGACTATTATTTTAATTTTATTAATTTTTGTTTGTGTGTGGCGGCCATCTTTGTTTCATCGTCTGCAGCAATTTTCTCACAAAAAGGATTTACGGAATTGTAAATAATTCATTGTTTATTTATCCAATTCAAGTGCGGATTAAAGCAATTTGTACAGAAATCATTGGGCTAAAAATTTGGTAATGGAGTACTTTCTGAAACTAACTGCTTATTGGTAAAATTTAAGTATAAAGTTTCCGTTTTTTTCCAAAATTTGTCCGTTTACAAGAGGAAATTTTTCTAGCAAGGAAAACTGTCAACATGACATAATTATTTTTACAAATAGGCTAAAAGTACTTGTACTCACACGCCAAGTTCCAGATCTGGGACTTGCTTTCGCTTCGCTAAAAAAAATCCCAAATTTTTCAAAAATGACAAAAATCGCACTTTTCAGGCTTTGATATCTCTGGTGGAGCACGAGAGAAAAATCTGAATTTTTTTTTCATAAGAGTATTGTATGGTAGTGTTATGCACAAGAAATTTCAGGATGGAGATTTGACTACAAGCTGAGATATGGCAAGGGCAACATGTCAAAACAATACTGCTAAACTATTGTTTTGTTGTAGTCACAGCTAAGTATTTATCCCAGAGTAGCATTTAAATTTATTTTTTAGATTATCTTTAAATAATAGTAACAGAAAATACATCGTTTGCAATTAATTAAAAAAATAATTATGCCTAAGGCTTACATTTTGTATGGTTTCAGTAATTTTTGTTGTAATTTTAGTAACTAAAAGAAACCTCAGCAGTTTTATATATATACAAGACCTGAGACAAAATGGGATAGGGAAAGAGAAAAGCTCTTAATGTTGGCATACTTGTTGAGACATGATCAATCGTGTCAAAACACATTCCTGCTTGTTGGTTTAAAAACCACAATTTTAATGCTGCTTGCCAGTCTCTGAAACTTGTTCCTACCATAAGTATGTTCCTGTAAATGAAACATTATGCGATGTCACCGTGCATCAGCCTCAAGTAATTTTCAGAAAGTAAGGATACCCAAAGCCTTTTCAAAATTTATACTGAAGAAAAATCACATTTTTTCATAAGAAGTAAGCTAGGAATTATTAATGAATTGAGACTTGCACATAGTGATTTCAAAGTATATTTCTATGAGCCAGCAGGGCCAAGATCTTCAATCAAGTTATCAAGAGATGACAAGACTTGGCTCCTACAAATAAAATTTTGAGAAAGATCAAAATTGTGGTTTTTGAACCAACAAGCAAGAATGTGTTTTGACACGTTTGATCATGTCTCAACAAGTATGACAACATTAACAGCTTTTCTTTTTCTCTATGTTGTGTTTGTCTCAGGTCTTGTATAATTTTTTTTTAAATGTAAAAGTGCTGAGGTTTCTTTTAGTTACTAAAATTACTTACAACAAAAATTACTGAAACCATACAAAATGTATGGCCTTAGGCATAATTATTGTTTTTATTAATTGCTAAGCTTTGCAAAGGGCTTTATTTTCTATTACTATTATTTAAATATAATCAAAAACATAAATTTAAATGACACTCTGAGATAAATACTTAACTGTGACAACAACAAAACAATAGTTTGGCAGTATTGTTTTGGCATGTTGCCCTTGCCATATCTCAGCTTGTAGTCAAATCTCCATCTTGAAATTTCTTGTGCATAACACTACCATACAATACTCTTATAAAAAAAAATTCAGATTTTTATCTCGTGCCCCACCAGAGATATCAAAGCCTGAAAAGTGCGATTTTTGTCATTATTGAAAAATTTGGGATTTTTTTTAGCGAAGAGAAAGCAAGTCCCAGATCTGGAACTCAGCGTGTGAGTACAAGTACTTTCGGCCTATTTGTAAAAAAAATTATGTCATGTTGACAGTATTCCTTGCTAGAAAAATTTCCTCTTGTAAACGGACAAATTTTGGAAAAAAAACGGAAATTTTATGCTTAAATTTTACCAATAAGCAGTTAGTTTAGGAAATTACTCCATTACCAGATTTTTAGCCCAATGTATTCTGTACAAATTGCTTTAATCCGCAGTTGAATTGGACAAATAAACGATGAATTATTTACAATTCCGTAAACCCTTCTTCTGAGAAAATTGCTGCAGACGATGAAACAAAGATGGCTGCCATGCATAAACAAAAATTCATAAAATTAAAGTAATAGTCATTTTGAACTTCCATCATGTTAGGGTTGTTGTACAAAAAATTTCAGATTTTTTAAAAATGGTCGAGCAACCAGTGCTGGACCACTTGAAATGGATTGACCCACCATGAATTTTGCTAGGTAGAGCCCCTATGCCCTTATTGCCTGGACTATATAGTAAATCTATTCTTTGCGATTTTTAAAATTTTAGCGATTTTTCGCGATTCGCCGCGATTCTTCCACATTAGTAAAAGGAAAATGGTTTTAGTCTTTTAGCCATATATAGTAAATTGTGTCCTCTTTTCAATAAAGTTCATTCGGAATTCGATTTTTAAATTTTTCGAAAATTTTTACTGTGACATTTAGAGTTTTTTCACGTTTCGTGCTATTTTTTGATGGGTCCAAGAATAGCCAAACGAGTCCGCTAGTATATATATATATATATATATATATATATATATATATATATATATATATATATTATTTTTTATCTTTAACTCTATTTTGTCAAAATTTATATTTTTAAATGAAAAAATCGCGAAAAAAATATTGAATTGAAAGTATATGCTGTTTGGTATTTCATTCTTAGTCCAGTGGTAGGGGAGCAAAAAAAGGCCGAATTTGGAAGTAATTAGGGGGAAGCTGGAAATTGTTTTAATCCCTTCAGTTTAGACCTAGAATGAATACTAGGTGAGCGTTAGGAAATATGTATAGATTTATAGTCGAAAAACACGTTTTTTTTACATACCGTAACAGTATCTCCTAACAGCTAACTCTGTCAAAAACATTGTCAGTACAAATGTTGTAGAGCTTAAAATTCTGAGTAAAATGAGTACCTACACTTAATATATTTGTTGAACATTAAGGTCACAATTCCACTTTAAAATTTTAGACCCGGGGTCAGGGGGTTGAACTCAGAATTAATTAGAAGAAAACTGGAAATTGTTTTAATCCCTTCAGTTTAAGTCTAAAATGAACGTACTATGTTTTCTTCCTCGTACTTGGGTGAATGTTAGAAAATATGTGCATATTTATTTTCAAAAAACACGTTTTTTTAATTATCTTAACAATATCTCAAAACAGTTAACTGTATAAAAAATATTGTCAATACAAATGTTGTAGAGCTTAAAATTCTGAATAAAATGAGTACCATCATTAATATTTTTGTCCAACATTAAGGTCGCAATTCTATTTCAAAATTTTGCCTTAATCGCTAATCAAGAGCTAAAGCCAGGAGAGACCAAGTTAACTTAACAATATATCAAAACAGCTGACTCTATCAAAAACATTGTCAGTACAAAAGTTGTAGAGTCTAAAATTCTGAGTAAAATGAGTACCTACACTTAATATTTTTGTTTAATATTAAGGGCCGAGTTTTGAGATATTATTAAGTTAACTTGGTCTCTCCTGGCTTCAAGCTCTTGATTTGAAAAATTTTGAAATAGAATTGCGACCTTAATGTTGAACAAAAATATTAATGATGGTACTCATTTTATTCAGAATTTTAAGCTCTACAACATTTGTATTAACAATGTTTTTTATAGAGTTTTGAGATATTGTTAAGGTAATTTAAAAAAACGTGTTTTTCGAAAATAAATATGTACATAATTTCTAACATTCACCAATTACGAGGAAAAAACACCGTACGTTCATTTTAGACCTAAACTGAAGGGGTTAAAACAATTTCCAGTTTTCTCCTAATTGATTCTGAGTTCAACCCCCTGACCACGGGTCTAAAACTTTAAACTGGAATTGTGACCTTAATGTTCAACAAAAATATTAAGTGTAGGTACTCATTTTACTCAGAATTTTAAGCTCTACAACATTTGTATTGACAATGTTTTTGACAGAGTTAGTTGTTTGGAGATACTGTTATGGTATTAAAATAAAAACTTGTTTTTTGACTATAAATCAATACATATTTCCTAACGCTCACCTAGCACGAGGGGGAAAACATAGCATATTCATTCTAGACCTAAACTGAAGGGATTAAAACAATTTACAGCTTTCCCCTAATTAATGCCGAATTCAACCCCCTAACCACTGGACTATGTCTGCATAATTTGATTTTTGAAATCTATGCGTACCAAAAGTGAGCGAAACCGCGATGAAACACTCAGGTCTTTAACTGATTTCGTTGAAATTTTCCCAAATGTTATTTTGTAAAAAAAATATTTCAACCGTGCGAGCGTTTCAAAATTTTTGTAGATGATGTAATCTGTTCTATTTTGATGCTCTAAGAAGGTTGTGCTAACATACGAATGTTTAGTTACTTTTAGAGTAGAAAAAATATGGTCTATGTGAGGCGCGAAGTGACCTGCGTTCGCCAGTGTATTTGGAAAGGTTAAGATTCATATTTTTTAAAACCGATTGCAAAAACTAATAGAAGAAGGTTTCAGCATTAACAATATATTTTTGGTTCATCGGTACCTCTACAATTGCGCCCTGGAGTGCGTTACAATAAGAGGGAAAAAGTTTTTCGGAAAAACTACTCTTTTTGAATTTTTCTTTTCGAAGAGTTAGTTATATGCACATTTTTTTTAATTGATTGCGGCATTTGACGCAAAAGTACGATCCTTCGGAAAATGTCTTTCAATTTTAACTGTACAGAACGGTTTAATCGATCTGGATTAACCCATTTATGCCTGGCGTTCCATTTTTGAGACGTTTTGAATTTAAATATATTTTTATAATTTTCTTCTTCTTTACAACATGAAAATTGTATGAAGTAATTGTCTATAAATGTGTTTATCCAGTACCAAGAAATGACAGCATAAGATTGATATTTATTTGCTTAAATGAAAGCCTTTATTCGGTGTTTATAGGTTTTTCCTTTTTAAAGATAGCGAAATGTAAAAAGTAAGTTTATTTGTGTTTTTTATATCAAGAATCCAAATAAATAAGTCATAATCTTAGATTCCAGATTTCTTTGAAGTACGTATTTTTTTAAATTGCGAAATTATATGTTCAAGCTGATTTTTTATGCATGTTTGTAACGTACAAAATACAGGGCTCTAGGCGCAAATGAGTACATATTTCCATTAGCCATTTAGGGGCAGTTATTTATGTAAAGTCCTTTTCAAGATTATTTTGAAATAAATTGTCTTTTAGCCTCAAATACGATTATTATTAATTTATTATTAATTATACTTATGATGTTATTAGTCAATGAAAAGAAATAAATATAATTTTTTAATGGTTCATAAAAATACTAATTATAGTATATAATATACAATTTATAAGCTTAATTTATATAAATTTAGACAAAACACATAATTATGCATTTTTCCACATATGGATATTATCCTATTTAGTACGTTTACATTTTATCAAATAAATACAAAAATATTTTAGAGCAATTTTTTTTTAGTATTTTCCAGTTCATTTTGAAATATTTTAAAGTGATTTTGCCAACAAATTTGAGAAAACAAAAATTCAGGCATAAATAAGTTAAAGCAAAACAATCAAAAAACAGAAATAAAGTCGAAAAACATTTCTTCGGTAGCTGTCCCGATGTGTAAATGGTTTGAGTGCATGCGCAAGTGCTTTCTGTGACCGGCGATCAATTAGACGAGTTTTTGAATCAGATCAGTTGCGATTTTTAATTAATAACTCAACTAATTATTATAATTTTAAACTTCTGAGTCCCATTGCATCAGGAGACACTTTAGGCTAGCCTCACAAAAATTTTGAACCTCGCAAGTGCCGTAGATTTTGCTAGACATCGCACACAGTCAGACCCACTACACACAAAGACACACAGACAAAGTGAAACTTTCTTTTATTAGTATAGATGATACACATAAAGTTAGAACTGATTAATCTAGCATTTTATAAATAATTGCAGCTTGGTTATAATAAGTATATAATATCATTTGCTAAACGTATATCTACTTTTACTCCACTTGAAAAGCAGAAAAGTTTATCGTTCTGGCTCTTGTTATGTATTTAGAACGTAAGTCATTACAAGATTTTGTGGTACTTTTCTATATTAACACGTTAAGCGCCATGTCAGTCACCAATGACTGACAGTGAACTTAAAACGCGTCATTCACCGATGACTGACGTCTAAAATATGATATAAAACTAAATATATATACATATTGTTTTAAGTAATTACTGAACATTTATTTAAAATTTACCTACATTTTATTTATTACAGGATTATACTTTCTTAAAAATTACTTAAAACATTGTACATTTTTCAGCGCTTCAGTGTCAGTCATTGTTGCACTCAACATGTTAAGATTCCCACAGACACACTAAATTTAGAATTTTTCGTTATAGCAAGTAATACACAACAGAATATATCCATCGTAATGGGAAATCACAGCAGCTAAAAGGCCAAGAGTAAATATTACTTATATTTTTACTCCTTATTTTAAAAATTTTGAAAATAGATTTACAAATAGAATTTAGAAGACTCTATTTATGAATCTTCTAAATTTCATATATAAACTTATCCTATGCTTTTAATGATGTTATAATACTTCAAACATTCTGAAATTGATATATGTTTCACTGATATGAAGTAAAACATGCTTTCTCAGCAGTATAGAATAAGAAGCATTTGTAGTTCGTTTACGACGCAAAAAAGAATATCACTACATTACTATCTATTGGGTAAAATCGCTTGCGATGCATTTTAAGGATGTTTTGATGCTTCGAACATACTGAAAATCTAAAGCGTCATTCAGGTGCACGACAACATGTTTTCTATAGAATAAGAACACCGAGACATTTTTCTACATTTACAGAGACTCACAAAAGAATTTGGTTACAGCAGTGGTGCTAACTTATATTAGCCCATGGGGCTGGAGCCTACCCAATTTCAATTGATTTAATTCGTAATTTATTTTTAGCCTCCGGTACGGTATGCTATTTCTTTCTCCCAGCTTATTTTGTGCCCAAAAAATAACGTTACCTTACAGAAGCTAGCCGTAAAACAAAGCATTGCGATTAAATACTCTCTAGCAATTTTTTAAACTTTAAAGCATCGCACATTTTCAATTTTTATACCGTCGCATTGAAAAAAAGTTCTTTTAAATGCATTTTCTTTGAAAACTGTATGTTAAAATAGTTCTAAAATAGTAATTATATATTTTTGTTGCCATTTTCGCGTAACAACCGAAAGAAAATGTAATTAAAATACGTGCTATTTTGAAAAAAATATAAACGAATGATTTCTCTTAAAACAATGGAGCTATTATATGCTATATTTAATTGTAAGTATCTATGAATCATTAGATAGCCGTTTTTTTTCTTTAGGTTTTCTTGAATGACGGAATCTTTTTGCTGAATTTGTGCGTTATTTCGCGATAGTGATGTGCTATGCATGTTTTACTGTAGATGTTTAAGAGTAGATCGTAAATGTGGAATTCTTAAGCGAATGCGAATGACGTCATTTTACATAAAATAAAACATATGCTTTAAGTCTTAAAATTGAAATATGTTTTGAACTGCAGTAGAGTCCCGCTTAACCGAGTTATTTTCTTCTGATGGACTGGTGACTTCTATTATTATGAAACAGCCTTTATAAATGAAGTGTTAGGTGAAGATGAAAGAGCAGCCGCAAAAAAAAAAAATTATGGCCATTTTTTCCCCTCATTCTGACCAGAAAATCAGAGTTCTAACTTTTTACGGCTACTCTTTCATCTTCACCTAACACTTCATTTATAATAGCTGTTTCATAATAATAGAAGCCACCAGTCCATCAGAAGAAAATGAAGTAATGGAAATTCCGGGGGCGACACTAAATTCCGAAAAATCAGAATTCCTGTCCTCTAGTTTTAGTTATTTAATCGCTGAAATGAAATTTGGTTCTATTAACGTTCTCAAAATAGTTTTGTTTGAAAAATAGTAAGGACATCCATTAGATTTACAGAAGCACAGAAAACCCCTTCAGCGGGTTTGAGGTTAAATTTCTCACGAAAACAAATTTCCTGCCTATTTTGCCACCTGTTTTGATGTCTTGAATTGATAAAGCACTTAGGTGATTAAATTGCATGCTTTTCTTGACATTTAGTTTCTTCTCACTTTCAATAGTTAGCGATTCTAATATTATTTAAAATAAATATTAATGTATTTAAAAGGAAGAACTTATAAGAATATAATTTAATAAAATTATTTATAAAATTACAATTAGATCATAATAATTTAAAAATTTGCTTACAAAAAACATAATTAAATTTCGAATTATCATCTTTAGCCATTCGCTCCTCCCCCCCCCCCCCTCTCTCTCTCTCTCTCCACACACATATACACTATAAGAGAAAAAATATATCTGTTATCTTACTCAAAAAATTTTGAGCCCACCCAATATTTTGTAAAAGTTGACATGGGTTACAGGGCAGAATACGATGAATTTCATTTTATAAAAATTTTAAATTTCTTAATAATACTCTATTAGTGCTGGAAAGTGTTTCATAATCTATCCATGATGCATTATTTTTTTTTGTTCTTATTTTATTTTTAGTCTGTTTTTGTAAAGGTATATACATGTATATAAAGGTATATAAATATCTATTTTTATTTTTCTGTTATATACATGTATCTATTCTATTAAAATCTGACTATCTGTTTGTATTCCACTCCTCCTTCAAGAATATGGAATGCTGAGCGACGAAATTAACACCAGTTATTTGCAATGATACTAGGATAAACTCTCATAATTAAAAAAAAATATATTGAATTAGTTTGATATATAAACTAGTATATAACTCCCGGTCAAAAATGACGTAATGTTGATCTGCGTTTCATTTTCTTATGACGACCTATAGACATACAGCACGAAGATTTTATTATTGAAAGGTTTGTATCATAGAAACGTACATTTTAAAAATAAAAAGTGATTTCCATAAATGCAAATGATAAGGATATTTTTGTTACTCAGTATTTAGTTTCTGAAATAGTTCAACGATCAATAAAAGCTCCGATTCTAAATCTTTACAATTAATAAATGAAAAATCAGTGAGAATTACGTCATGTTGACACAATCATATCAATTTTTCTCTTTAGTTTTATTAATGTAACTAGTAATAAAAAAATTTAAGTCAATTCCTACTTAGGTCATCAAATGAAAAATTAAATAAAACCCCTTAAGTTAATATTAGTTTTTGTTGCATTAAAATATCTCAATTTGTTGATTTTCTATAAGCAAGTAAACCCTATGGGTTTACAATGGAAGTCTATGGGAATTCGGCGAAATATTACAGATATCGCCAAGTTGGCGACTCATTTTGGTCGCAAATTTAGTGATAAACTTGGCGGTATTTGGCACCATAACAGGGTCCCCCGTATGATAACCGCCCTTATAGATATGGAGATGCATTAAATATTGATCAATGACCAATGGCCGCCATTTTGTCTCCCATACAATGCTAAAACTAATTAATTAAAATTTAATTAATGAATTAATATTTGAAAAAAAAAAACTGTATTAACATCAAGTGTCAAGTTAAAAAAAATTTATTTGAACTTGAGTGGGTGAATAATAGTTATTTTATTAACGATTGAAAATTTGAACAAGATATATATAGGGCGAGTGTGAACTAATAGTAGGAATTGGAAAATACATTCAAGCTAAGCAAAACGTCCCACGCGCAAACATTTCAAACATATTTTATATGCGTACTTTTATGCTTAATCACAGTATATTCGAATAAAAATATTTTTTCTATTTAAATGTAATGAAAGAAAACTAATACATTCATAATACATAATGATAAACTAAACACAATAGACAATATTCTCGTGATGTCACTATAAATATGATTTTTTATTAGATTATTACACATGCATTCATATTTTTTACCGAAAATAATACTTTTCATAATTTCTCTTTTATCTGAAACAATGGAAGTAATCCTACTGCCACCATTTTGAAGAACTTTCATAAACAACATTTTAAATAAAAATTTAAATATAAAAATGGAGATATTTCTAAAAATACCTAGTGAGAACACATCTGCAAATGAACAGCTTTCATTTAAAAAAATAATTAACAAAATCGGTTCAGTAGAAAACTCTGGGCAGATGACTAAAAAAAAAAAAACTTTGTTTTTTAAATATACAGATGGCACGGTTCGCCCCGGAATGGTTACCTACATTTTCCTACACTTTTATACAAAGGATATATATATATATATATATACCGGGTGTCTCAAAAATGACTGATGGATTTCAAAATTCAATAGCTTACCCGGACACCCGGTATATATCTATACATATAAAAGTCGTTCTCTGAGTGTATGTCCTTTATACAAATCTTCAATTATTGACAGATTTGTATAAAACTTGCTATAAATACGTTTCAGAACGTGGAAATATCGCTGTCTACTTAAAAAAAAAAAAAAAAAAAAAACACCAGACAACTATTTATCCTTTTTTTCTACAACCTTCCATAATTTAACATTATAGAAATATATCCTTTTTTAATTTTCTAATCCAATCGTTTCTTTCCTGTTGCCACACATCTAAAAAACTGCTCAATAATTTAAAAAAAATGATAACTCGAGTACTTTGTTTTATAAGCCAATAAAAATTCAGATTGTCTCACTATATTTTTGCTGTTATTGAAATTGACGTCATTCAAAGAAGAAAATGCATATTTTACCTATATATATATATATATATATATGTACGTAAAATTTTTAACTAAACGCGTATTAAAATGACGTAGTAGCTTCGTTTGAATGTTTTTAAAAATAAAAATTCTATTTTAATACAGGCGTTTGAATTTCAAGAAAACAATCCAGGAAAAAATAATAATAACAAAAAATCGTTTGCTACATATGCCGTCAATTTCGTCAATATGATTTCAAACTGGTTCTAAAAACCGGCTGCTATAATTTATTTCCTATTTCTTTGTAATGCTGTATCTTTAATTATATCATTTAGATAAATGTTTTAATACTTGAAATGCAGTGATAACATTCTACGATTTATATCGAATACGGTTATATGAAATACGACTTTTTTTACGATTTATATTAAATAGAAATTATAACATAGCTACTATTTTTTAGGGTAAGCTTTTTTCTTTTTAAACAAAATTTCATGACTGACGTTACGATTGAACGCTTTTAGAAATCTTTGTCAGTTTCATTTTAATGGCTGTGAATTTGGATTTTATGAATGGAAATATGAGTTTCCATTTAAAAATTATCGGCAATGAATCTTTGTATACATGTGTTAAAGATGCCTGATATACTGCCCGTTAATAGAACATAAATAAAAATCGTTTTTAGTTTGAAACACGAATATATTTTTAACCTTTAGTATATTTGTTAGATTTCTCCACAACTACAGGGAAAAGTATTTTTGGTATTTTCGTTTTAGCGATCAGTTTCGTTTTAGCGATCACTTATTTATCTGAGTAGCACATTTCACCCGCTGCTGTGTTCGGTTTCTCCGAACAAATCTTGAATTAAAGAAAATATATCGGTGAATTTGATTTTCCATTTTAAAGCAATATGTATCTTTAACTCAAATGTCCTTTCGTATGGCTGAAAACGATACGATCATCACTGTGCTATTGTATTTTCTAATGTGTAAGACAAAATTCCGGCTGTTAAGGACCAAATTTTTTAGTTGATCATTTACAGTAGGATTTGGTCTAAGAATGATAGACGGGTATGCAATATAATAAAACTATTCCTCAAAAATTATCTAACTTTTTTAAAAGGCTAATCATTCAGGATTGGTTTCACCTGATTATAGAATATTTCAGCAAATTCTATAACAAAGCATGTACAACAAAATGTTATATACTAAAACTATTGGAGAAATTTGGGTGCAAAGTAACAGTGCAAATTTCATCAAATTCGGTCCAGTAGAACTTTTAAAAAAAGCTAATCTTTTAAAATCGGGCTCACCTGACTATTGAACTTTCTTCGATAATTTTATAACAAAGCGACGTAAAACTATATGCAGTATTTTAAAACCATCTGTGTAAAATTATCTAACAAACAATGTAAGTTCCAATAAAATCCATTCAGAATTTTAAAAAGACTAATCTTTCATAATCGGGTTCCACATGATTATAGAATTTTCCCCTATAATTCTATGGCTAATCAGCGTATAACAATGTTACGCACCAAAATCTTAACTGAAAAACTAATAGTGCAAGTTGAATTAAAATTATTTCAGAAGAACCCAAGTTATAAGCAGCCGGGATAAGATTCCCACACGAAAACAAACAAATACTGCAATTTGCCAATTTAGTTATGTAAAAGTACACGAAAACAAACAAATACTGTATTATTTACAATATTTTTGAGAAATTAAGTTAATCTTGTGTAACTGGGTTGCAGACATTTAAAAAAAAAAAATCAAGCTTGAAAATTACTTTAAAAAACATAAAAAATCTGTAAATTGAGATAAACTTTTCAAAGAAATTACTGAAAATGTTTTTTGTTTTCTGTTAGACATTGAAATAATTGGATGTATGATGTTTAGAGATCAAATTGCAGTAAAAGCGTAATTTATGGTACTGTTAGGTTGTTGCCACAAACAATATGATGCTAGGCGTTACTCATAGATATGTCTTTTCTTCATAATATTGCATTGATAGCAAACGGATATATCTTTCTTAATTGGGTTGCAGGCATATTTAAAAATATCTCCGTGATTGAAAATTAATTTAAAATGGATAAACAATCTGTAAATTGAGATATGCTTTTCAAACAAATATTACTGAAAGTACTTTTTGTATTCTATTAGACGTTGGAACAGTCAAATGTGTGATATTTAAAGGTTAAATTGCAGTAAAAGTTTAATTTATGGTTGGGTTAGGTTGTTGCAACCAACAATATGATGCTAGAGTTACTCATATCAATGCCTTTTTTTTTTATAATATTGTATTAAGAGCAAACAGGTATATATTTCGTAATTGGGTTGCATGCAAATTTAAAAATATCCATGATTGAAAACTACTTTAAAATCCATTCAAATGAGAAAATTGAGATACAATTTTCATGTAAATTTCATTTGAAAGAACTTTTTTCTATTCGACAATGTGAAAAACGAAATTGTATGATGTTCAGCAGTTAAGAAAAATTTCAGTAAAGGCACAATTTATGGGTTAGGTCGTTGCCATCATCAGTATAATGTCACAATTGGCATTGTGTTTGTAGTTTTTTGTATATTCTGAAGATGACTCAATTAAAGAGTCGAAATACGTAAATATTTAGTGTTTTTAATGTGTTTTATATTGAAATGACGTCTTTTAAGCAAATAATTGTATTTTAATATATGTTTTGACATTTGTTGGGAATATATATTATTATGGCATAGTTAACGGTAGACGTAATTAAGACTATTTTACTTATATTTATATTTCTTATTTGTTTTTTTACCGAATCGTGGACGAGAATGCACCAATCTCAAGTATTGTCATTGCCGTATTATTACATTTTAATATATTTTATCTGGGAGGACCCTTATTATTAACACGAGCGAAGCCGGGTAGCTTTTTCAAGAAAGCTCACGTTTTGAACACTTTATCGCCAGAGTAACGGTTGGCGCGGGGATGAATTCAATGCTACGCACCCTTTCTTGTTCCTGACGTCTTACGCGTAGCGAACAGCAACCCCATTCTTTTGCTGAGAGCTTTTTGCTTTTAAAACAAACAGCTTTTTCGCATTAAAATGCTTTTAATTGCACAATATATATAATTCAAACATAAGTTACGTTTTTCAGTTCAATAATATTCATTTATTTCATTAATTCGCTATATTCGAAGAAATTAAGAACGTATTTTATTTTTTAGGAAAAATAAAAACAGGTGTAAAGATTATTTTGTAATATATATAATTCTATTGATAATATTTTATGACACATTTGAACGTAGTTTTATTAGCATTACTATTGAATTAATTTAGTTTTTTTTATCATTATTAAACGGCATAATTGTGTGACGCATTGTATGATTGCATTAATAAAACATATTTTCACTGAAATAATTCATTAAAATTTAATTGTTCTTAATTTAATTGCGATTAGACGTTAATAGGAAGTTGAAACTAAAATCAATTCGATTATAATTAGATTGAACGATAAATCATAAATTATTTAGCTGTATCCTGCAATTAAATCAATCAGTTAAAATAATTGCAAGTTGATGCATGCCAATTAAATCAATTACTATTACATTTTAATGCTGTAAAATCTTTATCATTATTTGAGTTTTTATGAAAAAAACATTGGTCTGCCCCTAGTGCACAAAATTAAAAATCTTTAAAATTCTTCAGTTTTTTATTTTAAAATTTTTGCCATATTTTTAAATATTATTTAGTCCTAGTTGTTTTATTTTATTTGTTATTTTAAAATAATCATTCGTCATATTTGAATAAATCATGTAAATTCTCTCGGATGAAATCCCCCCACCCCCTTACACACACACTCCATTTTTCGTCATTCTGCACATATATTGCACTATTTATTAAGTTGAAGTGGCAATAAAATAATGATCAATCGTCTGAGGCAACCTCCCATTTCGAATTTTCTCTTCTCCCCCCCCCCTTACACCTCTCCTCAGGGGCGTCGCCATGGGGGGGTATGGGGGGGGAGCCTCCCCCCCCAATATTTGTGAAGTTGGGAAATTTGAGCTTAGAGTTGGGAAATTCTGGATTTTTGAGACATTATGAAATTTTTATTGTTTTGGTGATTATGTTTCTGACTGAGTACTGTAACAGTAAGCAAGTTAAATTATCAAAAGAAATACAAAAAGAAATCAGCCACACTCAATCTATCATTGTATTTTTCAGATCTACAAAAATATTATACATCTACCAGACCTAAATTTCTCTACTCCTATCCACCAACAGCTGAGTATCCAGTTCCTTTATTTCCTTCAAAACTTTGTACCGTTCTCAAAAATTTCACCCTTCCTCCCTTTCCCCTCCCAAAAGAGAATCCAGCTAATTTAATCCAAAGGGATTGCAGCTTCTTTTGAAAATTAGAGATCACTTGTAGCACAGCAGATAGGAATGTAGTCACCTACTTGAAACTTAGCTGGGCAAGTTGATTTGATGAGTTTTCACAAATTGCATTAATTTTCCGATTTTTGGACAATATTTTACTCATTCTCGTGATTTTTTTGCTCCGAAAATTAGTTAACCCTTCGCTGTCAAGACAAAAGCATTATATGAGCAAATGTGAATGTAAGAAGTCGATAGTTTAGATAAATTTGCCACATTTTACCTTTATTTGTGTGCGGAAATATATATATGTCTTGTCCATTTATATTTATAGGTGTTTGTGAAATTTTAAACCAAAAGTCCAGTGTTATGTGTTTAAAGCTGTTCTAAAAAATGACTATAAATCTTAGCACGAAAGAACCCTTCATAATAGGAAAAGAGTTTTTGTGCAAGATTTTGGAACATCTAAAAATCCATTCGAGGATGAAAAAGGTAAAAAAGTGGATGATTTGAATTTGGAACAGAAATATGACCATGAAAGCAGTCCATCAACTGAAGAAAAAAATCGACATACAAGTTCACATAAACACTGACAGGTTGCACTGGAATAAAATTTTGAAGAAATAAAGATTTCCTTATAGACAAGTTCATAAACAATTATGAATATTAGGATGTGATTGAAGAAGCTGACTTCTGAAAGCACCGTGGGAAAACGGTTTCACCAAATGGAATAGATAAAAATAATAGCATAGCAATGGACATTGATACACATAAGTTTTACAGGGAAGAGTTATAAGAAATACAAGAAAATTTCGGCAATTTAGTAATGGGCTTAAATGACAATGTTTCCTATATCAGGAGAATATTGCACCAATACATTCCATATTTAAATTACAATTGTGCAAGGCAAATTTCAGTATCACTAACTTAGAAAAGTTAATAATGTTTCCACCTGGATATGAGAAACCGGATGTACATGATTTGCAGAGTGAAATAGAAATAAACCAAATCCCAACTCACTTAACAAACCTTTTACCCATGCCATGGAATTCAAAGACTATTTGGGTCACACTGTCAAACTATATACTCGTACCTTAACATTCACAGCAGCTTATCTTTTTGGCGTTGCATCTAATGAAAGAATCTTTAGTCAAATAAAAATTGAAAATATATATATTGCAAGCTACAATGAGGTCTGACAAACTTGACAGCCTAATGCTTTTAAAATGTGAAAGTGAAATAGTGGATTTTATTAAACTGGACGATGTTAGGTTAGCTTCATCAGGGTTAGCTTCTTTGAAGACCAAAAGAATTGATGTTAAATGAAAACAATTTGGATGTGCCAATCCCAAAACCTTATTCTATCCCATACATGTTAATACTTCAAAATTTGCAAGCACAATGTTAAAATTAAATAACAATTCTACGCCCGTAATAATGAATTCTAAATGTTTAATTATGTGCATTTAATTTATAATTCGTTTAATTGTGTGCATTTAAAAAGGAGATAGAAGCATCGCATTTTTCAAACAAATCATTGAATTTCGACACCCATGCTCTTAGATGTCTGCAACCAAAATTCCAAACCCAAAGAGCGAAAAAGTGATACCTTTGGACAGTATACACCCAAGCCCAATAAGGAAGTGTAACCGAATATGAAGTTTGACTAAATTTGCGTCCATTAGTTTTTCAGATATAGCTAACGTGAAAATAGTGAAAAATGCTGCACAGCAGTGCCACAGATATATACAAAAGCCTGATAAGCACTAAATTATGTCAAGGTTTAACAGAATATGAAATTTGATCCAATTCTGTGCAACAGCTTTTGAGATATAACTATCGCTAAATCATGTAAATTGTGAAAAATACAGCATAGCAGCGCCACCTTTTGGGTAATTTACACCAAAAACTAATCAGCATTAATTTTTATCAAGGTATAACTGAATCTAAAGTTTTATAAAATTCCGCGAATTAGTTCTTGAGATAGAGCACCCACAAAATTTGTGTCACATTCACACAGACAGACATTTTCTAAAAACAGTCAAATCATGTCCAGGACCTTCTAAAACGTATCAAACCGTCGAAAACCAGTTGTAGAATTTTTTTACGAATTCAATACTTTCGTCTTGTGAAAACAGAAGAAAGTAAAACGCGTGTTTGTTTGTTTATTAAACAAACCAATAATTAGAATTTTTATGTTTCTAGTTTCAAAATTTTTCTTTGGAAAGGAATTTTTTATGCATAGCTTCATTATCATTATTACACACTTTGTGCATATCACTTTAGTTGAAAGTTGGAGGAATTTGTTTCAAGTTGGGAAGTTTTCGAACTCTCCCCCCCGAAAAAATATCTGTAGCTACGCCCCTGCCTCTCCTCCAGCACACTATTTTTTGAATATTTTAAAATTCCTTGTTGCCTTGCAGCAAAGATTAGTTAAAATTGTGTTTTGCTCTATCTGTTGATTTTTAAATAACAAATAAATAATTTACCATAAAAAAAGAAAAGGAAAGAAATAGAATGAAAGATTAAAAAAAAAAAAAAAAAAAAAAAAAAAAAAAAAATCAGGATTCACCTTTTGTGAACACGCTTTCGATTTTTTTTAATTCTCTACATTTTTTTAAATTTTCCGTCCTATTTATTACTTTGAAGTAACTATAAGTAAAGGACCCATTATTCAAATTCTGTGCCCCCCCCCGAAAAAAAGCTTGTTTTTCTTTCACCCCCCCTCAAAAAAATTAAATATTCCAAGTTTTTAATTTTTTGGTTTATTTTTCCATTTGTTAATTGATAAATTTAACTATTTAAATCTACAGCCCCTCACTATCATACATAGTTAAAAAAATTTCTCTAGTGACTTTATTTATTACTTTGAAGTAGCAAGAGATAGTCATTCAATATTCCTTCTCCCCCACCTCCCCTTAAGGCTGTTCTCAAATCCAAAGGGTCAACTTTCTGACTTAAGTTTTAATTCATTTTTGTTCGGAAACTCGAGAAACTAGAAGGTGTTGTTATTCAGAAACTTATGTTATCGAACTGCTTTTTCCGTTTTCTTGTAAACGCAATAAATAGATCTTTCAGAAAATACTGTCAAAGTGGGCATTTTGAACGAAACTTTCGAACGAAAGAAGAAAATCCAGTCAGTAAGGGGAGAAAAATGCCGTGTCACGTGGTCCAAATCGCTTCTAACTCAATAGGTAATGGATGGATCCAAGAATGGAAAACACAGTTCGATTCCAAATCGCTTCCATGACCAGGATTTCCAATTTTATGTCTTTCCGATAAAAAATGAATTTGTAAATGTGTGAAAACGTTTTGCGCTTGTTGAGCAGAGCAGTTGAGAATAGCCCTAACAATTTCATCTCACATTAAAAAAGCAATTTCTAAACATCCTGGTTGGGGGTGTGATAGGTTTTTTTTCCTGGTTTAGCCTATTTTCACTTGACTTTGGGTACTGTTTCTACAGAATGATTTGGTATTAAATTAATAATATAAGTTCATCGCAGAAAATATAGTAATTTTCTGTCATGTATTTTTTTAAATCTGTGTTTATATACATCAAAATGCACTGAAACTGCATTAATTCATTATCCCCATAAATCCATCTTTATATGTAATCAAATATCTAGATTTATGAAGGTAATGAGTTTTTGTTTAACAGGTATGGAATTATATAAAAATAATAAAGGCTTTTTAATAAAGGTATGGAATTATTAATACTCAATTGAATGAAAATGTAGATTTTTGAGGGGATCAAATAATCAAAATTTTAGTCTATATCATCAAAAGTAATAAAGGTCTTTGATAAAACAGGGTATAAGAGTTCGTAATACAATTTCTTTCGAAGATTTCTTTTCATCTAGAACACATAATTGAAAATATTTTTTTAATTTTGGACGGACTGTTATTCTAAAATATGCTAGTTCTTCTTCCGCCATTTCGGTTCAAAACAAAACACAAGACGACGATTGGCGTTAGAGCTGGCTGTACGTTCTCGCTTTCGCCAACTCGCCAAGACTGGTGCTGAAAACGTGAGCCTTCCTGAAAAAGCAGCCGGGTAGATCTGCTAGTATATTATATTTTTTATCTACATCTCGGTAAAGGTGGCAACCAAGCTATTCTATTTTTCTAGATAAAAGAGAGAAAAGGAGAAATAAAACGGATTATTTTTTTATTGTTGTCATTTTGTCATTAAAATTCAAATCAGATGTTCTTTTTAATTGGAATTTATGGTGAAAAAAATTATTAAATTAAATTCTCCAAGAAGACTCAATGAAAAAAAAAAAATATGATTATAACAAATCCAAGATTCATGAATTAATTTATTCTATAGAAACAAAAGTCATCTGTCGATATATTGACATTAAAACATCGTAGATTCTTTTTAGTTTTACATTCATCCAAGGATGAATATTTAAGCTCCTCGTACTTAGGCATAAAAGACATTTAATCTTGAATTAAAAAAAAATATTTCTGTTAAAAAAGCACTTTAATCTTGGAATGAATGAAATGATCTGTCAGATATTCCCCCTGTGTCCGTAATCTGAGAAATAGTCCAGGGGAAATGCACCAAAAAAGTTACCTTGCAAAAGATAGGGTAGATTTTTTTTCTCAATTGTTTATAATGATGCCAACTTAAAAAAAAAAAAAACAAGTTTGCTAACAAAATTTCTTAAGGCTAAATTTTCTGTGGCCAAAAAACAACAAAATTTTGGACCCTTTTTTGATTTTTTTGGAATATCTTGAGACCCGTTGTCTGTGGCATATTATTTGTCGATTACAATATTAAAGAGGATAAAATTCTCTACAACTTTCACATTTACAACGTTTGTATACATTCCATAGCAAGCGCAGTACTCCATTTCAAAAATAGGACATTTTTTTTCAATTTTCTTAAAAACCGTGAAAAACGTAGTTCTGCCCCGATTATTCAAAGATTTCCCACGGATTTAATCATGTCTGGCAACTTCTATATATTGGTAGCAGTAAATTATGTGTTTCAGGGCCAAAACTATCCCTTTTTGCTTTTTGCACCCGTGGCAAACATGGATTTTGGCGCATCCCCCTCCCGCCCCCCCCCCCCCCACCACCACTCCATACCCTATTTTAAAAAGAAAACTTTATAATAAATCTCTAATAGCCGGATTTTGAAAATTTTAAGTGTTTAATCATTAAATACGTAATGCTGAACTACGTAATCAGCTTGGTCAAATATTGACTCATGTTTTCTTTGAAAACCGAACAGCAACGAAATATATTCCGCTTTAAACAGCATTCCATACTAGCAGGTATAATTGTTCACATTCTTTATCTTGAAAAAATATTTTTTTTTTCTTCAAAGACCGGATTCCGTATATACAGATTTCATTTTCAAAGATTTTACGGTAGTTGTAGTATTGAGGCGTTTAAAGTCACAGTTATATGAATTTTGAGGCTAAATTAGTCACACGAAGACATTCGCAAGGTAATATTAAACCTATGGGAGCGTTCTTGACAAACATCTAACTCGTATTTTGTTACTTTTAATTTTTTTTAATTTAATTTAATTTAATTTAATTTAATTTTATTTTATTTTGTGGGATACATGAGATAAATATGTAATGTTGTGCTTTTGTACTTTTTCGGGTTTTGTTTCTTTTTTTTTTTTTTTTTTTTTTTTAATATTCGAACAGTTTCATTTTTGGAAAACTATTTGGAACCCGTTCTGAAATTTAAAGAATCCTGCTTGAGCTTTAAAGCAATTGATAGATAATCTTAAAATTTTATATATTTTTGCATTTTAAAATGATATAAACTCTTGTATATTTATTGATATAAGTAGGAAAAAAAATTGATAGTATTTTTTAAAACTAATCTTTTAAATATTTTTATGAAACTTGTGATCTCAAATATTTTATTGACAGAATTTTTAAATTTTACAAGAGATAAATGCATAACATTAGTTAGCGAAATAATTTTGTCATTTTTATTGTAGCTACTTTATAAGGTAAAAGTATTTCTTACACAAAAGATATTTATTTTTTGAGTCCCCCCTTTTAAATGGAACGACAATCCAATGTTTGCTATCTTTAAAACAGTAAAACATTTAAACATATGTTATCAATAATTGGTAAATAAAATACACCATTGTAGTGTGGAATAAAGTAGGTTTTCCGCTAATTTTCATACCTATCCCATTGATACCTGGAAAGATATGTATGCATTATAAAAATTGTAAAAATAATAAAATTAAAAAAATCATTAAAATTAAACAAGAATTCTTTTTTTAATTGAAACTATCGTGCCAATAAGTTACTAAATATTGAAGTATTCTTTTAAACAATGCTTTGAAGTTAACATTGTATACACTTAAAGTTACTGTCTAAATATGAAAATTGTCCTATTTATCTACACTCTGCCCTACTTATAAAATTATATAAGTTTATAAGATGTCTGTTGAGATGAAAATAATGACGCGAGTGTGCAAATAATAAATAATTTACTGCTACTAATTTTTAGAAGTCGACATACACTATTAAATCCGCGGGGAACATCGGGACAAAACTACGTATATCACGGTTTTAAATAAAATTGAAAGAATTGTCCTATTTTTGAAATAGCGTACTGCGCTTGCTATTGAGTGTATAAAAAAGTTGTAAATACGAAAGTTGTAGAGAATTTCATCCTTTTTAATATTGTAATAGACAAATAATATGCTACGGGCAACGGGTCTCAAAATATTACAGAAAAATAAAAAAAAAAGGTCCCAAATATTTGTTGTTTTTTGGCCACAGAAAATTTAGCTTTAAGAAATTTTGTTAGAAAACTTTGTTTTTCCATGTTGGCATCATTGTAAACAATTCAGAAAAAAAATCTTCTGCCTGACCTCTTGCAAGGTAAAATGTACATTTCTCCGGGACTAAAAAGCAGTTAAAAAAAATATGCTTCTCGCTTTCTTCCATGGATGACCTCGGCTCAGAAACGGACCGCATGTTTCGAATCCAGAATTTTAACCATTAAGATAGCGAGCACTTGATAGAGGAAAAGTTTGAAATGAAGATATGGGTTTCTTCAAATGGAGGATTGGTAAGGCTTGTTAAATTTCTTGTTCAGAAAACTCGGAAATTTAAACTTGATTGTAGGAACATTTCGTCATTATGAAATAATGGTTAGTGTTTTAACATTTACAGAATAATTAAACAAAAACATAATTTGAAGAAAGAAAAAAAAAATTCCTACATTGTTTAAGCCCGAGAAGGGACAGATAATAAGATATTGTATTCAATTAGTTCTACATTTAATATTAAATTTTTGGAACAAATAAGTTAAACCAATTGAAGATTAAAAAATAAAAATAAAATTCATACAATATGATATTTAAAACACCCTAAAAAATTAGATTCCGTTCAAATAAAATCGAAATAAATCTTAGACTTCTTCCATTTTTAATTGAAAATATTTGTATTATGTTTATAACGATTGTACATAAAATGATCCAAAAGATGCATGCAAAATAAAAACTTTTAAAAAGTCTAAGATTTATTTCGATTTCATTTGAATGAAATCTAATTTTTTAGGATGTTTTAAATATATTATATGAATTTTATTTTTATTTTTTAATCTTCAATTGGCTTAACTTATTTGTTACAAAAATTTAACATTAAATGTAGAACTAATTAAACGAAATATATGTCCCTTCTCGGGCTTAAACAATGAAAGATGTCTTTATTTTTTTATTTATTTTATTTATTTTTTAATTTGTTCTTCAAATTAGGTTTTTATATAATATGTCAAGTTTTTCAATAACTACTCCAATCAGACGAACTCATTTCAAAATTAATGGAGGATATTATCATCAGACTTTGATGTATGCGGTATTTATTGTATCACAATCTGTGTTGCAGTTTACCAATGTATAATTCAAAATATTTCACCACTGCAGTAATGCAGGTTGCTGTTAGTTTGGACTAAAACTTCCAATCTGAACGTAAAAAAATAATTTCCCTTAAATTTAGATACCCTATTTCCCACAAAGCTACGAATGCAAAAATAAATTGTGTTGAATCCTTACTGCTAATATTTAACATCATTATAGCTGTGATACAGCAAAAAATTAAAAAAAAAATTGCTTAAATTTTGTTACCTTATTCCCTTCCAAGGGGTATTGTAAACACAAGAGAAAATTATTACCTAAATTTAACTTGGGGTATAAATAGTTCCCATCTTGTAAAAAAAAAAAAAAAAAAAAAAAAAAATTAAGTTATGTAATTCCACACCAAGTTCGTTACCTGCGTAAAAATAGTTATCCTTTTGAACTTTTTTACCAAAACATAAACTTCACCAAAGCAAAAAATTATTCTTAAAATGTCCTTTTTATTTCCACTATAACGCAAAAAAAAAAAAAAAAAAAAAAAAAAAAAAAAGAAATAGATAAATTATTATTACGGCTTTTGAATTATTTGCAACAATGAAGAAAAAACCTTGAATTTTATAGGAAAAATGTCCGTTTAATGTAAATAAAAATTAGCCTATGTTACTCTCTGGGTACTTCACCCATATGGAAAGGCATTTTATCATCCGTTTTGACCCTGACGTCAGGCAAACATTTTTACATTTTAAATTTATAATATCATTAGAATTAGTAAAGAATAAAAAAATTGTGGCATAAGGGACAAAAGGGTGGGAAGAAAAAACATGAAAAAGTTATGAGCTCCATAGGTTTTTCTATGTTAAATTAACATTGAGAAGTGACACTGGAAATAAATAAGTATTTAGAGAATAAAATTTATTACATAATAGACATACTTTTACTAAGACGTATTTTGATTGTTAGATGTGAAATATGACTATTATATTTTTAAATAAATTCGAGAATACGTTTTTTTTTTTTTTTTTTTTTTTTTTTTTTTTTTTTTTTTAAATAAAATCGATTATTTTAAGTTGATTAAACTAGCATATATTTTTCAAATCTGTTCATTTTGAACATATTTTGCATGCGAATGAAAGAAAACTGAAAGAGAATTACTAGAATTTCAGTACTGCGATATAATTTATTTTGTATTAATTAATATTAGTCTGTTTTTTATATTTTATTCATTTATTTATTTTTTAATATCACGTGTTCCAATATTTTAACATATGTGTGTGTTTTTGTTTTATTATAATTATTTTTAATTTTATTTTCATGCACTCCCCCCCCCCCCCCCCCAATTTGCTTCCTTATTCCCCTTTTGCTCTGTGTTCTTTTGTTTTTATTATACTCTTCTGTGATTGGCTGTTGTCTTCTGCTTTCCTATTGGCTGTTTCTTCAGCCTGTTTCCTTTCCGTTATCTCTCATTTCAGTTTTGCTGCTGCTTCCATAGTAGGAGCATGTCATCTTTGCGCCTGACGAAGAAAGACTCAGATCTTTCGAAAGGCATAGCGCATTTAAAAGTTTTTGGTGGTGTTTTAAGAAGATCTTTTAGTTCTTATAAAATATAGCCTATGTTTGAATAGGGACTGTCACCATCAATTTGCTACCATTATTTTTTAAATCGGCTAGGTAATTCCAGAGATTACTCCCCGTAAACAAACAAACAAGTGTTACCTCTTTATAATATTATTATAGATTTCCTACTTTTTAGTCTTTAAAATGTTTCATCGTTGCAGTTTCACAATGATTTTGTATTGGGTCGTTCGAAAAGCCGTGTCCGTTTGGGAAAATCAATTCGTGCCGAAAAATTCTGCCCGGTAATTATTAGACATTAGATGTCGGAATCAATGTCTAATAATTAAATGATAGAATTTTCCGGTACGAACTGATTTTCCCAAACGGACACGACTTTCCGAACGACCCAATATATTTTGGCGAGCGTTTCTTAACGCATCATTATAAATTGCTGTTTCAACTCCCACACAATTGTACGCGTTACAGAGAATATTTGGCGATTTATCGTGCCGAATAGCTGAAAAAAGCCTTAATGTATTAATTTATAATTAATTCCAGAAGAGATTAGAATGTTGTATTGCCATCGGAAACACACCTGTGGGCGTAATTTTTACCCGACTGAAAAGAAGGGTTATGTGTTACACGCGTATCTGTGTATGTGGATTTCTTTATACCCTCGAAACATCCCAACGGCTTGATGGATTTTAATGAATGAGGTCTTTATCGATTCGTCTTAATAGTCCAATGGTTATAGGGTAGGTTTTGTTTTTATAAATTCAAAATGGTGGCCGTAAAATACAAAATGGCGGTAGAGACGAAAAAAAATTACGCACCCTATTGAGTAGCATATCATTGGATAGATCTTTCAAAATGAAGACGATGTTTCATTGACTATTTTACAGTCAGAAGCTCCGTTAAAATATTATACAACATGGAAGTTGTGTAGGTAGGATTCTAGCTTTACTGCAACTCTAACTATCATAGACATCTATAGACCTCATCAAAACAATGTTTATAGATATGAACTAACAATTAAACACAACTTAAAAGCCATCAATACAAGTAAATAAAAAAATAGGTAAGTAATATAAACAAGTAATACAATAAAAAAAAAATTAAGTCAATTGCTACTTAGGTCAATAAGAGAATTTTTTTTCTCCCATTCTTCTTTCCTCTAGAGTGGCGCTTAAAATGCCTTGATCAAGAAGAGGGCTCTCTCGGTCTTAAAATACCTTGATCAAGAAGAGGGCTCTCTCGATTATTGAAAATTATTTAATTTAATTTAATTAATGAATTAGTATTTGAAAAAAACTGGATTAACAGAAGTATCATCCACTATAAGTTTAAAAAAATTTATTTGAGCTTGATTGGATGAATAATATGTATTGTATTAACGATTGAAAATTTGAACAAGATATATATAGCGAAAGTGTGAGCTAATAGTAGGAATTGAAAAAATAGTTTCACATTGGTGAGAAATAATTAATTAGTTCGCTTTTTACGCAGTAGGGCTTTTGATTTTTTAAATTTAATTGTTTATTATAATTCTAGCTTATCAATAAGTGAATTAACAAAATTACATCTTAACATACAAAAACCATGTTCAGTTAAATAAGGGAGTATAATAAAAGAGTGGGAAAAGAAGACACTATAGATTTTTTTCCCAATAAGTATAATTTCGATCAATGTCAAAAGTTTGATAGTTTTTTATACAAACAGATTTTTTTCGCCGAAGCTCAGATTTTGCATCAAAATATTAAATATATCGAAAACGGAAATAAAACCGACCCTTCTTTCTTAGGTTATTATTTTTAACAGCCTTTTATAAGAATAAAGCTGTCTTGGAAAATGATATCTAAACGATCTCTCATGTCTGTCAATATAATAAGAGTTTCTCTCTAAGTTTATATTTAATCAGATAACATAATCTGGATTGTATCTGGAGCTTCCGAATTTATGCAGCACATAAACATCTCCGGATTCCAGTTACTTATTTATCAGATAGTTTTAAACTCTGACTTTAGATTAAGACTACATAGATTAATGTAATAAAGAGCAAATTTTAGATTTGCAGTCATATTCGTTACTACTTCAAGTACATTTCTTGGTGAAGAATCGTAATTCAAACGTCGCATAGAGAACTGTATTCAACTGTTGTTTTCAATTGAATCGATTGCTGTTTGCTTAAATCATTATGAAGAATCCTGGCACATGGGGTGTTTTATATGGACTGATGATTGTGGTAATAACATCGAATGCAGGTAAGATTATTTTTGTGATTTCTTTATATGAATAATTATTTCACAATTTTATTTCTCAAATACTTAGTTTTACATTGAATCACCTATTTATAATGTAAGACAACTAGAAATGTAACATTTCCGGAAGTTTTAAAGTGATGGAAAAGATTCCAGTACTTTCCATTTTGGTTTCTAGAAAAATTGGAATCTTACAAATAAAAGGTTTTCTAAAATTATGTATGAAAATCACTTAGTGGGGAGGTAACCTACAGCAGGTCAATATTGCTTGATTTTAACACAATATTAAAAAGAATGGTACTTTTCGGTTAACCGGGCGCCAGTGTTATTTATACCTACATACATATATTGTATATATACATACATATATATATATATATATATAAATGCATACATATGTATATATATATATACATAAATATACATGTATATACATGTATATATATGTACATATGTATGTATATATACGTATATGTATGTATATTGTATATGTGTGTATATATAACACTGGCGTCCGGCTAACCAAAAAGTACCGAAAGAATTTTGGAGCTGTAAATATATCTTCAAATTAAACATTTTTTTAGAATAAATTGTACAAATCTTTGTTTACGTATTCCTTTAAATAATTTTAATGATACATTAATTAAAATTTAGTTTAATTAAGACAATCAAGGATTTTCAATGACATACATGTGTTGCGCGCAGAATTATAAAAAAAAAATCGATCTATTCAATTTTATATTACATATATATATTCTTACAATATCGTATTTTAACTTCAACCTTAAATAATAATCAAGTTTACAGATGAAAATGTTTTTTTCAGGCAATTAAACCATAAAACGCAAAATCTATGATAAAATTTCAATAAAAATTTAAAAAGAAATAAACATATTACAGGTACTTATTTTAAAATAGGTAGAGGTTATAAAGATATATAAGGTACAATATAATTCACAATTTTAAGTTTTTCTGTTACTTAGTTTTGGAAGTAGATTAGCGCAATGTCAAAAATATCTGATTTGAGTTAAATGGCTTTAAAGTTAAAATTTACCTTGATTTAGATAAGTAATCGCTCCACATATTTTATCATAAAACCGATTTTAATTGGAGTATCGTCATAATTTTTTTTCAAAGTTCGGTAACATGTTATTCTTTCATAATAAACAACGAATTTTTTTTTGATTTTTTAAAAAGTTTGAAGGTATTCTCCACCATTAAAATCATCCAACCTAAGCTAAAAATTGCTAAAAGTGCTAAAAACACGCTTAAAAGGCATATAAATTACCTTCATTCAGATCGACATAAAATATTTTTAAGGCACGCTGACAAAATAACCCGAAAGGATGCGTTACATATTAAAAGAATAAATAAAATGATGTTTACAATAAAAAATTTACTCTTTCAGTGTCAGACCTTCCACAGAATTTTTTCTTGTTAAATTCAACACCTATTTTTGTAATGTATGATTCAATTGTTAAAATTGTCTTTTCAGTTGCATTTTCTGATTTAAATTGCAATTAAAGCTTATTTTAAAATTTAAAGAGGAGAAAAAAAACTGATAACTTTTATCTGCTCTCTCTGCAGTTCTAAAAGAAATTTTACTTATACTGTACATCCACATCTACACAGCACAACAAAACTTCCCTAATAATGTGGGCGGCGGCTGCACGAATCAAACACCTCATCGATTACACTGCCGAAATTTCATGATTATTTAGAACTCGATTAATATATTAAAATGATACTGGTCTATCAATCATATCTTCGATCAATCATATCATCACCTGTAGAACCAATTTTAGTGAATGATTGGTTTACCATTGTGTTTTCCTGCACCCAGTCGCCATCCTTTGATACCTTTATGACCCTACTGGGTGCAGGTTAACACAATTGGAAACCTACCAATCAACCACAAAAATCAAGTCTATAGGTGATTTTCACCAAGATATGTCCTGGCAGACCAGTTCCATTTTAATATGCTAATGGAGTTTTAATTAATCCTGAAATTTCAGGCGTGAACTCGGTGAGGGGATGGTTTCTGCGGCCACCGCCTGAGCTATAACGAATACTCCCTACTAGTAGATATCTCTATTCAGCGAACACATTACCCATCCTGAACATCTACATATTTGTGTGTTTTTAGATCTAAATAGCAAACACCTCTTAATAGTAGACAAATTTTATGTTCTGGAGGTGTCTGGTGTTAATAAGTTTTACTGTATTTTCTTTCAATTAGTGTAACAAGTCGGTAATTGTGCATCAAACGTGGCAAATGAGGTGCGTTCGTACTATAACTAGTTTTGCAAATAATCAGATCTTGGTGCAATAGTTATTGTACTCTTCTGGAAAAATGCATCAATACAAAATTTATCACGATTATATATATTAATTTCAGTAATACGGAAGTAGTAGGACTCCATCTTAAATAGGATGTTATCACCATGGCGCAGTTTAGAATCATTACCTATCTCCGGATATCATTGAATTAATGACGTAGGATAGGATTTAATAGATTGAAGAAAACTTTTATTAACATTTTTTAAAGTTTTGATTCGATTTTCATAAAATTTGAAATGACTCGGCAAAATTCTGCAACGATCATATATGAGGACCTCAAAAGCCAAGGGATACAAGTGACAAAATTTAGATTTGGAGAAAATTGAGTTCAAAGTTGGAACATCAATGGCAATTAACTGAAATAAAATATGAAACTGTTGCTTATTTCACAGCAGTCTTTGAACTCTCAGTACAACAACTATTAAAGAAAATTGGGGCACAATATTTCTTAAAATTTAAGTAGCGATTAAAGAGTTAAGTAGTTTAAAGAGTTTAAGTAGTTGACCTCTAGAATGCAGTACATAATTAGAAAATCACTTATATATCTTTCCCTCCAAACAAATAGCCTTATTTCCACTTAACTCAGTTTTTTCAGTTTTGTCACTCATACCCCTTGGCTTCTGGGGTTTTCATATATTAAATTTCAAACCATTCGATTGGGTAGTTTTTGCGCTGTTATATGCGGACAGACGGATCAGACGCTGACTATAGGCGCTATACGTATTTATAGAATTACGAACGCACCTAAATAAAAACTGAGCAAAAAAATTATGTACATCTAATATATAAAAATGGAAATTTGTCTGTCTATCTGTAATGCTATACAAATCCACACTTTGGAAGCCAGAATTGTGAAATGTTACGTACATGTGTATTAAAACACGGCCGAGGCAACTAAAGTAACCTGGAAGCAAAATGATTTATAGTTAATTTTTAATTAATAAAAAAAAAACCCATTTAGCAGCAATTTCCTATGAAATTTAAACATTTTTCGTTATAGCAGTTGTCAACAATTAAAAATCCAAAATAAAATTTTCACCACAACAATTACTTTTCTATTACAAGATTTCCACGTGAAAAATGAAAATGAAATAAATAGTTTGACGTTGTTAGAAAAAAGTGAATATTACGTCATATTGGAAATGTAATTGAAGTCCAGCAGGTGAATATATAACGTCATGTGAGTTTGAGAAAACGCAGTGAAATATGATAAAAACCAGATTACTGAAATATTGGCCTATTTTAACATTTTGATGTACTCGGAATTCGTTGTCACCATTTTTAAATCTATTACATGTATATACGTGTGTGTATGCGTGTATATTAGAATTTCCACAAATGTTTACGTCCCTAGAGCTCATTCTCACTGAAGAACTGAAGATAGCTTTACTGCTTTTTTTATTGTTTGTTTTATACTGTATGTTTAATTTTGAAATTGATTTTTCAAAACAAACATTCCTAAAATTCCTGGCAACACCGGGTACTTTAGCTAGTTACTTTCTTCTATCTTCAATAGAAGAAAGTATTATAATCGAAATTTTTTTCGACTTCCGGTTTTCGACGGATTTACACGTTTTAGGGGTCAGAGATCCCCAAAAACATGTTTATAGAAAATGTCTGTCTGTCCGTGTGTCCGTGTGTCCGTCTGTCTGTCGCCATTGTACCATCAAAAAGTGTATGAAGTTATGCATAGAATTGAACCAAGTTTTTATTTTAAGTTTTTGGCTATGGCAAGCAGATCCTCCCTGAATTTGGAAAAAATTCGCCGGTAGGGGACGCTGTTATTGCGATTTTGAATATTGTACCATCCAAAAGTGTATGAAGTTATGCATAGAATTGAACCAAATTTTTATTTTAAGTTTTTGGATATAGCAAGTAGGTCCGCCCTGAATGTGGAGAAAATTCGCCGGTAGGGGGCGCTGTAATAGCGATTTTGAATATTGTACCATCCAAAAGTGTAAGAAGTTATGCATAGAATTGAACCAAATTTTTATTTAAAGTTTTTGGATATGGCAAGTAGGTCCTCCCTCAATTTAGAAAAAATTCGCCGGTAGGGGATGCTGTAACAGCGATTTTTGTGCGATTTTCAATATTGTACAATCCAAAAGTGTATGAAGTTATGCATAGAATTGATCCAAATTTTTATTTTAAGTTCTTGGATATGGCAAGCAGGTCCTCCCAGATTTTGGAAAAAATTGGCCTGTAGGGGGCGCTGTAACAGTGATTTTTGTGCGATTTTGAATATTGTACCATCCAAATGTATATGAAGTTATGGATAGAATTGAACCAAATTTTTATTTTAAGTTTTTGACTATTGCAAGCAGATCCTCCCTCAATTTGGAAAAAAAATTGCCGGTAGGGGGTGCTGTAAAAACGATTTTAGTGCGATTTTGAATATTGTACCATCCAAAAGTGTATGAAGTTATGCATAGAATTGAACCAAATTTTTATTTTAAGTTTTTGAGTATGGCAAGCAGGTCCTCCCTGAATTTGGAAAAAAATCGCCGGTATTTTTTTTTGTTGATTTTTCGTAGTTCTGTTGTTCATCGGCGGCTCGTGCAGAGGCGGGAACTCGCTTTTTGCTAAGCCATCTATTCGCAAACATCTGATAACAACAGAATAAGGAAAAACTATTAATTTTAACTAATATCATGATATTGATTAATTTATTTTTAGTCCGTTTAATTGACTGAAGCAGAAATTTAAGATGAAAATCAAAGTTGGTATAGTATTGAACTAAAAATATTGAAGTATTAACATGTGTAACTAGTTTTTGAACTATTATGTATTTGATAGAAGAAAATTTTGGGATTGGCAGATCCAACTAGTTTTTTAATAAATTCAGTCGCAGCGCTTTCTACGAAGATTAAATCGTACTACGTATTTATATAATTACGAACGCACCTAAATATGCTGCCAATCAACATCTTCTTAATACTGATTTATTTATACGCATTTGTATTAAAAACAATAAATCTAAGGATCTGGACTTGAGGTAACTGGACTAGGTAAAGGTAGACGAAAAGTGTAAATAATTCCAGCTGAATTTTATTTAAAAATAAAAGAAATAAAAATCATGCGCCAAGCATAAACGTATGAAACATTTTCCAACATTTCCAAAATATTTTTTAAAAAATTCACTGTCTAATTAAGCGAAAGATGTTTAAGTAAACAGTTTGGAGAACTCATAACAGAATTGAAAACACAATTCCAGGATCACCATTAATAATTAGAAAAATATCAGAACTATTATATGCAGCCCTGTATATGATATATAGGTTTATAGATATACTACATAGTATGCTTAAATTTAGTTCAGTTAAGAAATACATATACCTCAGTTGAAAATTTGTAAATTTCCCTTCAACAATTTCCGGCAGTAAACAGAAATGTATTCGATATCTTTTGTTCTGCACTATATATCTAATATATAAAAATGAAAATTTGTCTTTCTGTCTGTCTGTAATTCTATACAAATCCACACTTTGGAAGCAAGAATTGTGAAATGTTATGTTCATCTGCATTAAAACACGACTGAGGTAAACAAAAGTAATTCGGAATCGAAATAATTTAGAGTTAATTTTTAATTAATAGAAAACCACCCATTTAACAGCAATTTCCTAACAAATTTAAACATTTTTCATTATAGTCGTTGCCAAGATTTAAAAATTCACAATAAAATTCTTACCACACCAATTACTTTTCTATTGCAAGAGATCTAAGTGAAAAATGAAAATGACATAAATAGCTGGGCAAATTTTAAAAACAGGGAATATTACGTCATAACTTTTCTATTGCAAGATTTCCACGTGAAAAATGAAAATGAAATGAATAGTTTCACGAATTTAAAAAAACAAGTAAGAAAAAAATCATGCGTCAAGCATAGATTATGAAACACTTTCCAACACATTCAGAATAATGTAACAAAACTGCACTTTTAAAAAAATTAAAATATTACGTCTAATTCAACCATATGGAAACGCATAATACATTTCAGAGACCAATTTCAGCTGTTCCCATCCACAATCGGAAAATTATGCGAATTGCAACCCTGTATATGATTTATAGATTTGAATCTCTTAGCTACATGCAAGCCAAAATTTAGTTCACTTAAGAGCTATATATACTTCAGTTGAAAATTTACCTTCAGCAATTTCCTCTAATAAGGAGAACGGTACGTGAATACTTTTGTGCAGCCCTGTATTTGAGGTATAGAATTTATATATAACGGGTAAGATGTAAAAAGTTAATTAAATTTAAAAGCGCATACCGAATTTTAAAGCGTGCGCTCCAGCAATTATTACTCAAATACAGTAATGTACTGTAACTGATTTCTTTTGTCTGTCCCTGTAAATGAATAAAAAATGCTATCAATGTCCTGTTCTAACGTGATTGTAGTGAAATACAGTGATTTATATCAGTTTCAATACATTTGAAATAGCATAATGTCATTAAAATACTCTGCAAACGATTTTTCCCCATATACCATAATGTTATGGAATACTTTTGAGTGCCCCTGTAACTGAACGATTACTTAAACATACTTCATATACAATAACAAACATTCTTTGGTGACCCTAAATAACCTTTATCAATTTCATGAAAATCCGAGTATATTTACGTGAGTTATTCCCTATATACCATTATGTAATGGAATAATTTTGAGTGCCCCTGTAAATGAACGGTTAATCCTACATACTTCATATACAATATCAAACATGCTTTGGTGACCCTAAATAACCTTTATCAATTTCATGAATATCCAAGTATATTTACGTGAGTTATTCCCTATATACCATAATGTAATGGAATAATTCTGAGTGCCTCTGTAAATGAACGGTTAATCCTACATACTTCATATACAATATCAAACATGCTTTGGTGACCCTAAATAACCGTTATCAATTTCATGAAAATCCGAGTATATTTACGTGAGTTATTCCCTATATACCATAATGTAATGGAATAATTTTGAGTGCCCCTGTAAATGAACGGTTAATCCTACATACTTCATATACAATATCAAACATGCTTTGGTGACCCTAAATAACCTTTATCAATTTCATGAAAATCCGAGTATATTTACGTGAGTTATTCCCTATATACCATAATGTAATGGAATAATTTTGAGTGCCCCTGTAAATGAACGGTTAATCCTACATACTTCATATACAATATCAAACATGCTTTGGTGACCCTAAATAACCTTTATCAATTTCATGAAAATCCGAGTATATTTAAGTGAGTTAGAGCGTGGACAGACAAACTGAATGCATAAACACTTTTCAACTTTGTTGGAAAGTGTTAAAAAGATAATATTACGACCTATTGGAAATATAATGGACGTCAGTAGGTATCTATATTATAAAGGACAAACATATCTGTGCGTAACGTATACGTCATTCTGCGAATGGCAACACTTTGAAATTTGAAATGAAATTTCGGTTTTGCAATTTTCGCTACTGCAAATTTTTAAACTTCTAAACATCCCACATTTTAAGTGTTTACACCGTCGTATGTAGGAAAAATGCACTTTTAAATGCAATTTGTTTGAAAGCTGTATCTCAATTTATTTTTGAGATATTATTTTTTTTTATAGTTTTTAATACCAATTTTCTAATCGTGGCAACTGAAGTACTTCATTTCTATTAAAAGTGGTTTAGTTATCTTTATTGATTATATTCTTACTGATGCCATTTTCTCATTACAATTAAAAGTATCTTTCTTAAAAATTTGAACAGAAAATGACGTTACGCTTTAAAAAAGACACAATTTCCCAGATGATGTTGTTATATTTCACTTTTTTTTCTTTTTTTTTTCGCTGACATTGAGTTTGGAACAATAAGCAAAATATTTCTACGACTGAAATTGACGTCATATTTAAAAGAAAACGATAATTTTATTTGATAAAACCAGATCCCCTTGAATACGTCTAAAAGTTATAAATTTCTGGAATTTTTACGCCCAGGTACAGAGATTATACTAAGACATCAAATCCCGAGTGTGAATTTTAACATATTTTAACATGGAAAGTTGTAATAGTTGACAAACGTGACTTCAAGCTTGAAAATATATTTATTAATATCCTATTGCGCGTTAAAATGTTTTTAAATGGTTAATATGGATATGATACGTGGAAAATGACTTGATTCGGTTTAGATTTAACCCCTTCACTGACAAGCCCGTGTTAATACGTTCACTGAGCTCCAGGTTTCATTGCAATACAAGCAATATTTAAAGTAATATAATTCTATTGATTTAATGTATTTTTAATAGATTGAACAATTATTAATACTTCTAATGGTTGCATTCATATTCCTTATTAAGTTTTTTTATAAAATGTTCAAAGAATTAATTTTTTTTTTTTTTTAGCATTTAAAACAAAATGTAGAAAAAACAACATTACAATTTTGCCAAGACAGTCGGAGGGTTAAAGGGGTGAAAATTCTATGATTATGTCAAGGTGAAATCATTTTTGCCCATTTTTCATTCCGTAATACGAAGCATCAATTGATAACTTATCAAAATTACTTATCTTTATTATATGTTACTGATTACGTATATGAATAAAGTTTAATTTTTCAATAATTTTAACAGCTGAAGTTTATGAAAATAGTATTTTGTTAATCTTAGGTTAAAATATGTCTTTGGAGAATTAAACTAATAATGTAAGATGGATTTTTTATTGTAATTATTGTTGTCGATGTATTATAAATTTGATGCAACAGTTCCTTTGTAAACATTTTCTTTCGTCGAAATTCGACGGGTTCCACCTCGTATATATAACGTCATACGAGTTTAAAAAAAACGTATTGAAACATGATAAAAACCAGATTACGGAAATAGTGCCATATTTTAACATTTTGAGGTTCTCTGAATTTGTTTTTGCCATTTTAAAATTTATTCCCTATATATGAGTGTGAGTATGTGTGTATATTAGAATTTCAACAAAGGTTTAGGTCCCTAGTGCTCATTCTTAGTGAAGAACTGAAATAAAGATTTCAAATTTCTTTTCATCAATGGTTTTAATCTCGCTCTTAATCTAGATCACATATTATATTTACCATGTAAATAGGAAATCTGTCGTCTGTATTAAAGGAAAAACAAGTAAGAAAAATCAAGCGTTAAGCATAGATTATTAAACACTTTCCAACACTTGCTGAATGCTTTAACAAAACTTCGTTATTTAGGAAAATAAGGTATATAAGAGAACTAAGTAAACATTTTAGAAAACGCATAAAACATATGAAAAACTGATTTCAGCGGTTACCGTCCATACCAAATATGTATTCCAATTCTTCTGAATAGCCCTGTATTTGATCGGTAGGTTGATATGTATACTATATAATGGGGAAATTTAGTTTAGCAAGAAAACACATAACAGGTTGAAATTTCTCTTTCAGCAATTTATACTAATAGATGGA
Source organism: Maratus speciosus (assembly GCA_963932465.1). NCBI lineage: Eukaryota > Metazoa > Arthropoda > Arachnida > Araneae > Salticidae > Maratus > Maratus speciosus. The sequence goes on from OZ010799.1 coordinate 42,935,516, forward strand.
AACATACTTGTATACTTTTGTACAATCCTGTGGTTATCCTACTACCTTTGTTACACGCCACTATTTAGCTAAAGTTTAATTCAAAGTAAAACACTCTTAAAACTACTGGAATCACATTTCCAGAAATTATCATTTATAGACAGTCATGTATCCATTTCTTTGCGTGACCATGTATATCATGTTATCTATGTTCTACAAACATTTCTTAGTAAACTAAATGCAGTTCAGCGTAAAAATGCATAACTCCTTTAAAAACCACCTTTAAGTAACTTACGTTCCGTAACCATTACGAATTATTTTGTGTAGCCCGGTGTATGAATAACAGCATTTATACTCACCATATACAATGCATAAATATATAGTGAAACATAAAAGCACATAACATAATTAAAAATGTATTTCCAGCAATCATTGCTATCGTACAGTACTTCGGATACAATATAGTATCTGAAATCTTTTGTGTGTCCCTATAAATGCTATGCACTTCGTATTATACATGAAATAATTTATAGTAAACTCAGCGACGTATATCAATTTCATTATACATGAAATAATTTAGCATAATTAAAATACGCCGGAGAAAAGTCCCTCCATCCCTATATCATTATGTAACGGAATTCTTTTGTGTGGTCCTGTAAATGAATAATATTTTTTTCTTTGCAATGCATAGTCTACAGAATGCCTATTTTAGTGTACTTGATAAATGCATATCAATTTTATCATGTTTGAAAGCATGTAACATCATTAAAAATTATTTTAAACAATTTTTTCCCATAGGCCGTAATGGAACGGAAAACTTTTGACTGTCCCTGTAAATGAACTAATCATGCTACAAACTTCATTTGAAATAGAGTTCGTGTTATGGTAGAGGTCACTAACATCCAAAAATTTCAGAACGATCCGAGTATATTTACGGAAGTTAGAGCGCGGACAGACGGCCAGACAAACCGAAGTCATAAACACTTTTCAACTTTGTTGGAAAGTGTTATAAAAGAGTGGAGATTACGTAAATCAACACGCAATCGTTGATTTTACAAAACAAACATTTTTTAAATTCAGGGCCACGCCATGTATTTTAGCTAGTCATCGATAAAATTGTACACATCAAGTTAGGCATAAAATTATTTTAATTTAAAAACGTACACCACAACCTAAAACGCACTTCCAGCAATTATTGCTCCTAGAAAATACTGTAATCGAATTATTTTGTGTGTCCCTGTAAATGAACGATAAATGCTATGACCGTCCTATTCTATAGTAATCATTTTGTAGTGCATCTAAGTGCTATATATTGGGTATATGCAAAACTAAGTTCCGTTTTTTAGGTGCGTTCGTAATTATATAAATACGTAGCATCTATAGTCGTCGTTCGTTCCGTCTGTCTCTTTGTCCGTCCGTCCCATGTAACAGAGCAAAAACTACCCAACCGAATGATCTGAAATTTTAAATATATTATTGTTGCGAAATTTTGTCGAGCCATTTCAAATTTTATGAAAATCTGACGTATACTTTAATGACAGGGATAGTCAAAAGATTTCTGTTACATTACGAGTAAAAAATTATTTCAAGTGCATTTTAATGATGTTACAGCCTTCCGAACAGAATGAAATGGATATGCACTTAGGGAGTGCACTAAAATATACATTCAGTATAATATGCGATGCAAAAAATAGCTATAAAACTAGTTATAGTAAGAACGCACCTTGTTTGCCGCGTTTGAAGTTCAATTTCCAACTTGTTTGGTTAACATTGCATTTTTATTTATGTTATTACATATTTATTCCATCTAGACGTCTGCTGACAGCGTATTGATCGACGTTCGACGCTTCTGCCAATTCTTGTTGCGTTTGTGTTTTGTCTTCTTCCAATAATGCTTGCAATTTCTACCTTCACGGTCTGCGTCATGAACATGGAAAAAACCTTCTTTAAATTGCCTGAACCACCGTCTACACATACTTTTAGAACAAGCATGTTCACTGTAAGCTTCTACAAGTAAACAATGACTTTCAGCAGCACTTTTCTTTAAATTACTAGGGGGCTCTGTCCCCCTGCTCGCTACAATGAATTATGCTAAATGAATCATGAACGCTACACACTTCATTCTCAAAACCGAACATGTCCTAATAAACTTCATTAACATATATCAATTGCATGGCAATCCGGTTATATTTACGCGAGTTAGAACACGGACAATTAGACAGGAAGACGGCGGGCATTCAGACCGAATTCATAAACACTTTTCAACTATGTTGGAAAGTGCCAAAAAGAAAATTTTATTTTTTCCAAGAATTGCATTTTATAATTTTTAAATATTTCTGGCGATTACTACCTGATTAGCTCTTTAACCCCTTCGGGACCGGCTTCTTTTACACAAATTTTATTCGGTTGGTACCACTTTTTTTTTTTACAAAAGTTAACTTTAATTAATCAATCACGAAAATGCTCTGATTAAAGAAACTAAATATTACTTTTCTTTTTTACTGGTGACTGAAACAAATTTTGTATGCTCTTTTTGAGGATGCATATATGCACCAATGGTCCTGAACGGATTAAGTCCCAAACAAATTATAAATCAATATGTAACAAAAACAATATGTCAATCAATATGTAACAAAAACATAAGTTTTCATAACCTAGACATATGCACCGAGGTGATATTCGGCAACAAACTTTTAAACTAAGAAGCTTAGAAGGCACTGTCACAGTCATTACTCGGGAGTATTAAAATGCAGTACAGACTTGAAAATCCGGCATCGCAGGCACTGACACTAAAACGGATTTTTGAAAATTCCGAATTTCTGAAAGAAAATATCGAAAATTCCGGTATTCTTAATGGTGCCTTTATTCATAATTTAATTCATACTCAGTTATATTTATATAAGAGGAAGTAATATAAAAAAAATTTTAAGTCAATTCCTACTTAGGTCTCAAAGAAAAATTTAATTTATGGAATTTTATTAAGTTATAATAATAACAAGCTAATAATAAGGTAGAAGCAGCAGGAGTCGTTCGGTAGCTTCGTCGCCCCAAGCCGCCCTTTCCCGCTTTTCGGTGTCTTTAATTTGTGCAATTTCCCTTTTAAATTTGTCCGGTTTCAATTTTGGAATTTTTTTTTTCAGTCTGGCTTTTGCTAGAGTGTCTTCTACTCGGGACGTGGCTGGGGACCTATGAACCTTGCTTCCGCAAAAGAGTCGGAATAAGTAGAAGAATAAAGGGCTGCGGACGAAAAGAGGAAGCTCGCCGCGGCGGTTTCGTTCATAATATTAAGTTAATATTAGTTTTTGTTGGATTAAAATATCTCAATTTGTTGATTTTCTATAAGCAAGTAAACCCTACTGGTTTACAATGGAAGTCTATGGGATTTTGGCGATATACCGCCAAGTTGGCGATAAACTTGGCGGTATTTGGCGACAGAACAGGGTCCCCCTATGGTAACCTCCCTTATAGGTATGAAGATGCATTAAACGCTGTTCAATAACCAATGGCCGCCATTTTGTCTCCTCTGTAAAACTAAAATTAATTAATTAAAATTTAATAAATGAATTAATATTTGAAAAACTGTATTAACATCAGTTGTCATCCAGTTCAAGTTTAAAAAAATTATTTCATCTTGATAGGATGAATAATAAGTATTTTATTAACGATTGAAAATTTGAACAAGATATATAAATATAGGGAGAGTGTGAACTAATAGTAGGAAATGAAAAATAGGCAATGAAACATTTAAAAAAAACTTACTTTAATTGATATTTTCTATGTTACAAAAAAAAATTTCTATTCAACAGTGAAGTAATTTCTTCTTGTGTAATTTTCGAAATATTGATGTCAATTTTATTTGTTTAAATTTTTTGCTCGTTCTTTAATAAGTATTTCTTGGATTTTATATAAGTGAAGAATATTTTGGATTCGGAAATACAGTCTTTTTTTCTCTAAAGCAGATATTAAATTTCCATTCAAATTTCTGCATTTTTCCAGTGACACCTTTTCTTCTGCCTGCTCCTCGTCCACGTTCTTCTAAGCTGTTACAAGCGTAATCAGTGGTTCTATTTAACACAGCGACAGCGATCATGTTGTACGTTGATCAATTGTTTTCGATCTCGAAGTTTTTAATTTGTAAAAAAAAGATGTTAGTCTTTCCGTAGTAAGTCGAACAGCAAAGAGAAAAAAAAAAAAAAAATAGGAGATGGCGGAAGAGATGACTTTGGTGCCAGATTTTCGAGGTCACACTGTATTTCAAATATATAAAGCGATAATGCTGTAGTCATTCACGATTTTGAAGTCTGAGCTTATGAAAAATTGTACTTACACTGAAAAAAGAAGAAACGGACTAAAATACGGAAATACTACTGGCAATCTAGACGCCAGTACTATTTCGGTATTTTAACGGAACTTTTTGCTGGTAAATTACAGAAAAATGTCCGTTAAATTCCAAAAAAAATGGAAAAATTTCTGTAATTTACCAGGAAAAAGTTCCGTTAAAATACCGAAATAGTACTGGCGTCTAGATTGCCAGTAGTATTTCCGTATTTTGGTCCGTTTTTTTACAGTGTAGAACTGTAAAAATAAATGAATTTGTGAACTGAAACTGATGGATATATTGATCAATATTACCATTTTAACTAACTGAAACCATTAATAAAAATTTGCATGTAAATTTTCATTTTTAATGACAAAAGCAGCATTTAATTACCCTACAAATTATATCTTCCAGTTCATGTTTACATGTTTGAGAATACCAAGGGGAAAAAGCATTAAAGGAGAAACATCAAAATGCAGATAATATAAATTAAAAGATAATTTTTTCAAAATGAAACATTTAATTTTCCAACTTTTCGAAGCGGAAATAAACTATTTTTTGTCCCAAAATTTCCCGTTTTATTCTGAGCCTTCCCATCATAAACAAATGTTACTAAATAAATTATAAGCAAATTAAAGATAATATTAAGAACAAAACATAAAATAAGGCCCTAAATATTGAAATAATTTAATTATTTCATAAAAATAGAATTCGTTTTAACACCTTCCAACAAAGTTGAAAAGTGTTTATGATTTTGGCTTGTCTGTTCGTTTGTCAGTGCTCTAACTCTCGTAAATATACTCAGATTGCCCTGAAATTTTTGGATGTTATTAAGGTTCACCATAGCACGATCCCTATTTCAAATAAAGTTTGTAGTATGTTTAGTTCATTTACAGGGACAGTTAAAAGTATTCCGTTACATTTTTTACATTATGGCCAAAGGAAAAAATCGTTTCAAATGATTTTTAATGATGTTACACGCTTTCAAGCTTAAAATAATTGTTATTTATTTATGAAGTGCACTAAAATAAGCATTCTGAAGAATATGCTGTGCGAAGAATACTTATTATTCATTCGCAGGACCACACAAAAGAATTCCGTTACATAATGATATGGGAGGGGGTTTGCGGCGTATTTTAATTATGTTAAACTATTTCATATATAATGAAATTGATATACGTCGCTGAGGTTTACTATAAGTTATTTCATGCATAATAAGAAGTGCATAGCATGTACAGAGGCACACGAAATATTTCAGTTACTATATTGTGTCCGAAGTACTGTATAGTACATAAACGACGATTGCTGGAAATGTATTTTTAATTATGATATGCGCTTTTATGTTTCATTATATTTATGCATACTATACGGTGTGTATAAATACTACAGGGCATATACAGGCATATACAGGGCATATACAGGGGGTTCATATACAGGGCTACACAAAATAATTCGTAAGGGTTACTGTATATGAACGTAAGTTACTTAAAGGTGGTTTTTAAAAGAGTTATAGATTTTTACGCTGAACTGCATTTAGTTTACTAAGAAATGTTTGTACAATACAGATAAAATGATATACAATGTCACGCAAAGAATTGTATACATGTCTATGGATGATAATATCTGGAAATGTGATTTCAGTAGTTTTAAGAGTGTTTTAGTTTAAATTAAATTTTAGCTAAATAGTGGTGTTTAATAAAGGTACATTGGCTATGGACGGTAACTGCTGAAATCAATTTTTTAAAATGTTTCATGCGTTTTCTAAAATATTTACTTAGCTATCTTATTTACCTTATTTCCCTAAATGACGAAGTTTTGTTAAAGCATTCAGGAAGTGTTGGAAAGTTTTTCATAATCTATGCTTAACGCATGATTTTTGTTTCTTTTTGTTTCTTTTGTTCAGTTTAAAATCATTCATGTAATGTCATGTGTTAGTTCTCGGAATGGAATTTATCCAAATGTTTGAGCCGACAGACGATTTTTTGCTTTCTGAAATAAACTGATTCCTGAAGATTGAATATGTGGAAATAAGTTTGTATTTCTTGAATTTTCCTTGAAAACACAATTCAATCACAATAATTTTTTTTCACTTTTATTCAAATAAGAGTTAATTTCAATTTGAAAATGATGTCAAACAAACAAATCTAACTATCCCTATCGTTTTTCCTTTTTTCCCTTTTCTCCAAAAATCCTTTTATTATGTAGCCTTCTCCTAGTGGTTCGTAGGGAAGATGGCGAGGAGCCCGGCTACGGATGCTGTGTTTCCAAACCGGCCCTTAAGCGTGGAAGAAGACCGGAAGCAGTTTCCCCGGCAGGGGCAGGTACAGGTGTTTTCTCTACCACTCGCAGGGTACAGGATGGTGGGCTGGGTTGAGATAGTGCCAACCTGTCTCTGGAGACGTGGCGGGTGGCCCCTTCCTGAGGTTTTTAGAATTTGATGCTCTAAGTGCTTGTGTGTGAAACATGATAAGAATTGGAAATAGAAAAATAAAAAATGTGGAAATTTAAATAAAATATGTGTTGTGTGTGTTTGATGTTTGGTGTTTGAAGTTTTGTTGCTATGTTAGATAGGGCTACTACTTGAGTCACTGGGATGAAAGTCCGGCCGGTGTCGACTGTAAATAGTGTGGGTAGCCCAGTTCGTGGTCCTGCTGACTTGCTGAAGGTGTATGTTGGATAAAGTCCACCACTCTCTTCCGAGTTTATCTTATTTGGGGTGCTTCCTTGAGTAACAGCGAGGTGCGTATGGCCGGTGCAAATGTTGCTGGAAGAGGTTTCTTAGCCATGAAGAATCGCCAACTAAAAGGAGGTGTGTGTTATCCGGTACCAAGCCCCTCTTCCGGATTCTTCCCTGTTTTGTGTCTGGTGATTTCTTGCTTTGGCAGTTGGGCTGTCGAACCCATGTCTCTAGAGTGTAAACCAATCCAGCGTGTCTATGCTTTGGCGGAGTTCACTGAGTCGCCGATTGGATTAACAGTTTTCTGCCCTTTTGCTTGCTGTGTGCGGAGCACAGATGCCGACTTTGCTGGTTTCTGTTGTCCCGGGTGAATTCAGATAGGCTTTGGCTATTTGGAATTCCGTTTCGTTCTGCCTTGGTTTCTAAATTGCTAAGCCCTTGGTGGTTAAATTTAATGTTTACTGACTTTGTCTTGTGTACATGACTCTTGCCCCGCGGCTGCCGCCATTGCGACGTGTGGCCGTTGGGAAGTTTGATAGCTTTCTTTGTTTCTTGCTGCAGTCTTGAGATGCTATGTCTTACTGTCTTGATTCGTGCTTGTGAATTTGAGGAGCAACTGATCTGCCTATTCCGCTCATATAGACCTCTAACAGGGGTGAATTGGATGCTTGTTCTCTTGGTACCCGAAGGGTTTGTCACGTCTTCTCGAGGCGTAATGCTAGTGACAACGGGAATACCTGCAGCCTTAAGCTGGGAGGAGCGATTTGTTCCGTCCTGTTCGTTTGTGTTGGCCTTTAAGTAGGATACCTCTCTTACCTTGGTATTTTTGGTACCTGAGGGGTTGGTCACGTCCTCTCGAGGTGTAATGCTGAGTGACATTTGGTGTGCGAAGCACAGAGTTAATGCTTGCGGGCTGTTTCTGTTGCTCCATAGTGAATTCCTATTAGCTTCGGCTAATTTGGATGCGTCGTATTTGTTACGACTTGGCCACCCTGGTGCAGACGTCTCCCTGAATTACGGATTCGACATAATATTTCGCGGGTAGTAAAGTATCATGCCTCACCAGGGGCTATGTGGAGTTCTTTGTTGTGGTGGGCCTTGTTTCTCACTTGTTCAGCTGTTTCATCTGACGGAGTTGTTGTCGTGACGGCTGGACCTCACTTGGTGCCTTTTAGTGATACAAAAATGATTTGTCTATATGTGTAAAGCGGCGTGTAATTTTCCAAATACACGTCTGGTGTGTTAAGTGTCTTGCTTAAGTGTGTTATGTTAATCTGCTTAACTGTGTAAAAAATATCAAATAACGCTTAATACGCAGTTCAAAGTGTAAAATAAACATGAGTACACATATATCTGTGTAATAAACAAAAACGATGGATATTTTGTACCTATTACGTAACCTTATAGTTTAGGATGTAAATTTTGAACTAAATAGTTTTATGATCGCAAAACAAATTTGCATAAAGCGCAAAGTCATGTGCTTGGTGTTTTTCTTTTCTTTCCAGCAGTTTTGTTTTTAGAACACAAAATAGTGTAACAATAATTTACAAGAAACAAGATCGTCTGAAATTATATTTACTGCATGGCATCTCTCTGTTAAAGTTGTTTGGAAGCCCTAGAATAGCATAGTGGTAATTTATTAATAGAACCTGTATAATCTGAATAAATACCCTGTGAAATAAAATTTTGTACGAAACGAAATCGTGACGCCAGTCCTATTTCTGCATTTCGTCGAACTTCTTTTACTACCAATTTTAGTCACAAGTTTTAGAAGATACATCTACATCAAGAGGAGAGATTCTCTATTTAATTCTATCTACAATAAATAAGTTATACTTACCGAGACTGGATATGAACTCAGAAACTGCAGCTTTTCACAGCATTACCTTGACCACTCAGCTACTATTACACAAACCAAGTTTTCAAGTATCGATATTTATTTTGTTTATATTTTAAAAAAAATTTCCTGCAAGCTACGCTCGCGAACCCAGTTCAGATACCGCAGAATCTAAAATCACGCTAATTTGATCGGTTTTTAAAAGATTAGAGAAGATTGAATTATAATGAAAAAACCTATAGCTATAAAAAAAAACCCCTATAAACCTATACCCTGTAAACGGGTTTCCATTCAATTTCCTTTGATTGCGAAAATTTAAGGCCGAATCAGTTGCTGTTAAGACATCCAATGATGTTTGATTAAAGAAGATCAGTTAAACATTTGAAAATAAGCTAAAATAAAATGAATTAAGTAAACAGAGTCTTTGCCGACCGTTATTTTTTAACAGCGTTATAAAACGATTGATATAACACAATTTACTACAATTGCTGCAATTTACTGCTTTAACCCCTTCAAGGGCGGTGGTTCATTTTTGGACCACTTAATTTTAATTCTTAAATGCCACATTGGCACCAGAATATTGGAATGGAAATTTTTCTTAGTCTATGTACAACGCACTTAATAGGGAATACTCATTTATTAAGTATAAATTTTGATAATTTTTACACTTGTAACTTTTTACTTCTATCATACTGTTAATACTCATCAGTGGTTCGCTACGGACATTACGTGGTTTTCTGACACTACATCAAAGGCTCAACATTGTGCCTTTTATAGTAACTGTCCTTTGTCTGACATTTTTGTTGGCGGCGATTTTCTCTTGAGGTCTGAACATTATGGTGATCTTTCTTCAAGTTAGTTTTTCTTATATAAAACTTTTATGAACATTTTTCTTTCGAACACTGAACTCATTTGAACATTAGTGAACAGTGAACTTTTATGAACATTTACACTTCATAATCTTGAACAAGGATTTATAGTCTTAACTTTTGTTATACATTTAAGTCACTTCACTTTTGTTGTTTTTATTTTTATTATTATGATGAAAGCAACATCAATTGTTTTGTAAATTTACGATTTACTATGTAAGTTCGTCAGAATATGTGCCTTTTTCCTTGTTATTTTGGGTGCTTTCCGATGTCCGGCATCGGTGATTGTTGTGGGGATTTTCCACCGGAGCGTTACATCCTATGCCATTCTTTGGTTGGTGCTCCGGTCGGGTGATCAAGTAAGTGAACAAAGGCATTTTCGTATTTCGAAATTTGTTTGTAAATTCCGGTGACATTCACTGATTTCAACATTTTACGAATAGAAGTACCTTGCCCTGAAAGGGTTAAACGCATATTAATGTATTTATTATTTTAAAGTTTCCTTTCTCTTTTAATATTCATGTGTAAATACAGTTTTCAAGACATAATTTTCAATATTTTCCTGCTTTTAACACGTACTCATTTAATAGTAATTTTAAAGTTTTTTTCTGTTTTTAATAGCCATGTGTAAATAAATTTGTAATCGTTAGAAAACATTATTCTTTACGCTGTTTTTAGAATTGAAAACAATTTCTATAATAATAGCCTAAGTCATGTGACTATCAGCAACAATTCCTTCGCTTTTCATAAGAAAGGTTTCCATTTTGATTAAAGAATCAAAGTTATTTTTTCGAATAAAACTGCATAAAAGTTGCCATGATCGCAAAGAATTCTTGCACCTTTATGCTAGCCGGGTTCAAATCTCGCCAATAGTTTTTTTGGTACTTTTCCGTTATACGGGCATCATGCCAAAATGCACCAATTATTTCAACCCTGATCGTGAAAAGGATTTTTGTACTACTTAGTTATCCCGTCGATGAAAAATCTATCGCCAAACTATAAGATTAAATGAAAATAATGGTTGATCGTAAATGTCACATTGACTTGACTTTAAGTAAGTTACACGTGTTTACGTCATCAAGTGATTTTTATTTCAACGATTTATTTGTATTTTTATTAATGTTATACTAATTTATTTATTCATTCGTTATTTAAAATAAAAATTATGTCAATTTGTTAATTTGGGGAGTGGTTTGGCGATTTATATAATTTGGCAAAGTTGGTCGATGGGATAAATAAGTAGTACCGGATTTTTATTGTAAACCATGCGAAACCTTGTGATTTGCTATTCTTTGCTATACTTTATTGTATAACAGTTATTTGTTCACTTATTTTAAGTATAATTTGTGATTTAGAAAATAGTTCGTAAAAGAAAATAATAAATAAAAAAAAATTAATAAATATAGAACAAAGCAATTTGTAACTTTCCTGCTATATATAAAAAAAAGTTTTGATTTGGAAATGGACCAATGAAAATCTGTGTAGATATTCCCGGAAGACCGGCATCCAATTTGAATGCTTAAGCATGGCCTTTCTTCTTTAATATTAAAAAAAAAAACTGTTGCATACAAAAATATGAAAATCGGTAGTATTATAGAGAAATGTTTGATAAATACGCTGATGCAGACAGTTTTCAAATCGAAGAATTATTTTAAGAGATATTTAATGCCAAAGTTGGACAAAATCGTTCTATTAAAAAAGTTTTATAGGAGCAAAAACCGTACATAGGAATTTAATCATTTTTAGATCATTTTATGCGTCAGAATTTCCCGGTGTGCAGATTGTATTTAGTTTTTTAATTTGACTCATTTTTTGAGGTTTTATTTCTATTTTAAAAAATCCCTCCCGGCTCGGGCCTACAGGCGGAGGTAGATTTCGAAGTTGAGTACTAAATTCACCAACAAAATTTAAATCAAGATTAGAGATAAACCCAGTTCCTTCACTAAGAATGAGCTCTAGGGAGCTAAACATTTTGTGAAAATTCTAATATACACGAATACACACAATCATGTATATGGAATAGGTTTAAAAATGGCTAAAACAAATTCAGAGAACCTCAAAGTGTTAAAATATGTAAATATTTTCATAGTCGGGTTTTTATCATGTTTTAACACGTTTCTTCAAACTCTATGACGTTACATATTTACCTGCTGAGGTCCAATATTTCCAATATCACGCAATATATATATTTTTAAAATTCCTCATCATTTTGAGTTTTCATGCTGCAATCTTGTTCTAGAAAACTTATGACGTAATAATCAATTTGTTGTAAATTCTTCAAACTATTTATTTAATTTATTTTTTCACGTGAAAAACCTGCAATAGAAAAGCAATTGTTGTGGTGAGAATTTTATTGTTTTTTTTTTTAATTGTTGGCAACTGCTATAACGAAAAATATTTATTTTTCGTTGTGTAAGAGCTGGTTTTATCAGAATCTTGTTAAGAAGGTATTCAAAATTTTGAACCCTCCCCATTTTCATTCTCTTGGGCCGATTTTTCCCATTTTCAATCCCCGCCGAGATATTAGCCATCTAAAAGTTGTTGGCGAGTTTGAAGACGATCCGTGCATAATTGCGACTTTTATCGTGCGGACAAAATTTAGTACATACATACATACATACATATATATATATATATAAATTTTTAGGTGGGGGTGGTTTAGGGTTCCTGGGGTCCTATAATGAAAAGTTATGAAGGAATTTTTCAAAAGTCGCACCATGGTAACGTCTGCAATAGGTAGTATTTCTTACGAAATCTACCTAATTCAAATTATCAGCATTTCGGGAGATATTTTTCAGATATTTTAGAAAATTGTATTAATTTAAACTGTTGCCAACTGTATAAACAGCGCAAACAATAATGTTTGCTTCAAATTAAAAATTTATTTTACACGTGGCTATTATAAACAGAAAATATAAAAAGCAGGAAATCATCGAAAATTACGTCATAAAAACTATAATTACACGTGAATTTTAAAAGAGAAAGAATAATGTAAAATAATAAATTCATTAACATGCGTTAGAAGTCTTAAATAGGAGAATTTACGTCACATTACACTTATTACGTTAAATGAACAAAAAATAATATTACAAAACAGTTTAAATTTAAATTGCACGAGACATTTATTTGATATTTTAAGATGATCATAATATTTCATTTCTAACAAAAGTATTTTTACGTGAATATTAAAAAGAGAAAGAAAAGTTTGGTGAAAATTACGTCAGATTATAATTGTCAGATTCAAATTATAATTCAATCTTCCGAAATCTTTTTAGAGCCGATCAAATTATCGTGCTGTTAGAGTCTGCTGTGTCTGAACGGGGATTGACGAGCGTAGCTCGTAGGGGGCAGAGCCCCCTAGTTTTTTTTTAAATAAAAAGAAAATAAATGTAAATAAACATTTATTAATGAATAAGCAACAATAGCCGGGTTACAATGTCAGGCAAAATAACGCCATTTTGGCGCCAATTAGGTACCCCGGTGCGTATATGACATCTGAGCCTATATTTTTCTTTACGTTTCGCTCAAAAAAAAAAAAAAAGTGAAAGCCATTAATTTTAAATGTTTCAGTTTTAAAGGAATGTTTTGTATTAAATAAAATGATAACGAAATAAAAAAAAAGCATTTTTCTAAGGAGATTTAAGGGAGGCCAAACTGGTCGCCAAATTAATTTAAAATTATAACCTTTTCTGAAATTTGATAAAAAATATCTGTTATGATTGAAATTTGAGTTGCCATCATTAGAAAAAAGTATTTAAAATTAGAAAAAAACTAATATTTCAAAAACTAATTTGAATTTAGAAATTCTAATACCAGTTTTGAGATCTGTGGATCAATACGGATTTTTGTTGTTAATTTCATCGCAAAGTATTCCATATTTCAGGAGAAATCGCCGTGAAACTTAATCAGTTGTTTAATCAGTCGTTTCATAGAATCGTTACATAAATTCGTTCCATTAGGATTTTATATATACTAGGGGATCGTACCTTTTTTTTTTTTTTTTTTTTTTTTTTTTTAGGTAGATTTCGTAGGAAATACTACCTATTGCAGTCGTTACCATGGTGCGACTTTTGAAAAATTCCTTCATAACTTTTCATTATATGACCCCAGGAACCGAAAACCACCCGCACCTAAAAAGTTTATATATATATATATGTGCTAAATTTTGTCCGCACGATAAAAGTCGCAATTATGCACGGATCGTCTTCAAACTCGCCAACAACTTTGAGATGGCTCATATCTCGGCGGGGATTGAAAATGGGCAAAATCGGCTCAAGGGAATGGAAATGGGAGGGGGGGGGGGTGGAGGGGTTAAAATTTTTGAATACCGTCTTAACATGATTATGATAAAACCAGCTCTTACACAACAATGACAGGAAAAAATAAATATTTTTCGTCATAGCAGTTGCCAACAATTAAAAAAAAAGTAATAAATTCTCAGCACAACAATTGCTTTTCTATTAGAAGATTTTCACGTGAAAAATTATTAAATAAATAGTTTGACGAATTGAACACAAATTGAATATTACGTCATAAGTTTTCTAGAGCAACATTTCCGCATGAAAACTCAAAATGAAATAAATAGTTTGACGTATTAGAAACAAAACAAAATATTGCGTCATATTGGAAATATAATAGACCTCAGCAGATGAATATGTAACGTCATGTGAGTTTGAAGAAATGTATTAAAACTTGATATAAACCGACTTTGGAAATATTAACGTATTTTAACACTTTGAGGTTCTCTTAATTTACTTTAGTCATTTTTAAGCCTATTCCATATACATGCGTGTGTGTATTCGTGTATATTAGAATTTTCACAAAATGTTTAGCTCCCTACAGCTCATTCTTAGTGAAGGAACTGGGTTTATCTCTAATCTTGATTTAAGTTTTGTTGGTGAATTTAGTACTTAACTTCGAAATCTACCTCCGCCTGTAGGCCCGAGCCGGCAGGGATTTTTTTTTCTTTGCATCCTTTTATATTCTGATAATTTCAGAGCTTGCACATGTCTGTTAAATTTGTGTTTTATTTATATTATTTTATTTATTTATTCATAGGGAAGTTTTTTTTAAATTGATATTAGCCGTAAGAAAATAATGAACTCTTTATTTTGATTTAAAGGCAAACGGATTAATCTTTCGTAATCAAGCTCTGCGCGATATAGATAAATTAAAAAATATTTCGTGCTTTGAAATTGCTTCTAAAACCATAGGCAATCAGTAAACTGAGATGAACTTTGCAAACAAATTTCATTTGAAAAAAAAAATCCTATTTGGTGATCAAAAAATTTAAATTGTAAGATTACAAATATGTTAGATTTGTGTTTTTTCAATATTATTCTTTTATTTGTTTATAAAAGAAGTGTTAATTTCATTAATTTGTCCTTCACAAATATATTAGATTGGTGTTGTTGTTTTTTTTTATTCTTTTATTTGTTTATAAAAGAAGTATTAATTTCGTTATGCGAAAATAGTCAGAAACAAATGCTGAACAATGTTTGTTGCTTTATGTGCAAAATGTTTATTATTATTATGTATTGAAAGTGGCACGTGATAAAATAAACTTTCAAAAAATCATGCTTAAAAATTATGTTAGAAAACGTAATAAATCATTCAATTAAGATACAGTTTTAAAACAAATTGCGTTTGAAAGTAAGTTTTTTCCCTATGCGACAAAAATTGAAAATGTACGATGGTCAGAAGATTAAAAAATTGCAGTAGCGAAAATTTCAAGATCGAAATTTGATCGTGAAGTGTTGCCATTCTCAAAATGACGTCAGTGTTACGCACAGATACGTTTGTTCTTTATAATATAGATAGATACTTAATCAGTAAAATATAATAAAGATCAGTTATTAGGATGTGGTTATCAATTGAGGCTCTTATGCTTGGTATTCAGGAATGAAACAATTTTCACCTTCTCAAAATTTGAATATGCACTTCTCATATCCATATTCATCATTAAAAAAAAAAAAAATTGTATTTTTTTTTTTTATCATTTTAAAATCATTTTATTTCAAAACTTGAAGTCACGATTTTCAGCAACATCTTTTATGTGAACAGACGCACTCTTTACTTGAGATTCTAATCTCAATTCCGGAGAGTAAAAATTTCCGTAATTTGTGTTTTTTAGACGCATTTGTATTAAAATGTTTAGTTTTATCTAAGAAAATGATCGTTTTCTTTTAAATATGACTTCATTTTCACTTAAGTAAGCATTTCGCCTAGTGTCTGAAACTTAGTATCAGTACACACGCAGAAGGAAATACAATATAGAAAATTTTTGAGGAAAAATGCGTGTTTTCAAAAGCATTATGTCATTTTACGTTATTATGCCCCTAATATAATATTATGCTCGTATGGAATTTTGCGCCACTAAACCCTATGCAGCAATTTTTATCAACAATTTTGGACTTTTATCAGAAAATGGCATGAATAAAGATAAAAATACCTCATTATTTATCTCTTGTCTTCAAAAATGAAAGCTGTCTAATTTTCACCATTTTGAAGAAATTTCATAAAATGCTTTTAAAATTAAAATATGAAAGTGGGGATATTTAAATAAAAACAGATAGTGCGATCACGTCTAAAAATGAACAGCTTTCAGTTAATATATATATATATATATATATATATTAGTAAAATTGGTTCAACAGAAAGATCAGGACAGATGACTAAAAAACACACTTGTGTTTTCAATATATAGATTATATAAAATTAGGAAAAATTAAATTAAGCAAATTATGTTATTTTGATAAAATTATAGAAGAATGTCCTAAAGATTAGCATTAAAATTTTATTGTTCGAGATAATTTTCGACAAAAACTGGATATTTTTTTAAACCTCGAATTATTTGTTTGCTTGTCTAACTCGGCGAAGCAAATCCTTCCAGGCAAAAATCATCAATTTCTCTAATATAAATCGCTATTATTTGCATGTCACCTCTCTTTTATAAAGACACTCTAAATTTTTGTAAAACATTGCATTTTATCAATGTGTGATTTCGATTACATTATTTTCAAAAGTGAAGAATTTTCACCTCTGAAGAATTTCAAAGCAGCTGGGTTGTGAAAATAACGCACTGCTACAAAACGTAATTCAGGTTTAAGAATTAAAATACACGCTTTTTTATAAAATGACGTCATCTGCATACGCTAAAGTAATCCACTTTTACAATCCCGTCTTAAACTTCGTCTCTAGAAAAGTATCTATATGACGTCATTATCACGGAATAAAAGACAATATTCTTGACATAGCCGATATTTTAATTTTAACTTTTTTTAGGTTTTATCAGAAAATGGCAACAAAAAGATACAGTATCTCGTATTTTCGACTATTTTCAGTTTACTTTCAATCATGGAGGAATGAGATAGATGGAGTTGCAGTAAGGTGCTTGGAGGTGACGCCAAAAAAGTAACCCTAAAATCCGCTACAGAAAGCCCAAACAAAACCACGTGCTTTGACACGCCTATCAATTCAAACCGGTTTAAGCCTGTATTTCTTTGCTTTCATTTTTTACCGTCGGAAATTATTCTTCAAGATATGATTAAAATTTCGATAAAAAATGACTTATGCGCTGTTATAGGATGTAGTACTAGATCAGAATGTATCAAAGATACTAATATATCACTTCACAGAATTATTTGATTATTTTATTATATGTATTTCAAATATAAATATCAGAAGCGTCGATTTTACTTGAAAGGGTAACATTCTTTCGTTATTGTCCTAAAATCGTTTGCACTCGAAAATCTAGATTTTCGATTAGTATTTGTAATTTAAGTTTTCATATATAATTTTAAAAGAATGCTTTCATCATTATATTTTATCTATTTACATGTAATTATTAATATGCTGTTAAAAACAAATAAAGACATTTAATTAAATTAGTAGCGATTGATACAGGCAAAAATGGGGGCCTATTTGAAGCGTAATTATAAAGTTTCATTCCATCAAAGAAACTCCATTAATTAGTTTGAATTACTTGAGTTTTGAAACATTATTATTTGCAAAAAAATAAGTCCACTTGATAGGAAAATTTTAGCTGTAAGAATGAAATTATTATCAATAAATGCTTAGCTCGCATTTGAGTAATTAGACTAATTTCTCAAGAATAACTTTTTCTTTTTAGAAAATTGACACACACACACACGAGAAAAAAAAAAACTTCCATCTATACTAATCCCAAAACTTTCTTCTATCTATCTCATACATGTCTACTTCGCATATCTCTACATATATCTACATATCTCTACTTCAAAATTCGCTAGCACACTCCCAAAATTAAATGGCAGTCTATACCCATCATGAGGATTCTAAAGATACAAAATTCCGTGCATTAGTTCTTGAGATATTACTATCGCTGAAATCGTGTAAATCCAGCAAACTGCAGCCTAGCAGCACCACCTATTTGGTGCTTTACACCAAAACCACTAAACAACAACATATGTGAACGTTAAACTGAATCTAAAGTTTGGGGAGAATCCGTGCATTAGTTTTTGAGATACAGCCATTGCGAAAATCATGAAAATTCTAGCGTAGCAGCGCCACCTATTGGACGATTAACACCAAAATCTAGTCAGCAACAACTTGTGTTAACATCTAACTCTGAAGTTAGAGGAATATTGGTGCATTAGTTCTTGACAGAGCTATTGCGGAAATCGTGAAAAATGTAGCACAGCAACGCCACCTGATGGGCGATTTATACCAACACGCAATTAGCATCAAGTCATATCAAGGACTAACTGAATCTGAAGTTTGAGGAGAATCCGTACATCAGTTCTTGAAATAGAGCTATTGCGAAAATCGTGTAAATTCCAGAAAATGCAGCATAGCAGCGCCACTTGTTGGGCGATTTACACCAAAACGTAATCAACACCAACTCATATTAAGGACCAACTGAAACTGAAGTTTGATGAAAATCCGTGTATTAGTTCTTGAGATACAACTACTGCTGAAATCACGATAAATGCAGCATAGCAGCGCCACCTGTTGGGTGATTTACACCAAAAACTATTCCGCAACAATTTATATTAGGGACTACATGAATATAAATTTTTATTAAATTCCGTGCAATAGTTCCTGTGATAGAGCGCCCACAAAATTTGTGTGGCCATACTGAGAAGTACTTTAGATACAGTAGTGTATCCGAATCTTTTGTGTGTCCTTGTAAATGAACGATAAATGCTATGCACATCATATTTCACCGCAAGTACATTGCAGTAAATCTGAGTAATTTCTGTCTATTCCATTATATTTCAGTAACATAATATCGCTGTAAACAGCCCCCCCCCCCCCCATATATCATTATATAACGGAATTCTTTTGTGTGCCCTGTAAATTGATAATAAATGCTTTGCAAACTCCATACTCTACGAAATGCATGTTCTACTGCACTTTATAAATGCATATCAATTTCTTTATGTTTTAAATTGTCTAGCATCATTAAAATGCACTTGAAACGATTTTTCCCATTAAGCGTAATGTAACAAAATATTTTTAACCTCCCATGCAAATGAACTATAAGTGCCACACTTTTTTTATTCAATAGCGATCACGCTATAGTAAACGTCGATAACATATGAAAAAGGTGATCCCAGTATATTTACAAGAGTTAGAGCTCGGCCAGAAGGCCATACAAACCGAAGACAAACATTTTTCATTTATGTTGGAAAGGGTTAAAGAAAGAAAACTTTTAATAATGCAATTTTTAGTTTTTATCAGATGTTTTCAATATTTCATTTAATCTTATTTTGACATTTATTTATTACCAATTTTACAATTCCAATTATTTTAAAAGCAAGCATTTATTTTAATAAATAACAACACAACAAAGGCCATTTAAAAATGTACCATTTTTTCTTAAAATATACTTCAGCTGTGATTCATCTCTTTGAATTCGTCTTATTAATACAAAATCCCTTCCACGTGCTTGTTTTGTTTGGGCTTTCTTGGACGTTTAAATTTGAGCGATAAATAGTTTCATATTGCAAACCTTTTTTAAGGCATTCTGCAACTCCATCTATCTCTTTCCTCCATGACTTTCAATAGAAATGGGGGTACTTTTGTTGCCACGATTAGAAAAATGGTAATAAAAACTACAAAAAAATTAATATCTCAAAAATAAATTGAGATACAGCTTTCAAACAAATTGCATTTAAAAAAGCATTTTTTTCCATATACGACGGTGTAAAAATTTAAAATGTGCGATATTTAGAAGTTTAAAAATTTTCAGTAGAGAAAATTGCAAAATCAAAATTTTACTTCAAATTTCAAAGTGTTGCCATTTGCAAAATGACATATCCGTTACGCACAGATATGATTGTCCTTTATAATATAGATACGTATGTAAAAGTGACTAATTTACACATTTATTTCTTAGAGTGTATATTTTTTTCCCAATTTCAAAGCACGATTTTTTACCCTTTCGCAGTTCCATTCAGAAGACAAAGGTAATCATATCTAGAATAACTATATAAAAGTAATTTACGGCACATATGCAAAATATTAATGTTTACATACTACTATCATAATTTGGCGTCTTTTATAACACATATTTTCCCCACAGTTGGAACCAAGTTTTGCTCCTGGAGCCTTGAATGCTCGCAAAATAATTTCCGTTGTTTGAACGGGAAGTGCATCGATCGAGAATTTTACTGTGATAATGAAGACGACTGTGGAGATAATTCTGATGAAAGATATTGTGGTGAGTATGCTTAATAACATAGAAAACTATATAAATCTGTCCTGTTATTCTTAAATATAATTAATGATGTATAATTATCTTAATATTTATATTTCTAAATGTTATTAAGTTAACTCCAATTGATTTTACAATAAATTTGTAGTTTAATGTGCAAAGATTAAATTATAAATTCACAGCAAACCAATTTTGTTTCACGTTCTCTAATGGAAAATTTTAATAATCACAATGAAAGATTACTTTTCTTTTATATTCCAGATAAAAGTTCTTGTCCTGAAAAGTTTATCCGTTGTCAAGGTTATTCAAAATGTATACCAGCCATATGGAAATGCGATGGTCATCGAGATTGTCCAAGTGGAGTTGACGAACGTAACTGTGGTAAGTTTTAATTTATCTATTTCTTAAATTAAAAATGATTTTATTATTTCAAATTTTAATTGCTTAAAAGGCGTACATCCAACAGAGTGAAAAAGTCTCGAACCCGGGCCATCGGTATAGCGCACCGACGTTCTACCAACTGATCCGCTAGGAACGATAACCAGCCTGGAACTTCTCCCTATGTTGGTAAGACTACAACCGCAGCACAAGATGGAATATTTTTCCGATATTATATAGATTTATTCAAAAAATAGCAGACCCGCCCGGCATTGCCCGAGGCTTGTAAATAATAACCTTAAACAAAACTTATGTTTGCATGATTTTAAATCTTTGGAAATTCTTTTAAATGAACCTAATTTCGCAGGCCCCATTTCCTTCCGCAACGCCTAGTGTGTTCCCATCAAAGTTCTTTCCGAATGAACCTGTAATCTAGATCCCTGCTACCTATGGCAGCATTTACTGGAAGTGCCCGCACGTGCCGGAGACAATCGAAAACCAAGCTGAGTGAGCCAAACCTTGTAGGAATCAAGCCCATAGAATTAAAAAAAAAGAATGCACCATTAATGTTAGAAAATGTTGGTAACTAAAGTCTAAGATAAAATTTCATAATACAGATAGTAGCTGAATTGTAATCTAAGTTGAAGGAAGCAAATCCCGTTGAAATTGGGCCCTTAAACCCGAGGAAATAACGCGCCCCCAAGTGGGGAAAGATGCCCCCTCCCCTTGTAAATTTCACGAATTACTGTTAGCATTAACCCGATATTTAATAAACGGATGAAATCTCTTATCTAAAGTTACCTTTGAAGTAATGCGATTTTTAGCAGGCGAGTGAGTAGACGTAAGTTGATGCTGGAAAAGGAGATTAATGTTCGAAAAAGGTGGTAGCTGAGGTATGGAGAAAAACCGGGCCCTGGGGGCCAAGGTGTTAATTGGAATGTAGTTGGGTATAAGAAAATTTTGTAGTGGTTTTTAAGTAGCTGGAAAACGCTAAAACTAAGTTAAAGAAATTTGCAATAGAATAGTATAGTTTTTAAAGAAGCTGCAACAAAGGCCCCAAGAACACGATTAATATTCAAAATTGGTGGTAGTTGAAGTATGCAAATTTTTGTTGTTGTTCATGTAGTAGCTGGAGAACCTAAGACGTTGTTAGAAAAAAGAAGTTCGTGAATCGGACCATTTTTAAAGGAGCTATAACAGGGGCCCTAAAGGGTCCAACTGATAGTTGAGAGCAGGGCCGTAATATGAAAACATGTTTAAATGTTGTAGTACTTAGCGTTTTAGATCTTCAATTAGTCAAAATTAATCATAGGGTATGAAATAATCATTAGAATGATATTTTAAAGAAATGCGCGAAAATGGGGTAAATGCTTAAAAAGAGGCCCTAGAGCCCCAATAAAAATGTGAGGATGTTGGTCTTGGGAGAAGAGTCCAAGACTCAATTTTAAAGTTATGCAATGAGAAGGTGAAAAAATTAGGGTGTAAAAAATGCATGGAACACAGAAAGTTCAAGGGGCCCCGGATCGGGGCCTACAGGACCCTAAGTTGCCCCAGGATTTTAACTGGAATATAGTAACAGGAGAACAACTAAATGCAAAAATGGTTCCAAAAATGAAGATCCGATTAAGAGGGGCAACGTATTAATAATTTATGGTGCAAAAGCTTCAAGGGGCCTTGTGCCGTTCCCCAAGGGAAAAGGGACTTAAGTGGCATGTAGTTTGGTATAAAGACACTTTTTAGTAGTTTTTACAGTAATCAGAGGACCCTAGAACTATGGTAAAGAAAACTGGAAGAAATTCAGATCACTTTTAAAGAAGCTTCACCAAGGGTTCAAGAAGGCGATTAATATTCAAAATTGGTGGTAATTGAAGTCTGATTTTTTTTTTTTTTTTTTTTTTTTTTTGTTTATGTAATAGATGGAGAACCTAAGATGTTGTTAGAAAAAAAAGCTGGTGAATCGGACTATTTTTAAGGGAGTTATAATATGGGGCCCAAAAGGGGTCAACTGATAGTTAAGAACAGGACCCTAACATGAAAACGTGTTAAAACGTTTTAGTACTTAGAGTTTTAGATCTTCGATTAATCAAGATTAAGCATAGAGTATGAATTAATCATTAGAATATAATTTTAAAAAAATGGGGAAATGGGGCCCCAATAAAAATATGTGAGTGTTGGTCTAGGAAGAAGAGTTCAAGACTCAACTTTAAAATTACGCACTGCGAAGGTGAGAAAATTAGGGTGTGGAATACACAAAAAATTCAAGGGACCCTGCACTGGGGCCTACGGTTTCCTAGGCGGGCCCATGGTCTTAACTGGAATGTAGAAACGGGAGAATAACTAAATGGAGAAAGTATCCCTAAAATGAAGATCGGATAAAAAGGAAGCAATTTATTAACAATCTAGTACACTAAAAACTTCAAGGGGCCCTGTACCGGGCCCCTTGCAAGTGTGCCAGGGTCTTAACTAAAATGTAGAAATGGACAGAAACTGAAAGGAGAATTCACCCCAAAAACGAAGAAGATCGGATAGAAAAGAGGCATGTTGTTAACAATTTAGTGCACTAAAACTTCAAGGGTGCCA
The DNA here is from genome assembly GCA_963932465.1 of Maratus speciosus. Classification (NCBI taxonomy): domain Eukaryota; kingdom Metazoa; phylum Arthropoda; class Arachnida; order Araneae; family Salticidae; genus Maratus; species Maratus speciosus. The sequence continues at coordinate 42,958,853 of OZ010799.1, forward strand.
GGGTCTTAACCGAAATGTTGAAATAGGGTAGAAAATAAAAGGAGAATTCACCCCAAAAACGAAGAAGATCGGATAGAAAAGAGGCATGTTATTAACAATTTAGTGCACTAAAATTTCAAGGGGCCCTGTATCGGGCCCCTTGCAAGGGTGCCAGGGTCTTAACTGAAATATAGAAATGGGGTACAAATTGAAGGGAGAATTCACCCCAAAAACGAAGAATATCGGATAGAAAAGAGGCATGTTATTAACAATTTAGTGCAGTAAAACTTCAAGGGGCCCTGTACCGGGCCCCTTGCAAGTGTGCCAGGGTCTTAACTGAAATGTAGAAATGGGGCAGAAACTGAAAGGAGAATTTATCCCAAAAACGAAGAAGATCGGATCGAAAAGAGGCATGTTATTAACAATTTAGTGGACTAAAACTTCAAGGGGCCCTGTATCGGGCCCCTTGCAAGGGTGCCAGGGTCTTAACTGAAATGTTGAAATGTGGTAGAAACTAAAAGGAGAATTTACGCCAAAAGCGAAGAAGATCGGATAGAAAAAGAGGCATGTTATTAAAAATTTAGTGCACTAAAACTTCAAGGGGCCCTGTATCGGGCCCCTTGCAAGTGTGCCAGGGTCTTAACTGAAATGTTAAAATGGGGCAGAAACTGAAAGGAGAATTTATCCCAAAAACGAAGAAGATCGGATCGAAAAGAGGCATGTTATTAACAATTTAGTGCACTAAAACTTCAAGGGGCCCTGTATCGGGCCCCTTGCAAGGGTGCCAGGGTCTTAACTGAAATGTTGAAATGTGGTAGAAACTAAAAGGAGAATTTACGCCAAAAGCGAAGAGGATCGGATAGAAAAAGAGGCATGTTATTAACAATTTAGTGCATAAAATCTTGAAGGGGCCCCGGCCCTTAAAAAATTAATAATTTGAGCCTCAGGTTCATCAGGACCTGTCTTGGACTAATCAGTCCTGTATTTTCAGACTTCTACGTGCGGTAGATTTCGCTAGCCATCGCCGGCAGACACACACACACACACACACACAGAGCGATTTGTTCTTTTATTAGTATAGATGATTTTATTTGGGTACTTTTCTAGTATACGGACTTTGACTCAGGTAGAAAAAATGTTCTTGGCGATAGAAGAAAATTTGGCAACATATTTTCTGCTCATCTATTCTCTGTTTTATATACACATCAATTTTTTGAATGTTTTGTCAATTTATTTAATATAAAGGAGTCATGTATCTATTTTTATATACAAGCAAAAGTAGTTTCTACACCAAAAACAATAATACTTCTTTATTTCCAGTGGGATTACTCAATGTGAATAAACGTTGTGAAACCTAGGGGCAACATATTTTTTTTTACTTCTTTCCACCGCTTTGTCGCTGATGCCACAAAATTTTTGCTCTTTGCTAATTCTAACAATATTATAAATTTAAAGTGCGAAATTGTTTGGCCGACGTCTGGGTCAAAACGGGTAATAAAATGCGTTTGCATTTGGGTGGATAAAGAGTAACGTAGGCCATGATTTACTTACTTTATTCAAACATATTAAATAATTACAAATTTCGCTATTTTCATTGAGAATAAGTGGAAATTTTTAATATGAAATTTAAGCTTTTTCCTTTATCGTCGCAAAAATGTTTAAATCCGTAATAATAATTTTGTTTTCCACGTGAAAAATGCACGTTGAAATAATTTCTTTTAAGAATTAAAAAGAAGATGAATATAGCGTCATACTGGAAATGAAAATGGCATTTTCAAACATTTGTTAGTAATACAAAAAATATTAATATGAATAAAATAGAAAGCAGGTTAAGATGACGTCATATTTAAAACAGAAAATTGGAATATATTTTACAGATACTGATTTTTAATCAGTAATACCAGTTACATACAGATGAGTGCATAGTTCCATTAAAAAGCTGTTAACCAAGTGATTTATTGATGAAGTTTTAATTTCGTTATGGGATATTAGCTGGAAACAAATACTGCACTATTTGTATTTTTTTAATAGTGTAAAATTTGAAATTGTCCGATGTTTAGAATATATATATATATATACATAATATATAAATCTGCAAATAACCGAAATTTATTTTACATGTTGCATCGTCAATATGACGTTGGCGTTACACACAGACATGTTTTTTGCTGTATAATTTAAGTATTGCGCGGCAGCACAATACTTATTTATTTCCAGTGTCACTTCTCAATGTTAATTTAACATGGAAAAGACTATGGAGATCATAAATTTTTCATTTTTTCTTCCCACCTTTTTGTCCCTGATGCCACTCATTTTTTATTCTTTACAAATTCTAATGATATTATAAATTTAAAGTGTAAAAACGTTTGCCTGACGTCAGGGTCAAAACAAATGGTAAAATGCCTTTGCATATGAGTGAATTATAACCCAGAGAGAAACATGGGCCAATTTGTTTTTACATTATTCAAATGTTTTTCTTAATAATTCCAATAATTCCAATTTTCGCATTTTTCATTGAAAATCAACGGACATTTTTCATAGAAAATGTAACATTTTTACTTCATTGTTGCAAAAATTTCAAAAGCCGTAATAATAATTTATTTCTTTTTAGTTGAAAGATTTTCACGTGAAATATTAAATTGAGCTAGTTTTTTTTTTTTTTTTTCAAAAATTAAAAAGGTGAATATGGCGTCATAGTGGAAATAAAATTTTCGCATTTTTCATTGAAAATCAACGGACATTTTTCATAGAAAATGTAACATTTTTACTTCATTGTTGCAAAAATTTTAAAAGCCGTAATAATAATTTATTTCTTTTTAGTTGAAAGATTTTCACGTGAAATATTAAATTGAGCTAGTTTTTTTTTTTTTTTTTTCAAAAATTAAAAAGGTGAATATGGCGTCATAGTGGAAATAAAAAGGATATTTTCAGAATAAGTTTTTGCTTTGGTAAAGTTTATATTTTAGTAAAAAGTTTCAAATAGATAGCTATTTTTACGCAGGTAGCGAACTTAGTGGGGAATTATTTAACTTAAATTTTAAAATGTATTTTTTTTTTTTCGAGATGAGAACTATTTATACCCCAAGTTAAACTTAGGTAATAATTTTTTCGATGTGTTTACATCACCCCTTGGGAGAGAATAAGGTTTAAAAATTTAACTAAATCTTTTATTTTTTATTTTTTACTGTATCACAGTTAAATATTAGCAGTAAGGATTCAACACAATTTGCATTTACATTCATAGCGTTCCTGAGTGGGAAATAGGGTATCTAAATTTAAGTGAAGTTAATTTTTTATGTTTTAATTATAAATTTTTTGTGTTCAGATTAGAAGTTTTTGTCCAAACTACCGCAACCTGCATTACTACAATGGTGAAACATTTTGAATTACACATTGGTAAACTGCATACCACATTGTGATGCAATACCACATACATCAAAGCCTGATGATGATACTCTCTATTAATTTTGAAATGCGTTCGTCTGAGTGGAGTAGTTATTAAAAAACTTGACATATTAAACAAAAACATAATTTGAAAAACAAATTAAAAAAACAAAATTTATTTCCTACATTGTTTAAGCCCGAGAAGGGACAGATATTAAGGTATTTCATTCAATTAGTTCTACATTTAATGATAAATTTTTGTAACAAATTAGTTAAGCCAATTGAAAATTAAAAAATGAAAATAAAATTCATACAATATGATGCTTAAAACTCCCTAAAAAATTAGATTCCGTTCAAATGAAATCGAAATAAATCTTAGACTTTTTTTTAAGTTTTGTATTTTGCATGCATCTTATCATTTTATGCACAATTGTCATAAACATAATACAAAATCTGCAATACAAATATTTTCAATTAAAAATGGAAGAAGTCTAGGATTTATTTTGATTTTATTTGAACGGAATCTAATTTTTTAGGATGTTTTAAGTATCATATTGTATGAATTTTATTTTCATTTTTTAATCTTCAATTGGTTTAACTAATTTGTTACAAAAATTTAACATTAAATGTAGAACTAATTGAATGAAATATCGGGCTTAAACAATGTAGGAAATAAATTTTGTTTTTTTAATTTGTTCTTCAAATTATGTTTTTGTTTAATTATATTATAGCTCTTAGTACGCGTTATATGCTACAGTTGTTAAAAAAAAAAAAATAAGGGTTACTGTAATTAGTATAACTGGCACTATGCTTGGCACAGTTGTATCTGACATGGCCCTCAAATACGTAACTATCAATATTCGTTAGGATTAACTTTGATATATATATATATATATATATATATAACCATTAATTAAACATTACCAACCATCATCAAAAACCGCAATATTGTGAATGAAATGACAATAAAATGGATACCACAATCTATAATATAGAACTGTATGTATAAAATAAAGTGCCTTATACATAATTACAAGAATTAATATGGAAGAAAAAAAGAAGAATATGGATACCGAAAAAAATTGAAAAAGTTGTATATTGAATTACGTTTTCAAGAGTACATAATTCAACGATATAAGCAAATCGGTTGTTTTCTGTGAGAAAAAAGCTGAAAGCTGAAAATTTTTTTTCTCCTGTACCCAAACAACCAATGTGATGAAGAGAATAGTTTCAAGATGAAAACAGAACATTTTCAAATGGCATGAAATGGAAAAAACAATACAACCCTTTAAATATTTAATTTATAGCATAAAAAAATAGAAATATTACACAACATACCGAATAAAAACCCAGTTTATTTTCAAAATATCCTCCCGCACATGGTATCCAAAAGCATGATAAGATTAAGGTGAATAAAACAGTTAAGTTAACACAGAAATTAAAACCTATGGATTCAGTTAATTCATTTAGAAATACCGTGATAAATTCAATTAATATAATATAAATAGAAAATAATTACATTATTTAAAATACCTAAAAAACACTTTTAAATTGTTTAATTTCAATTTTACAATATTGCCAATATGCAGCGTTTAATACCTCCTGGTGTAAAAAATTAACATTATTTATTACTTTAATAGAAGCTTTAAAAGACAAAATTTTTTAGTGCTGCCATCTATTTTGTTATTTTAAAACTATTATTATTATTCAAATGTCACAAGAAATACATAATAAAAGCTAATGAAATTAAAATCTATCATCTGCATTACCACACAAATCCTAATATATAAATAATACCCTACTACATATCATTATTCAAAAAAATTAAATTAATTAAATGTCAATAAAATGCTTTCAATATATTATATTACCAAACCCATTTAATCTACACTGAGAAAGTAAATAATTTTATAACATTGATAATATATAGAATATAGCTATATGCAGTAACATAAAATAAATTTTATATAGTAAAAATATAAAAAAACCTTTAAGAATTACTATTAAATTTAAAAAATAATAAATTAATAAAATGAATAGGAAAAAAAAAAAAGGATGTTTATAGAAGATTGTCATATTCTAAAATTCCCAATAGCCTAAAGATTACAAATATAGTGTGTGGATTATCTTCATATTAGCCATAAAAAAGCTAAAAAATATGATTTTGACAATCAAACACATTAAACCGATAATTAATCATGGAATACAAAGTTGAAAAAAAAATATTAAAAAGTATAGAGGAATAATAATAAAAAACAATTACCCAATTTTAATACATACAGTATAACATTAGTTATATCAAATAAACTTATATGCATATTAATCACTATAAAGATGGTATACTATTATTAATTAATATGATATTGTCCTGAGTAGACTAAAATTTAAAAACAAGTTAATTTGAATTTGATTAAATAAGCTAAATTTAATATGAATTGGAAAAAAAAAGAAAGAAAGAAATGTCACTATTTACATATAAAACATCAGATCAACATCCATATAAAATGCGTAATAGAAATGTAGTTATAATATAAAAGACCCATCATTTTTTTAAAATTAACCATTGCGTATTATCCAGACAACTCCACCCTCCTCCGTACTCTAACATCTACCCACCGAACCATCCTATAGCAATTTTTTATTATTATTTTACAATTTTTAATTTTTTATATAAACATATATATTTTTTTTATAATTTTTTTTGTAATTTTGTTTACGCATGTGTTAATTTGTTTTTTAAAGATCATTTATGTACTAATTGTGTATTAATGAATATATGAATTTTTTTGGAAAACCATGATTTAATGCATCATAAATTAGTTTTTTGATATTATTGTTAATTAGATGAGAAGAACATAAACATTTTATTCTATATAAATGATTAAGTATTATATTACGATGTACAGAATGATAAAGAAGAGATTTAAAATTTGTAAATGTATTAACTTTGAATTTAAATTCTTTACGTTTATCATATAAATCTGTTATTGTTTTGTTGTCTTTTATTGTAATTTGAAGGTCTAAGAAGTTAATTGTATTGTTATATAAGAGGATTTCCGTTAATTCCAAATTAGTGGGATAATCAACTGGAAATTGAGAAATTTTAAATTGATCAGTGGCAATTAAAATTATGTCATCAATATAACGATATAAATTGCGATTATTATTAGTATACTTGTGGTATACCGACGTGCTGTAAATATAATGTGTTATCTTGCAATATATAATTATTATAGATAATGAAGTTTGTTAAAGATTTAAAATAAGCGATATCTATATTAGATGGTAATTCCAGTTTTTTATAATACTTTTTAAATAATGCATTTATAATATTATGTAAATCTAATAAGTCTATATTATTAAAAAGATCTTTGAAGTCATATGTCGTTATATTATATACACAATGAAGATTTTTTTAAAATATTGACTAGTTGATAGCTATTTTTTATACAATGTGTATTATCATTGTTTGTAGTAAGTATATATAATTGATTAAGAATTTTTAATTGAAGTTTATTGGCTTTATTATTATATGTATTGCAACCAATAGTTAGAACTCTAAATTTAATTGGAGTTTTATGAAATTTGGGAATAAGAACTAAATAAGGATAATTAAAGTTAGTAGATATAATATTTAATAGTTTATAATAACTTTGAATTTTACGATTATTTATAATTACATTTTCATCAGTTTTTTGAAAAGATTTATTAGAAGAAATACAGGTTGTAAGAAGTTGGTGATAATAAGATTTACATATGATTGCATAATTATTAGGAGATTTGTCTACATATGTAATAACGTAGTTTTTTTGTAATTTAGTAATTTGTTGGAAAAAATGCTTTGTGTTAATAGAAACCAAATCAGCAATATTATTTTTTAAAGCCATAGTTAATTTTTCAATTACTAATATTTTCCATTGATTAAAATATTCAATAGGTATTGTAATAGATTGAAATTTTATATATAAAAATATCTATATCATATGTAAACTGTTTGATAATAGATTTAACAGTAAATTTAGATGGAAGTCTGTATTTAGTACCATAACCCATTAGTTTTTTCAATTTAAAATCATTAGCAATATTAAGATTTCCAGTGATTATATGTCCATGATCATTGTTTATATATTTTTTTAGATTGGGGTCATTGCATTTACACGGAAAATTACTTGCAGCAGATGTATTTTTTGAAAATGTATTGTAGTTAAAAATCTTTCTACCAATTGTATTCGGATATGTAAAGGATTTTGATATATGAAGATTATTAATAGGAAAATAACAGTTTTTATCATTAATTATAGAATTGATATTAATTTTATTAAATATATGATTTGAAAAAGTTATTATCATTTGAGTATTCGTGTTTTGAATTTTATGTTTTTTTTTTTTTTTTTTTTTTTTTTTGTAAATTAATATTTAAAAGATTAACTCTAGTCATAATGAGATCAAAATAAATATCTGAGAAATGTTTAGAAAAAGTACTTAGAAACACATTTAAATGTTGTACAATCTGTTTCTTTTTAATAGCAAATATGTATTTTCGAATTAATAACCAGTTATAATGCTTTAAATATTTACTTTGAAGATCATTAATTTGTTTAGTGATAAATTTTTTGGAAACTACAACTGATGATGAACCCTTTCCACGTTTGTTTCGTGTTGTTTTATAATTTAAATTATGATTAAGAGTAGGATAAATTGGAGAATAATCAATAGTGTTATTTATAGATGTGAAGACTTTGACAGGTCTATTAAATATTTCACTATTAAGTCCATAAGGATAAATTGTGTTGTAATATTTCATGTATGATGACTCCGTATAAAGCCGTTCTGATTTATTTTTTAGAATTTGAAGGATTATGTATACATATACAGGGTGATTCATAAATATCGAAACAATAGGCTATCTTCTTAAATATTGCCCCTAGATACGTACTTCCAGTTGCAAAGTTTCATAAAAAAAGGTGCAAAATTTGATGAGATAAGTTTCAACTCCGTGGGGGGTCTATATAAGAAAATACAAAAATTAAATTTTTATACAGCCCCCGTAGAGTAAAATTCCCAATTAGGAAAATTTTCCTTATCCATTCCTGAATTAAACACAAAAAAATTCATCTCGATATCTTTAAAATTCGCAGAGATATCAAAATCCAAAATTCGTGACTTACACCATTTATCCATGCCTCTGAGCAACGAGTTTTTGACTCATTTTGAATGCAAGATAGGGATCAGCCACAAATTGTTCATTATTAAAAGTCGATATAAGACAGTGCCTCTCATTTGGACATTTAATAGGCAGCGTATAGATTTTACGTTAAACCTTTTTTCAAAGTATGCTGGTAGTCTGCACTAGAGGTCTACACGGGTCGAAATATCTAGGGCCGGTCCCGAACCAACCTATAGGAAAAAAGTTCTGCCCTGCCTGGAAAAAGTTCAAATTGTAGCCTGGCCCGACCTGACTGATTTTCTACATAGTTTTTTACATCGATATGGTTAAAAGTTGTTTCGTATGGAGGAGTTCTGACCAAAAATACTTATTATATCTTTTCTTTTTTTCATGTTTATAATTATTATTTTTAAAGAAACGCCAAAAGCTGTGATTAATTGTTTTATTAATGAATCTCTATTTATATGAAAATTATTCACTTCTCCTTTAATATCGTTAATCCACATTCCATGTGTTGGAGACAATGAAAAATGCTATAAAGTAAAATCTTTTAAGATGGAATCACATAGGAAAGAAAAAAAAAAAGCGTTATAGACAAGTTCCCTCCTTAGGAGTTGTAAATGTAGTCTACTTTTTCTCAGGTATTATTATATTCATTTTCCATGGATCAACAGATTTTTCCGTTTAAGAAAGGATTCCGTCATAGGCAGATTTTTTTCACTAGTTTTACTGTATTTAATTTTTTTTTTGCCTTAAAATCTACTATCCTTTAAAAATATGAATTTTAAAATTTTATTGTAAAATAATGGCCAATTAAAAATATATGCATTTTTTTTTGTAAAATTTTTTGGACTGAGCCAAATTTTAGTCATTTTTGCACGGATTAGGTCAGTCAGAGATAATGATTTTAATACGGGTTGTCTCGAGACCTGGACTGAAAAATTCGCCCAGAGGAGACCTAGGAATAAGGAAGCCAGTCCCGGTTCGGTATAACCAGTGGCCGAGAGGTTCTACTCTCATGCTGGTTTCGAACCCAATCGCGCCCTTTGGACCAATCGTTTGGAGTTTTCAGTGGTTTTCTTCCAACCTTGGATATCCTTGCGTAAATACGGGTTAGGTTCCTTTAGAAAGACCTCCACGGAAGGCACCCCCACCCCTTCGGGGCCACATCCCTCGTACAGATAATTGGCCGTCATAAATCACATCAATACCCGGTTCGGTATGAAAAAATACGTTAGGCCCGGCCTGGCCGAGTCTTCAGAAAAAAGTCGCCAATCCCGGGTCTGGTCTGGCCCGGCCCCAGTATACAGACTTTTTTATCGGCTTCACTGGGACGATAAAAAGCCTGAATTTGTAAGGGCTAAAATTATGAAGAACTCTTAATCGGCATGTTAGAAAAAGCATTGTTTCAAATTATACATTTAACATTTATTTATGGACATTTAAGTAGTACAAAAAGGTGGTGGAAACGGCAAAAGTTAAACTGAATCGGAAGTTTAAGCTACCGAAAGAAGGAAGTTTAAGCTACTTTTTCACGTGCAATTTTTTAAAATGCATTTAAACATTTTATTAGGAGCCAATCAATGTTTAAAACTTTAAATGCGTTTTTCTGCATGATGTTTTTTTAATCGTAAATTAAAAAGTTGCAAACTTGGAACATGTTTTTTTTTTATTATTTTACATTAATTTTGTCGTAGCAAATTGAAAAAAAATTACTTTTGAAAATATGATTTAAAAAAAAAAATAAGTTACATAATTTTTTAAACAAATATTTTTAATATTTTTAAAATTTAAATTAAAAACAATTCCTGAAACAAAACTAAAATTATACTTTCCTCTTTAATTAAATGAAAAAAAATTGAAATCCGATGAAAAATGTTTCGAGTTATAAAGATTTTAAATTAAATCCGCTTAAAAAATACTAAACATTTAAATTTAAAAAAAATTATGCGAAATATTAGGATGTGATTTTGTTTGCAAATTATACGGTTAACCACCACATAAAAAGAAAAAAAAAATCAAAATTCTAGCTCAACAAATATATTTTTTACATGTTTCCTAGAACTCTTAAAGTAACATTGTTTCTTGGATTGCACGCATTTCAATTTGTGTCTAATCCCTTAAAACCGGATGAATTATTTAAACGGCCGTAACTCTGCGAGCTTTTCAGATATGAAGATGCAATTTTTTGTGCTTAATTCAGGAATGGATAAGGAAAATTTTCCTGATTGGAATTTTTACACTACGGAGGCCGTATAAAAACTTAATTTTCGTATTTTTTCAAATAGACCCCCTATGGAGTTGCAACTTATGTCATTAAATTTTGCACCTTTTTTTATGAAACTTTGCAATTGGAAGTATGGGTCTAGGGACAATATTTAAGGAAATAGCCTATTGTTTCGATATTTATGAATCACCCTGTATATTTTATCAATTTAACCAATTTTCAATTGATTTTTAACAGATTTTATGCAAAATCTGGTTTTGCAATAGTATAGTAAGATTTCCAATACACAGATATTAAATTAGGCTATACTTCCTCAATCGGGTTTGCAGTCAATGTTGCCGTCAAACATAAACATGTTAGCCCCAATGTTTTTTTTTAGTGTGTGACTTTATATAAATAGTTAGGCGAAATTTTAGGAAAGAGTATCCCGTTCCGTTTTTGGCACAGAAGTAAGTCATATATGCACCATATTGGCGCGATTTTATTTCCGACGCCAATTTGGCGAAAACATTAACAGCATGAACAACAATATCCGGTTTACCATATCAATCAAAATGTCGACATTTTGGCGCCAGTTAAGTAACCGTTGCGTACATGACATTGGTGTCAGAAAAAAATCGCACCAATATGGTGCGTATATGACATCTGCGCCATTATATAAATGTCTTGTTCTACATTTATTAATCAAACTTTTTTTTATTTATTGTTATTCCCCTTTCAAAAAAATATGTATATGCAACTGGTGTTCAAAACGAGGTTTTCACCAAACAGGCTTCGGGAAAAAATCGTGCCATATGACATCTGTGCCATCTGTAATATTACTACATAAAAATAAGTTACTTTTTTTTTTTTTTTTTTCAAATAGAAAAAAAATATATTTACTTTTCATTGGAATAAAGTTCACGTGCACAATAATTTTGCTGCATGCGCTCTAAATTTGATGTCAATGAATAATTTTTTCCGCTGATGAAAATGACGTACTTTAAATTTCAGTGACGTATGAAGATTAATTGTGCTTTTTTATCGGTTTTTTTATATAATTTTTAAACGGTTTGGAACTTATTTTTCATAGTAGGTGACCGCCGCGGCGAGCGGCACATCTTCTTCCGCAGCCTTTTATTCTTCTACTCTAGTCCGATTCTTTTGCGGAAGCAAGATACGTAAGTCCCCAGCCACGTCCCGAGTGAAAGACTCTCTAGCGAAAGGCAGATTGAAAAAAAAAATCAAAAATTGAAACCGGACAAATTTAAAAGGGAAATTACACAAATTAAAGACACCGAAAAGCGGCAAGGGTTAATATTATAAATTCAGTAGACTACCCTCATTGCTGCAATCAGAAACGAAATCCGACAAATATATTTTGAGTTATGCTTGACGAAAGGTTTTTATTAGGCTTTTAATTTAGTAGGCCATGGCGTTAATATCCATCGTAGCTGTATGTGGCCGGAAAGTAACATTGCGCTATGTATTAACCTTCGCTTCGCTCAGACAATTATACTTGCCAAATTGAAAATTTGCCCTTTTGTCCCTAACGATTCCGTTTTCAGATGTTTTACTGTATAAGACTTGTGTTTATTTAGTTTAATAAAATCTTCTAAGACGGAGTAGAAAGGGAAGAGGAAAAACTCCATTTTAAATAAGCTTTTGTCTTGGCAGATTGTATGATATTGTAACGTAGGGACAATGAAACTTTTACGCTTTAGACAGAATACCGTTATAGACAAGTATTGTTTTCATAGGATTTTCTGTATTTTTATGTCCCGATTTAGAATCCCTTATCCCGAATTTTTGTATGTCTCCTTCTCCAACTTTTTGTGACTCTGATATCAGTAGTCCGACATCAAATCAGAAAATCCGATTTTACCCGAATCGGTAATAGGTCGGGTCAGGTTGGTTGTAATTTATTTCATTGCGGATAGGATTCAACTTTAATTGTTTTGGGTTCGGTTTGATTTCGAGACGGGGTTTTACTTTTCCGGACCGGGTTCCTGTTAACCCGATTTTTTTTTTTTTTTTTTTTTTTTTTTTTTTTTTTTTTTTTTTTTTTTAATGCTGAATATTTTTCAGTTGAATAAAACTATATATTTGAACCTTAATGATTGGTAATGATTGGTTCGAATTCTGGTCCGGATATTTTTCGCCCAGTTGGAAATTTACATCTAATATGATTTATTTACCAATTAGAATAACTGTGTTAAAATTAATCTAGTGTAATTACGTATCTAGCAATTTCTGGAGTTCCATTATCTGAGATTCATTCTGTTGAGCTGAACCAGGTTTCAGTCCAGATGCTATAATCTTTAAGATTAGCTGAGTGAAAAAGTTCCGCCAGATTCGTCCGGGATAGCTCAGATGGTAGAGACCTGGCGGCTTCAGCCAGGAGATCCATGGTACGAATCCTGGTCCGGACATTTTTTACCCAGTTGAAAATTTACATCTAATACATCCTGATATTTCATTGCACTTGTCTGATTAATGTGGTTAAATTTTAAACCTTTTCCCTTTTATCAGTCTTTTATTTTATTGTTACTAATGTGCCGTATGGTAATAATGTCAGGAATGTTCCCCTAACTTATCAGTTTTGAAAACCGCTGTTACACTGACGTTCAAAAATGGGACGAAGTAGCCAGCATCTGTACAACAAATAGCATGTCAATTTATTTTGTAAAAATCTGAAATTTATTTCCGAATAATTAAAAATAATTGCTGAGTTTTTCATTTCTCAGAATAACAATAAGAAAAACCCAAGAAATCTACTTTAATAAGAAATGAGTATCCAATATATATAAAAAAGTAATACATAGAAAGATTTTAATACAAGCAACTAAATACTTTAACTTTTAAAAAATTTTCTCAGAAACTTTTCCAGAGAAAACTAAAAGTATCTCATCTGAAGTATTTCTAGAAAAGTAATATTCTTTATAAAGGCAATAACAATGTATTTTTGTGTTTGAATTCAAGGAATTATTAGAATAAAACTGATTTATTCACATATGTATCTAAGACATTTCTTTTTGTATTTGTTTTGCATCCCATTTTGTCAGTGAAAGAGTATCTCTAATTACTTTCTTTTTTATAGTCTTCAAAAAGAAAATTTATTCCGCCCAATCTTATTGGTTGAGTACAAAACACAAGTTAAAACATTCAGGATTTATTGTAAAATTTTAAAAAAACATTTAAAAAATGAGATTTCCGATTAAAAATAAGAAAAACCTTTTTGTCAGAATGAATATATGACGTGTAAAAACTTTTAAGGGGTCTCAAAACTATGAAAATTGGAAAAAAAAAAAAGAAAAATAAGACCATTTTTTACATATGATAGTGTAAAATATATATGATTTAAAAACAAAATTTTTGGGGGATGTAAGATATAAGTATGTTCTTTCACTTCATGTATTTAAAAATTTACAAGATGCAGAGATAGTATTTAAAGGGGGCTCCAAACTGTCAGACATTTGTCGAGCAGAAAATTGGTATAACTGCTTACGTGCAGGATTACAAAATAAATTTAGCAATTAGAATGAAATTTTTGGTGCCTACATATACTTCAGATTGTAATAATGACCCTGCACCTAAATAAATTTGTATTTGAAGACTTTTTATATTTTTAATACAAAGTTGCATTTAGCTAATGCAAAATATGGAAAATTTCAACAGTATAATCACCTAAAAAAAAATTTTTTTTGGAATAATAGAAAGCAAATTTTACGTTCAGTTTATACAGACTAACATGAAACACGTGTTTTGAAAATTCCATGAAAAAATATTCAGAAGTGTTTGAAATATCCTGCGCGTTATGACCAAAAGCGTCATTTGGAGAAAAATTACTTCTAACTTTCGAAAACGCCGCTTCAGCTATTGAGCGTGTATAATACTAAAAGCCCTAACTTCTGTACTAATGTGAATTTTAAGGATACATTTATATCAAAATGTTCAGAAAAGATAGTAGTTTAATATCTAAAAAAATTAAAATTTCGAAAATTTTGAAGCTTTAAGAATTCTGAGACCTCTTTAAAAAAATAAGCTGTTTATTGACCGATTTTATTTACGTTTCAGGGCTCTTATAATGAATGAACTTTTTAATTGCAATAACCCACACTATATCGCACCTCTTTACATCGCGCGTTCGGATACATTTCTCTTTATCCTGCTTCCAAAAAAAGAAACCCGAACCGAAGCCGATAAAGACGTTTCGTTGGCCCGAACGACACACTTTAACCCGAAACAAAAGATGAATTATAGATAGTTAATCCACATTTTAATAAAATTATGGAAAAATAATCTACGTTAGTATCTCAAATTTTATATTTTGTGTAGAAAAATGAACATTGTAATCATTAATTTTCAAATACACACCCTTATTCAACTGAAAAATATTCAGCCTTTTCTTTTTAAAAAATCGGGTTAACACGAACCCGGTCTGAAAGAATCAAAACACGACTCGAAACCAACCCGAACCCGAAACAATTAAAGTTGAACACTTTCAGCAATGAAATAAATTACCGTCAACCCGGCCTGACCTGATCCTGATTCGGATAAAATCGGATTACCCGACTTGATGCAGGACTTGTGCTTCCAGGTCCAGGGTCACAAAAAGCTGGATAGGAAGACAAAAATTAAAATAAAATGGGACAAAGACTTCTAAATCGGTACATAAAAATACAGGAAACCCTATGAAAACAAAACCTGTCAATAACAGAATCTCGTCTTAAACGTAAAAACATCATTATCCCTACGTTCGGTCTTTACCACAATTTGTTCCACAAAAAAATAACATTTTATTTTCCTCACAATGATACGAAATTATATTATGCCTATTATTAAATAGTTCCATTTTTGTGGATGGTACATTTCGTTGTTTTTATTTGTTCGGTTTGCCATTTTTATGACACGATTTTATTTGTCCATTTCAATTAAAACTATATATTTTTACTAGGGTGCTCTGCCCCCTGCAAGCTACGCTCGCCAACCCCCGTTCAGACATTGTAGAATGTAAAAGCACGCTAATCTGATCGGTTTTAAAAAGATTAGAGAAGATTGAATTAGACTGAAAAAACCTGTAGCGATCTCCCTGTAAACAGGTTTCCATTCAATTCCCTTTGATTGCAAAAATTTAAAGTAGAATCAGTTGCTGTTAAGACATCCAATGGTTGTTTTCGTGTTTGGTTAAAGAAGATCAGTTAAACATTTGAAAAGAAGCTAAAATAAAATTAATTAAGTAAACAGAGTCTTTGTCTCTCGGTATTTTTTAACAGCGTTATAAAACGATTGGCATAATACAATTACTAAAATTTGCTGCTTTAACCCCTTCAAGGGCGGTGGTTCATTTTTGGACCACTTAATTTTAATTCTTAAATGCCACATTAGCATCATAATATTGGGATGAAAATTTCCCTTTTATTAAGTAAGTGAACAAAAGCATTTTTGTATTTCGAAATTTGTTTGTAAATTCTGGTGCCATTCACTGATTTCAAGATTTTACGAATAGAAGTGCCTTGTCCGTGAAAGGGTTAAACGCATATTAATGTATTTATTATTTTAATGTTTCCCTCCCTTTTTAATATTCACGTGTAAATACAATTTTCAGGACATAATTTTCAATATTTTCCTGCCTTTAACACGTACTCATTTAATAGTAATTTTAAAGTTTTTTTTCTTCTGTTTTTAATAGTCACGTGAAAATAAATTTTTAATCGTTAGGAAATATTATTCTTTGCGCTGTTTTTAAAATTGAAAACAATCTCTATAGTAATAGCCTAAGTCATGTGACTATCATCAACAGCTCCAGGGGGATCCTTTCGCTTTTTATATTCCAGGCGGCCATTTTGGTACTTTAATGTTAGCCAGCCACAGGTGTGATAAGTCGCCGAATATTATTCTATCCCCATTATTTCGTTTATATTATAATAGTCCAAGCCATGTAACTGCCATAAACAATGGACTGATTCCTTCGCTTTTCACAAGAAAGGTTTCCATTTTGATTAAAGAATCAAAATTATTTTTTCGAATAAAACTACATAAAAGTTGCCATGATCACAAAGAATTCCTGGTACTTTTATGTTAGCCGGGTGAAAAAATCTCGCCAATAGCTGTTTTTTAACTCGCCAGTTAGCATTTTTTTATTTTTCGAGTGGTAAATTAAAACAGTGCTACTTAGTTATCCCATCGACCAAAAATCTGTCGCCAAACTATAAGATTAAATGCCAATAATGGTTGATCGTAAATGTCACATTCACTTGACTTTAAGGAAGTTACACATGTTCACGCCATCAAGTGATTTTTATTTCGACGTTTTATTTGTATTTTTATTAATGTTATACTAATTTATTTGTTCTTTTGTTATTTAAAATAAAAAAATATGTCAATTTGTATAATTTGGCTATTTATATAATTTGGCGAAATTGTTCGACGGGAGAAGTAATAATATTAAAACGTTACTTTGAAGTATTAATTAAATCTCATGAATTGTTGCATTGTCACATACGCACTGAGTTTGGCGTGATTTTTTTTTTTTTTACGACAATTTGGCGAAAACCTCGTTTTCAAATACCTGTTACATATGTATTTTTAAATTATTTTCTGTTATTTTTAAAATGAAATAACAATAAATAATAAAAAAAATTATAAATAACTATAGAACAAAACAATTTGTAACATTTTTTGTAAATAAAAAAAAAAATAAATTCAAATAAACATTTATTAATAAATAAGCAACAATAGCCGGGTTACCATGTCAGGCAAAATAACGCCATTTTGGCGCCAATTAGGTACCCTGTTGCGTATATGACATCTGTGTCTAATATTTTTCTCTTCGTTTCGTTTAAAAAAAAGAATGAAGTAAAAGCCATTTATTTTAAAGGTTTCAATTTTAAATGAAAGTTTTGTATTAAATAAAATGATAATGAAATACAAATTGAATTCTGAATAAAAGTAACATGATGCATTTCTTAGCATACATTTAAGGGAGGCCAAACTCGTCGCAAAATTAATTTAAAATAACCTTTTCTAAAATATGAAAAAAAAAATTTGTTGTGATTAAAATTTGAGTTGCCACCATTAGAAAAAAAGTATTTAAAATTAGAAAAAAAAATAATATTTCGAAAACTAATTCTAATTTTAAAATTCTAATACCAGTTTTGAGATCTGTGGATCAATACGGATTTTTGGTGTTAATTTCATCGCAAAGTATTCCCTATTTTAGGAGAAATCGCCGTGAAACGTAATCAATTGTTTAATCAGTCGTTTCATAGAATCGTTACATAAATTCGTTTCAATTCGATTCATTAGGATTTTATATATATAGGGCAGATTTATTTATTTATTTGCATGCATTTTTTCTCTTTTATTCTTGGTCAGAGAACGAGCACAAAGCTAGTGGTGTAATAAAACACTCTTTCATTGCGTTTATAAATGTTTTTAAAATAATTTTGCTTAATAAACATCAAATAAAATTTTAATGAACTTTTTTTATCTAAAAATGCTTTCGTAAACAAAATGCAAAGGGAGGGAAAAAACTAATGAAACATTAATTATCTTTTATTATGATAACAATTATGACCGAATTCATTACGCTAAAAAAATATGAAAAGTTTTTCTCATTTTTATTATAAAAATGTAAAAAAAAGAAAGAAATCAATAGCGTAATGCTTTTTCATGATAGTTTTATGTTTTAAGTGCTTGCATTTAACTTTAACAACATTAGAAAATTAAATTATTAAGTTTTTAATTATTACAAAATTTATCTTAAAATATAATTACATAACCAGTCTTCGGTCTTTTTAAATCAATTAGATTTCATTTTCGGTTAAACATCCATTTTAGCATTACATTAAATATTTATTTTAGCATTAAATTAAACATTTATTTTAGCATTACATTAAATATTTATTTTAGAACGAGGAAAATGTGTTTTCTTAGGTATTTATTTTCGTAAAGGAAGAGTACAAGTTATCATGACCGGTTCGGTATTCCAAGATATTGATGAAGAAAGAATACAAGCTCTAATCAAAGCAGATAGGTCTAAGCAGCGATATGATTAACTTAGTTTAATATTTACATTAGACGACACAGTTACAACACAGCACACATAATATAACATAATAATAATCTTCGAATTACATATTTCACAAGAGAGTCTTCGAACACAGCCCTTCAAGAAAGTACCTCGTCTCTCTCTGTCTCTGGCTGTTGCCATTCCGAGTTTCCTAAAATCTTTCGACCACGGAGTATAGGCAACCTTCACACCTTCCTTCCAGTTTCTACATGTTGGACTGTGTCCCACACTGTGAAACTACATTTAAAAGTCCTAACAAAAGTCTTACTTAAAAAGTCCTATTTTAAAAAAAAGTTCTATTTAAAAAGTCCTTTACCTGTCCCATCGAGAGCATTTACTTAAACTACTTAAGATATATAAATTCTTATACACTATATACTAAAAACACACATATTACAAAAACACATTATACAATATATAATAATGAAATAATACAAAAAATATATATACAGATTTTTTTCTACTCATAAATGCGAGATAAAGCATCTGCCACTACATTAGAACTTCCTGGTTTATGAGCATTAGAAACCGGATAGCGAGATAGTGCCAACGACCATCTCTGTAATCGAGCGTTCTTAGGAGTTCCCTCTGTTAAGTATTTTAGGGGATTATGATCCGTATGCAATATTATTGTGGTTCCGTAAGTCCACATTTCGAATCTCCCAAGTGCCCAGATTACAGCATATGCTTCTCTTTCAATTGTGCTCCACTTTGATTGAGTTGGAGTAAGCTTTTGACTGGCAAAGGTTATGGGCTTTAACATGCCGTCTTTGTCCCTTTGTATTAAACAGGCACCAATACCGGATATGGAAGCATCGGTATTTATTTCGAACGGTTTGGACATGTCTGGGGTATAAAGGTTTGTAACTTCACATAAGCTTTCCTTTAACTTATTGAACGACTTTTCAGCATCTTCTGACCATGGAATATCATTTGGAACAGTTTTTCTGGTCAGATCTGTCAAAATCTTTGCCAGGTACAAGTCCTTAAATGAAACTGTAACTTTCTTACCCTCAGTGACAATTTTGTATTTGCTTTCTTGTTTAACCTTCTTAAGAGAATCAATATCATACTTTATAGCTTTTTTCTCAATTTTTAGAAATAATAAAATTTTCTTCAGAATACTACAATACAACTTAAGGTAAAATTGAATACCTTTTTCTTTCATTCCTTTAACTGAATGAATAACATCTTTCATTTCCCTTCTTGTCATGGAAACTTTTGTTACTAGATCTTTTTTCTTCTTTAAAACAATGCTTTCCATCATTTTTTTTCTCATATTTATACTACCAATTATTTTTTTATTTTTGTAATTAAGATCTTCCTCAACTTCTTCCATTTTGACTTCATAAACACGATTAACACGCTCCGTAGTCTTTGATTTAGCTTCTATCGCATCTTCATCCTCAATATTCTCTTCAGAATATTTGACAATATTAAAACCTTCTTCAAAGTCAAACATTTTTTCAATTGTTTCAGATTCATCCATAATTTCTTGCTCAATCATAGATCTTCTTTTCAATTTCAAAATTCTTTTTAATTTCCAATTGTCTTCTCTTTTAATTTCATAATACTTAATAAACTCTTGAAATATTATTTCTGGAAAATTTTCACTAATAACACCTTTGTCAGAGTATTTCTCTTTGAGTAAACTTTCAAGTACTTCAATTGTTCTTAATTTTACCTTTTCTTCTACATTTTGCATTTTTATTTCATTCTCAAGCGTATTTTTTTTACATGTCAAAGGCTGCAATCATTCTAGGAATTCCAGTTCTAACAAAAGTTTCAATAAACGCTTCACAAGCTGCTTTTGCTGTCAACAATTTAATAGGGATTGCTTCAGGCCAACGCCTATGTTGATCCATAATAGCCAGAACATACCGATGACCTCGAGAAGACTTCGGCTCAATTGGTCCTAAAATATCTGCATTTATTACTTGAAATGGGAGATCTTGTCTTTCGACCGCTTCAATAGGTGTTCTGTCTGTTACTTTTGTTTTCCTGCGCATTTGACAACCATGACAAGCAGCGCATAGTTGTTTTACTTTTTTTGGCATTCCTTCTCACCAAAATGACATAGCAATTCTATCTCTTGTTTTCTTAGCAGCTAAGTGTCCACCAGTTGGTGTTTCATGTACTAAATTCAAAATTTCTTGTCTTCTACAGGCAGCTACAACAAGTTGAACATAATTTTGTCCTCCAGCCTTGCCTCGACGATACAATAAACCGGATTCTACCCAATAATTATTTTTCTGCCGCTTTGCATCTTCAAAGCATTTTTCTAATGTAGAACAAGCCAACTGCTCCTTTTTCAACAGTTGCGCCTGTGAAACGGAACAACTTTCCTTCTGGTCCTCGTTACCAACATTTTCGGGCAAAACAGTTGCCTCGACCGGAGTAGGAATCAGTTCCAAATCGGAAGCTTCTTTGTCTTCATCTTCATTATTTAGATTTGTTTCCAGGTTTCCTTCTGGACACATTCCCTCCACATTGAATACAGATTTTTCTTTATTTTCTTCAACCGGGGTGATATCTACCTCATCCCCTAAATACAACTTCTGCTGTTCTTTTAACAGAGCGAAAACCTTGGGAGTGATCAAAGCAGGCCCGTAGCTAGACCATACTTCCAGTTAGGGCAAAGGTTTTTCCAGGGGTGGCAGATTATTTCTTCGGGTTTTTTCCCCCTAGTCTCTTATTTGTAGTTCTTCAAAAATATATACTGCTATTTTAGGGAATTTTTTTCATTAAAAATATAAGATATTTTTAAAGTCAGGATGAATTTTTTTTAAGTTTCCTCAGAGACACAATAAAAATATATTAAAGTTAAGTAAAATATTTGGCATAACGTAAATAAAACGTTTTTCTTTTAATTAAATAATTTAAATATATACATGTTTTATGGTCGTTTATATAATACATTCAGGTACAATTTATTAAATGACGGTTCATTATATTTACATTCCACAGTAAACAGATAATAAAAAACGAATTAAGTCACTAGAACAAATAAGAAGGATGTCTTACTTATGATTCAGGTACAAGCCTCTCTGTTTTCTGTTCTCCTCTATGCTCCTTATATATCAATTAACGGATGTCCCTATTTTCAAATATAACAAGTAGTTACAGCTAAAGTAATCCCTCGCCCAATCCATCTTCCTGGAAAATGGTCATTCAAAGAAGTAGGAACGATGGTACCCCAATGAGGTGGTGCACCATCTTGTTGCAAAATGACATGTGGCTGATAGGACAATGTTTACAGGAGGAGAGGGTCGAACATTGATGACTTAAAAGCCAGAATTACAACCGCAATAGCCTCTGTGGATTCCGACATGCTTGCCGCTACCTGGCGTGAAATTGACTATCGACTTGATATTCTCCGTGCGACGAAGGGGGCACACGTGGAAGTTCATTGACAAGGGTCATGAAACTTTTTGAGTCTATCTAACCATTTATGTTATTAATTTTAATCTATCTTTATTATTTTATGAGTTATTAAACATCAAAATGGGCCCGGGAATTTATAAACACACTGTATAACTTTTAAAAAGAGAACCCCCCCCCCTTTTTTTTTCTTTTACACTGTCATCAAAGAGCCTTTAAAATTCACAATGGTTTAACTAAAACTAATGCATTGTCAGTCAGAAGCGGAGTTTCAGGAGTTGCTATCTATTCCACGAAATCACTGACCGGGACTCAAAAATTTCCAGGGCGGTTCGGCTGTGCATAAACATAGAGCCTCAGTCGACACAATCACAGGGATGTCAAATTGAATCTAGATCATCCCATTGTAAAATTGTCAAAACCTAACTTTTAGAAAACATTTCACACTACCTCTTTATTTAGGTATCTAGGTAAAATAATCCCTTAAACATTTTAAAGAATATTTCAAAGGAAAGAACACAATTTCACATCACAAGTGGTAGGTGTTTTAGTGAATGAAAGAGAGTCAATGTCAATGAATAGCATACTTAAGTACTAAACAATTCGGCTGCTTTGATGATCTTGTGACAGGCGATCTCTTAGCAGTCTTGAAGCTAGTTTAAAGTTGTACATTCTTAAATAAAAATGCGACAAAATGAAGAAATACAAAAACTTGCAAAAGACGGCAAATAAAAAGTTGCACACAGACGTTCTAGTGTTTAAAATAGATGAAAGTCTTTTAAATTCTAATGCTTGTGTTATTATCTGTTATTCTGTATCTAGTTCTGAAACAGCCGTAAATTAAGAAAAAACGTTTAGCATAAAAACTTTAGATTTTAAAATATTGTCAACACTCTATGATAAATTATACTACATAAACACTTGATACGGATCAAAATTTTTTTTGAACCAGTTTGTAAGAGGATAAATTGCAGTTCTGTGTCAGAATTTAACAGTGTTGAGAGGATAAATTGCAGTTCTGTGTCAGAATTTAAGAGTTTTGTTGTAGAACAACCTTATGTTTTAGCATTGAAATCAAATAGTGTTTTCAAATTTTTAATAAAAACAAAGGAAATTTTTTAAATGTTATCAAAGCATTTTTAACTTAATCTTAGAATGCTATAGTCCTGCAACGGTCTTTATGTCTCAAAAATCCCTTATAACTCAAGATGTGACAATTATTGAAAAATGCTATTCAATTCCATAAATAAATGGTTTAAGATATTATACATAGATTTTTCAAGACTTAATTAGCCCAAACCAGTGCTGACTCGGATTCACACCAAACAGTGCCATTTTTTGCTTGTTCCGTGTTAAAGTTTAGAAAAAATAAACACTTTATACACAGTGTTTAGTGCCGAAGTGCAAATACAAAATATTTTTTAAATTATTTTTTTCACTGTCCATATCTCATAAAGCTTCACAATTTCTTTAATTCCCGTACATTTTTAGAAAAGTGATATACGTATTCTTTACACTTAGACTGTTGTGACATTAAAGTCACATTCATCCGTAATTGTTTCAAATATCCTCCATGAGGTTCCAAGAAATCGCACAAAAACCATCATTGTCTTTTTTTCTTTTCCTATCAAAATGATGCATTTTTAAGAAAATGCTATCAATGTGCTGATATTTAAAACTGACTTTTTATTGCACAAATATTACAAGAAGGTGGTTATCAAGTAGAAATAGATTTAACTCAAGAATTCATCACGGAAGATAATGAAAACGCTATTTGGTTGTTTAGAATATCAATGAGGAATCTGTAAAATTGAAGTATGGAGGGGTGGGGGGAAAGAAGTTTTCCATAGACACACACACACATATACATATTAAACACTATTTTATATATGCGAATACTTTTCGGCATAAAACACACTGGTATAAATAGAGTTTATTAGCTCTAAATTATAACACAGAACAAATGTATACACATCTCTCTCTCTCTCTCTCTATATATATATATATATATATATATATATATATATATATATATATATATATATATATATATATGAAAGGATAAAAACCCTTTAAAATTCAAAATTCCAAATTAAATTTCAAAAATTTAAATTAAAATCCGAAGTTTCTTTCTCCTAACTTTAAATCTCCTTCTAAAACCAGTTTTACCCCTTGTAACTTTGTTTCCCATCAATACATCTTATTACTTTCAGATATCATTTTCGGACGATCTTTAAGAGTAAAAATGCTGACGTACGGAATATTCTCATTCAGTTGTGGTTAGCTCATCCCCGGGCGAGCCAGCCTAACTCTGGCATCTGATCCCGGATAATCACTCAAAAGCTAATCAACCAATTAAAGAAATGTTCCTCCCAATTTTACAACTGTGCCCTCTGCTGGAAAATATGATAAACAATAAGATATTAGCTAAAACCCGCGCCAAAAACGAGAGAGCTTGCAGATTTGAGAAGCCTGTCAAACGTATGACAATGTAGCTACTGAAAACCATCGTACGTGGCTCGAGGGGCCCCCGGCCGAACTCGCGACTCAGACTGTAAGATGAGCGGCTAAATAAAAGAGTTCGGTCCACCAAGCGGTTCCCGAGTCCCAGTTATTTAATCCATTAGTTCTGTCAACTCCTAGATGTCTTTACATATTAAAGATGGCTCTACGGACACATGCCGGAAAGTAAACGGCTGCGACTATGCTATACAAGTCCGGGGAACGCTCCCGATATTTATTCGTTACATTTTAAAGTCGGCAGCACAGTTACCTACGATTCCTCTGCCTTGCCACACAAAAAAAAAAGTTCGGCTATTAAAGAGAAAATCGAGATTTTTCTAACATTAATCAATGGAAAACGTCGTGATCAAAGGACTGTTCATATTAAGTGCAAATGATAACCGAATCATCGAACAACTGTGAAAAGAAAAGAGAAAAGAAAAAAATTATTCACTCTGATTTTTCCTCCATCAATCTCTGATTAAAGAGAAGAAACGATACGGCAATTTTACAACTTCTATTTAATTTGACTCTCTTCAAAAAGATAGCAGAACATCTGCGGTTTAGCGGTGATTCCAACTCTTACTAAAAATGACTGCAACACAAAGTCTTCATTGAGATGCTTTTTCTCTAATCAGCCCAGTGAAAAAGTGTGTCAGACTTTTCAAGGTTAAAGGTCGCAATTCTTTCTTCTCCTGTATCATCACCCTGCAAAAGTGACTCATCGTTGAATGATCGAAACTGATTTATTTTTATTTTTCAGCAGATGAATAATTGAGCAGCGAAGATCAGAAAAGTTTTATTTTGTTTTTTTTATCATTCAGAAGTTATTAGAAAAAAAATAGTGATAATAATTAGGTAGTGCTATAATTAGTTTTTCTTTCTTAGGATTCACAGGTATGTGTCGTTTTATTTATTTTTACTTCAGAGTGATGTTTTTAAGGTAAAAATACACGTAAGTTGGAAAAAATAAAAGAGTAATTTTTGCAGTAAAAGTAATTAAGAAAAACTACGGATTTCTCATTTGCAGTATTTATTTTATGTAATATTTTAGTTATAAGAAATCAGTTTTACTACATTAAACCATGTTTTTACTTTTTTTTTTTTTTTTTTTTTTTTTATGTAGGCTACGGAATTTGTTTCTGAAAGTTTAAAAGAGGAAATAAAAAAGGTTCTTCGTGAGAATGAAAATTATTTTAGAATGAAAAAGACAACAAAAAAATCTGTTATTAATGTGTAAATTTTAAAATTTTGAGTGTTCATGAAATCAAAGTAGTTTATTCAAAATATGGGTACTTTAAAGGAATATTAAAGATTTTAAACAAATTCAAATTTATTTTAAAATTTTTATTAGCTTTATTTTTTATTTCTTGTGGGATTTAAATTTATTATTAAAATTATGGAAAAAATTGGTGTTGACATTCTACATGCGCGTTAAAATCGTGACAAATGAAAATAACAGTAATTTTGTTTTCTTATTCATCAAGTGACGCATACGTGCGATCATCAAAAAATAAATTCAGTTGATTTTAATGTTGTTAGCATACTGTGAATAAATGTTGAACTAGTTAAATGATTTTAAACTAAAAATTATCAAATACTACATTTGCAATTGAATATGTGCAAATATTTAGTGTCCTGTTCCAGTAAGTATTTTTATAAGTAGAGATGAGCGTCCTGAAATTTCTAAATGTTTGTAAATAGTAAATTATGTCATTTTGTGTGTTATTTTATTTTAATTCGTATTTTTATCATTTTTGTGTAGATAAGAGTTTTTATTTCTGCATAAGAAAAGCTCAGTTAGTTTTTCAAGTATTTCTTTTTATATATCAAATTTATGCACATCATTACTCATTTTATATTTTTGTGTATAAATAATTATTATATTTTATATTATGTTACATTTTATTATTTGAGTTTTTAATTTTTAGTATTTTTATCCAGTATTTCTTTAAAAATAATAAATTTAATCGTATTAAAGGGCCCCAGTGAGTTGGATACCTCAACCACTTTTAAGAGACAAAATGGAAGGTCACGGCCTTACAATTTCAGAAAAAATATGAGCAGGTATTTAACCCCTGTCACTTTTAGAAAACAGGTGAAGGTCCCGCCCCCACCTTGTTCAAAATATTTTCCATGATTCAATCACTGGTTTGGACATGACCTTGGTAACTCCACTTTAACCGTGGAAAATACAATAGTGTCCAAACCCAAACATACAATTTTTAAAGATGACCATGGTTTCACCCCAGTAAGTCTTTAAATCAAAGTTTTTTTTAAAGTAACTTCCACCGAAAACACCCTCTACAGACAAACGGGATTCAGTGACCTGTATAATCTGAACAAATGTGGCAACTGTTGATAAAATAAATGTCCGGACAATAAAAGCTAGCTAACAAAAATTTGTCAACGGGTTGCCATGCACTTAGAAGTCTTGGTCATAATCCTGTTTGTTTGAACCAGGGTCTATTATTTTATTAATTTTTTTGTTTGTTTTATTTAGTTTTTTTTCTCTTTTCTGTTTTATTTATTTGTTTTATTTTTTTTTTTCCTTTGCCAGTAGTGAAGGATTAAAAGATTTTTACTATTTGCATAAGTACTAGCAAGGAAAACTCAGAACGTTCTGGCCTTCATCTTGAGGAAAAATGTTCTTTGATTTTATTTTACTTGCATAAAATAGGAAATTTTTATGAGCTAACAGTGAGATGTAGATGTAGTTTATTAAATTGTGACTTGGATTTATTAATGCCACTGAGAGAAATAAATACCTCAGTCTGCAAAATAGTAAATACCTTTGGTTACCAGTGAATTGCATCTGCATCTTCACTCAAAAAATAAACTTCAAGCTCATTTTTCTTTTTGCTAAAACCTCCCTGAGGTTTAGGATTGCTAAAACCTTCAAAGGTTTAGGATTTTGCTAAAACCGTCAACGGTTTAGGATCAATACTACTTACCTTACAAGTAGGCTTCCATGTAAATAGACTTCAAAATATTATTTTTCTTTATTTTCATATTTATATCAATATTTTTATTACATTATTTAATATTTACAATTTACCAATTTTAATTGTCAATATATTTTTAATATTTTCACATTTTGAAATAAAAGGTGAAGAAATTTTCAATTTCTTTCATAAGTTTACATTTCTATTTCCCTAAGTTCAATATTTTTATATTTTGCTGTACATTATTTTTTCATTTTAATACTATTTACATGTTTTGAGAATAGATGAGGAAATGTTTTCAATTTTTTCATGTTTTCAAATATTTCTATTATATTGTGTTTGTTCTAGCATTATGGAAAAGAATTTTTTTTTTAAGTTTTCCTATGGTTATGCCCAATTTCAATATTATAGTTGTGTATAAATTTATATATTTAGAGTTTCATTTTATATAAGAATGTGACAGTTTGTGCTCAAAGACTTTAACTAAAAAGCACAAACTCATTGACCAGAGGACTTGCAAACAAGAAAATTATGGTCAATACTTAAACTATATTACTTTATTATTGTGTTTTCCCATATATTTCTGATATTATTATTATTGTTTATGTTTTTTCAGCTTTCCTTTATATTTTATGGTATTCTTATATTTTATGTCATTAAATCTTTCAAGTATTATGTAAAGTTCGGTCAGGTTGTCCCAAGAGCCAAATCCTAAACTTAAGATATTTTACGTAAAAATTTAAAATCTTTAAATTTTTTCCTTAAGGTTTACAACTCAAAATTTAAATTTTAAAATATGTTTTCCAGCAGTAAAGTTCAGCCCTCACGTCTTAGCAAACTTAACTTTACCATTATATTTACTTTAAATTTACCTTTAGATTTAACTTTAACCCTAATCTGTAAGGTCGCACTTATCTGTTTTCGTATTCGCCATTCTCCGTGAGAGTCCCCCCCAGATTTGCAGGCAATTCCGGGTGGACCTCTTCTTGGAGGGGGGATATGAAAAGATAAAAACCCTTCAAAATTCAAAATTCCAAATTAAATTTCAAAAATTTAAATTAAAATCCGAAGTTTCATTCTCCTAACTTTAAATCTCCTTCTAAAACCAGTTTTACCCCTTGTAACTTTGTTTCCCAGCAATACATCTTATTACTTTCAGATATCATTTTCGGACGATCTTTAAGAGTAAAAATGCTGACGTACGGAATATTCTCATTCAGTTGTGGTTAGCTCATCCCCGGTCGAGCCAAGCCTAACTCTGGCATCTGATCCCGGACAATCAATCAAAAGCTAATCAACTAATTAAAGAAATGTTCCTCCCAATTTTACAACTGTGCCCTCTGCTGGAAAATATGATAAACAGTACGATATTAGCTAAAACCCGCGCCAAAAACGAGAGAGCTTGCAGATTTGAGAAGCCTGTCAAACGTATGACAATGTAGCTACTGAAAATCATCGTACGTGGCTCGAGGGGCCCCCGGCCGAACTCGCGACTCAGACTGTAAGATGAGCGGCTAAATAAAAGAGTTCGGTCCACCAAGCGGTTCCCGAGTCCCAGTTATTTAATCCATTAGTTCTGTCCTAGATGTCTTTACATATTAAAGATGGCTGTACGGACACATGTCGGAAAGTAAACGGCTGTGACTACGCTATACAAGTCCGGGGAACGCTCCCGATATTTATTCGTTACATATATATATATATATATATATATAATAAAATTGAAATAACAAATATATGAATAAAATGGTAAAGTTCTAAAGATGAATTAGAAATGAACATAGGAAACCAGTATGTAAAATAAGGAACTATGAATAACTCACAGAATCTTCAGAGGAGCTTGTGAGTTCATTCATAGAAGATGCGTTATTTCATCCAATTTTGTTGGCATTAAGCCTAAAATGACAAAATTTAGCTCCTTATAACGCAAAAATAACAGAAAACAGATAATAAAAAATCCAAGAGATCTAAAAAAGTTACACTTCACACAGGATATTAAAAATTAAGAGAGCAAAATAAATAAATTAAATACTAGGAAGCATAACTGCAGCATGACTGGATGGTAAAACAGAGTTAGGACTATTTTAACATGTGGGTCTACAGTTGATTATCTGACTGAAACCCATAACTTTGGTGCCATCAGGTGTGAGAAAGGAAAAAATGTAAATTGGAATAGGATGATTAAAAATAATGTTTGGTGCTGCCATCTTTACCCCCAAAAAAGAATGAAATTGATTGAAAAAGTAATATAAAGAATACGAGTAAATTAATAAAAAATAAAATAAATAATTATATAAAAATAAATAGAAGGGCAATTGATTAAATTAACTAAATTAAAGACAAAATATTATAATATAAAAAATGAGAATATAAATAACATTTAAAAAAAAAACAGTGAGGAATATTTTGAGATAGTAAAATATAGCCTTGTATTATGTAACTAAATGTGAAAATTTAAAAAACAATGAGGAATATTGAGATAGTGAAATATATCCTTGTATAATGAAGCAATATGTGAAAATTGTTGAGAAATTTATGATGTTAAATGCATGAAACCCCGTGTTTTTTATTTATTTTTTTTTAAATATATCCATACAATATACAAGCATATATACATACACATATACAGGTTCACACATATATAAACATATAAGGTTTTAAACTTTTTTTAGCATTCCCAACCTCCCTCCATAATGGTTTTATTTTTTATTTTTTATTAAATAGTGCATAATGTATGGGAAAAACATACACTCACACACATACATTTTTTTTTATTATATATAAATCTACATATACATATATTATACATATATATATATATATACATATACATATATATATATATCACTATTTTGCAGGCTCAACAATACGAATTTTTTTTTTTACAAATTCGTGCCATTATATTTATACATAAAAGCATAAATTTTAGAGGCATTACTACTTAAGTGATTTAGAATCGAATACTGTTTTTCACTCTTTCTATCTTATGATGGGCTTGCCGCCAAAATGTCGCCTTGCAAAAAGCGACATAATACTTAGCGTTTTTTTTTTTTCATTTTTTATTGATGCTTTAGTTGTTCTTGGAAAACCACCAGAAAGAGCCTATTCCAAGAAAAAAAGAAGTATCAAAATCTAAGCATTTCTTCTAAATCTACTCGTTATTAAATACTAATTCCTTTGCTGAAAGCCAGTTAATAAAAAATGACAATTTGTGGGAAATCCGTTATCATTCAACAGCTTTTAGAAAGCAGCTAAAAATCAGCTCACTTTATCAACGATAGCTTTCTAAATTTCCACTATAGAGCTGCGCAAGGTGACGTTACGAACAGGTTTTTGCTGCTGCTGTAGGACAGCTATCGCTACCTTTATCAATGCTTTTTCGATTTGTGTGTCCTACAGCTTCTTTCATAGTTCTCCGGTAAAAGTCACGTGATGTGAACTGCTCTATATTTGACTGATTTTTTTTTATCAGTTGCTTCATAGAATCGACTATTAAATTATGAAAAAATATACTTGGTATCGTGCGAGCATGCACAGATAAAAAATATTTCATACAACTGTTCATATTTCAGCAAATGTTTAATATATATTTATATTCCAATTGCACTATATTATTTTTACTACATTTTGTCAAATTTTCTAAAACTCCCGTTACATTTGGTATGAAACCCTGCATGATATAAATAAAAAACAAGAAAGAATTTTTTGAACTTTCCATGAATAAACGTGCTATTCTTACACAAATGAATGCACATATTGTACAATATCTACATATTCGTGAGCTATAGAGTTAGATCATTTCGTGCATTTTATTTTACAGGGTGATCTCAAATATTATTATTGTTATTTGATTTTTTGTTGGACCCCTAATTGTATCTCTCATCAATTCGCCGTTGATAAATATAAAGTCAACCATATTCTTGATAATCATGAAGTTCCAGAAAAATCCGACCAGAATATCTTTAACTATTCGACAAAATGTCAATTGAAAGTGTCCAATGATTAATGGCTATATAGTGTATATTGATATCTGCACGTAAACCCCTTTAAAGAAAATTAAAAAATAATATTTTATGAAAGAGAAAACCTTTTATTGTAAAATCGGAGTACTGTTAATTAAATCATATTGTTACATTTTTCCTTTTATCCCTTAATTTATTATTGATTGATATTATTTCATTCCTTGAAGATTCTTTTTACTTTAAAATGAAAAGTTACTTATGTTATGTTAGATAAAATTCATTTAAAGCGAAATACATGAAAATTTTCCATGCAATGTCGAAATATTTGCAAAAGCATCAAAGAGCGTATTGGGTTTTTACAAGGACCTCTTCCCAAAGCAAACAAGTAAACATAACAAAAGAGAGAAAAAAACCCTAATGCGTGACATTTGCTGTTTGTTGTAATCGGACCAAGTTTCCATGACAAAAGCATAACTGCCATGTACAAGGAAACAATATTGCAGGCTTTCACTGTAATTTCAGAAGTCTTTGGTTTCAAAACCGCCTTCGAACGATAAATTTCGTATGGTGAAAATTGTACAAAGAAAGCAAGCTTTAGGGAGATAAGCTAATCCAGATCTGCTGTTGAAGTGCTATGGGATAATTTCTACAAAGTAAAAAAGCGAGGAATGCACAACGCTGCAATCTCTGACAGGTCTGAGAAAGAAAAAAAGGTTTATAGATGAAAATTTTGCTATTTTTGTTTCTAGTCTAAAAATGAAATTTAGGGGTAGTGGGGGAGGTCTGGCATGAAAGAACAAATATGGAAATTTGATGTTATATTACATAACATTTTTTAAGGGAAATACTGAGTGATAAAATGATCGGAATGTCGAGCTTCATGCTAGATTGGACAAAAAGTGGAGAAAAAATGGAAATTTAATGTTTTGATCGAAATGTAGAATATTGCGCTAGATCGGGCAAAACTTTTTCCAGGTCGGGCGTTGCCCGACCTGGCCCCTACCTGGCTACGGGCCTGGATCAAAGCTTCTTCGTGTAATCCTTCCACTACCGCAACCTGTACTCGTACATACGGAATAACCTCATCTTCTGTCCGAAGAGTGAGCGGAACGGAGACAAGCTTTGCTTCTACAGGACTCCCTATTGCGGGTCTCAAGAATACTTTTCCACATGACTGCAAATACTCTTCCGGCACCACCGACTTCCGCAGCACTGTAATCTCCGCACCACTATCGATGATTCCCTGAAACTTCTGGTTACCGATTCCTAGATCTACCTTAAGGAGTCTCCCATCTGTTTCTTCCACCGGAATATTCACATTCAAACAAATTGCATTTAGACCCTTTTTCTCAAGATCGCTTTTGGAAGTTTTTCCTCCATCTTGTTTTACTGTATTCAATTTGGAACAATATTTCTTCACATGCCCTGCCTTACCACATGCGAAACAGGTATATTTTGTGCGAAATTATCTTTTCTCTCGTTGCACTCCGAGAGATGCTTCAGTCTTAGGTTCAAATTTCGGTTTACCATCTTTCATATCTTTTTTTGATTCCGAACTGTAATTATTCCAACTTTGATTTCGAGAGTTAGATAAATTTTTCTTTGGAAATTCTTTTCTTTTGAAACCGTCGGTAATGCTCTCGTAATCATCAAGTTTTTCTGCTAATTCTAACGGTGTCGTAAATGTGAGCCAATTTTCCAAGAAATGTTCTCTTATTTCTACAGGCACACGAAATTTTAATTGTTCGGTTACTATTAAGTCTTTTAATTGCTGGAAAGTGTTAATATTTAATTCTGTGATCCATTCAGTAAAATAACTTAAAAGTTCTTGTGTATAATTCCTCCATGATTTTTCATGTGTTTTGTGATGTTTGTAAAAACATTGTTTTAATTTTTCACTGTTTAACTTGTATCGCTTTAAGATAAGGGTTTTTACAAAATCGTAATTAATTGCATCTTCCGGAGATTCTCTAGCTAGCATATTTGCAATTTCCACCGGTAAAACTGCCAATAGGTATGCTACCCAGTCTTTCTTTGGTACTTGTGCCATTTCGGCTCTTCTTTCAAAATTTATCAAAAATAATCCCATCTCATCACGTTTTTCATCAAACTTCGGGACAATCTGTGCTAATTGAATTTTTGGAGCTATCTCAACTTTTGATTCATTTCTTTGTTCCGGAAATTTCTGTAATTGTTCCAGTTTTTTCATTTCCGATTTATGTTCTCTCGCTTCCCTGGCATTTCGCTCCTCCGTTTCTTCTTGCCGTAATTTTTCTTCCCTCTCTTCTTGACGCATTCTTTCTTCCCTTTCTTCTTTCTTTTTCCTGTCCTCAATTACAGAACTGAAAAATCCCCTAACAAACTCCTCTTCATAGTCCGGCACTTCTAGTATAGCTTTTTTCATATCTATAATTTTTTAATTTTCGGCATCCTGAACTCCAAGTTCAATCGCTACTTTCTGTAAATCTTCTTTTCTACTACCTTTGCTTAAAAACGCCATATTTGATAAACCAATTTTCAAAAATCGAAGCAATCAACAATACTCAGTGTCTCTACCCTAATTGGAACTTTCCCTAAGAACGCATTAAACCAAACTTAATTTAAACCTGAACATTATTTTGTAAATAACCCCTCAAATTGAATGAAATTTATTTTATTGAAATACTTATATTAGTATTACTGACTAAATTCAAACACATTTGCACAATAATAATAAAATATATATATATAGAAAACAATTTTTGCAATAATTAAAATATACTTTTACCCATATGTCAAGTTAAAAAAATAAAATATTTGCGTTCTCACAAAATAAGAATTTGTCAATGCTTTGCGTATTAATTTTTAAATACATCCTTCAAAAATACATAATACATTAACAATTTTCTTTTTAACACTTCAATCTCTTACTAAATTATATTTCAAAACGAACCAAATATTTATAAATCTCAATATTAAATTAACACCTTTTAATTAAATTAAATTCTATCCAAGATATGAAAATCTTTTTCTTTATCTTGATTTGAAATTCAAATCAAATCTCTTCATGCATCTCACTTTGTAGATCAAAAATAAAACCACACACACACACACACAAAAAAAATAAAATAAATGAATGCTTAATATTCAGCGACAATTAAAAAAAAAATAAACAAACAACCCAATCCGTAATAATCAAATTTATACATTCTCCGTTTCACTGAACAACTCAACTTTTATTTCAGTTTGAATGAGTCATTTCAAAGAATTCCAGAATAATACGTAACAAAAAATAAATAAATAAATAAAAAATAAATAAAAACACTTTCTCTACATACTTAAATAGCACCCTTTTATCTTAATCCCAAAGATAAAAGAATAAATAAAAACATTTGAGATAAATCTGTTTCTTTTTTTTTTTTTTTCCAAACGATAATTTACTTAGGTAACACTTTTCAGTTATTCTAGTGCAAAGTTTATTCTTAGAGAATAAATAGCTTCATAGACAGACGTGTTATGAACTTTTAAAATGACAATTTTAACTCATTTTTATGTTTCTTTTTCTTTTCTTTTCTTTTTTTTTTAACACAATAACTAGAGAATATTTATTTAAATAACAGAATTTAAACTTTCATGCTAAACATAGATATTTTTAAACACCATTCTATCTGAACATTCGATCAATTTAACAATCATGATACATAATTCTGCATTCATATTATGAAATATACCATAAAAATATAATACTTAAGTTTTACAAACAGCGCAACATCAATAATTATTCATTTTTCAAACGTAATTACTGAATAAGATACTATATTTATTCTATTAATTGAATAAACATTAACCCGTTGTTTCAAAGCCTAATATAAAACATTTACACTTTAAATAACAATTTTAATAACATACATTTGAAATATGGTCTCGATGGAATAAAAAATATATATATACCTTTGTGATAGCCAGGCCTGCTATCAAATTTTCTTTGATGTCGATTAAATACGATGTACGCAACTTTCTTTGCTGTCAATCAAATACTATCGAAACAACTTTATTGCTGTTCACAACACCATTCCACGATACCATTTAATTGGCAGTAACACTGCTTTTGATTTTTAAAAGCTGAAAATCATCATCCTAGTCGTCTGCGCCATTATCATGATCGGTTCGGTATTCCAAGATATTGATGAAGAAAGAATATAAGCTCTAATCAAAGCAGAGAGGTCTAAGCAGCGATATGATTAACTTAGTTTAATATTTACATTAGACGACACAGTTACAACACAACACACATAATATAACATAATAATAATCTTCGAATTACATATTTCACAAGAGAGTCTTCGAACACAACCCTTCAAGAAAGTACCTCGTCTCTCTCTGTCTCTGGCTGTTGCCATTCCGAGTTTCCTAAAGTCTTTCGACCACGGAGTATAGGCAACCTTCACACAAGTTAAATTAATTCTAAATTACTTTGAAGTTTGAAGCATGAATTGCTTAACCCCTTCGGGACGGGAGCCTTTTACGAAATTTTTAATCTTTTGTCACCGTTTTTTAAAAACAGAAATTCGTATCTTCTTGAATCGATAAAATGCGTTGATTAAATAAGGCAAATTTTACAGTAAAATTTTACTGGTGAGGAAAAACAATGATTCTGAGCGCTTCATGCGGCACGCATACGTGTCGCTCGTCCCCAACGGGTTAAACATGTCCTCTTTTGTTTAAATAGAAGTACCCACTTGTAAAAGATAGATGAAAAGGTTTTCAAAACGAGATAAAATAAACTTACTTTTCATATTAACATCTAATAATACAAGGAAAGTTTTAAGCGATAAAATAAATTCAGTTCTTAGACTGTCTTTCATGATAGTAAAATCTTATATTTATATTGTTAAATAAATATTATAAAGATAATAGAACAAGTCTCAGACTTCAAGTACTTGGGATGTGATACTACATATAACAAAAATAAAGACTTGGAAACATACTTGCGGATTATTGATCAGAATTCTAAAAAATAAAATACGTACAGAAACTGAGCTAAAATTTTATAAAGTAATGGCAACGCCATCACTTCTGTTATGGTTCGGAGACATGGACTGTTAATACCAAAGAACGATCCAGAATACAGGCTTCAGAAATGAAGTTTTTAAGATATGCAAAGGGATGCACAAGAATTAACAGGCTTACTAATGATTCCATACGCTCAGACTTAAAAATATACAACATCAACCACAAAATAGTAGATTATCAGAATAAATGGAAGAATCACGTAGAGCGTTTGAGTAATGCCCGATTGTCAAAAAAGCTTCTTAATTACAGACCCAGGGGTTACCCTGACCGAGGAAGACCTACGCTCCGATGGATTGATCAATGGAACTGGAACAGGCTGATTTAGCCTAACCCATGCTGAAGATGATGATGATGATGAAATAAATATTATCTTAGCAAATCATAGGTTTAAAGTACTGATTCTAAACACAAATACAGTACTAAATATAACTTTTTAAATAACAAATGCATTAAAAGGCGGTAGTCGCAGCATGCTTCTAAGGATATCATCTTCCTTCATTCTGTCTTCCTTCATTTTTCTTATATATATATATATATATTACATACCTGCTGGACAATTAGTAAATCCTAATCAGGCAGTGGTGAGGTTGCATAAAATTCGTACCACCTAGTGAAGGATTGCTGCTGGAGGCATCAATACGGTAAAATATTGGCTGATGTGAACATGCTGAGTACCCTTCAGTTGACCAATTTAATCAACTATATTGATTTGTTTGTAGTAGCGAGATTGGCTACGTTCAATCGAAATACCAGCGTTTCATGATGCAGTAAATGCAGGTCAGGCCGTACGAGAGGTAAGTAACTGATTAAGAAATCCGGTAGTTTTCCCATTAAAACAGAGGTCAAAAATCACTTGAAAATGTTTATTCAATCACACATAAAAAACGTGAACAATTCCCACATGGCGAGAATTTTCGCAGAGCCTTCAGTCTAGAGTACGAATTGATATCCCATGCTAAACAGATCTTAATGACAAATTCAGATATTCTACTAGACTGGGGATGTCAAACCTATGGCACGCGTGCCGAACTTCGCACGCAAGAAAAATTCTCTGGCACTTGAAAAAACTTATAGATTATATTCAGTTTATGGAGTATAATCCACTTTATGTTTCTTTTTCAAAAAGTATCGTTTTGCGTAACAGGTATATAATTTACTTTAAAATAATCCGTTACTTTCGAATGAATTAAGGTATTATAAATTTCAATGAAAGCTCCTTGTATTGTCCTATTCTTGCCAAACCATTCAACATATAGTGCTTTCCAAATCATTTTGCTTCTCTATCAAATTTGAAAAGTTTTATTTTCTAATTCAGATTAAGAATTCACACTCTTCTAATTCATTCTTTCTTCACACTCCAGCGTCTCATGTTGCGCCGCTGGAGTATGTGCTCATGAAGACTTCTCCATCTTGTGCTGCAGTAGCAGCCTTACCGACTTATATAAGTGAGAAATGCCAAGCTGGACATCGTCCTTGTGGTTTAGTGGTAGAGCACTGGAGATCTATTCCAGGGACCCGGGTTCGATTCCCGGCTTGGACATTTTTCACTAAGTTGGCTTACGCTTTGTAGCAATGTGATAATTCACATGATTAATATTCAATAATTTTCAAGCGTAATTTCACTGCTGAAATGTAGTTGAAAAATTAATTAAAACATTTTTCCCTATTTTAAAATTGGTGATTGTCGTATTTAATTATAATCTGCATTTTTTATAAAGAATATCAAAATAGAACGTATGCCGAACGCATACCGTACTGGGGGCTAATAAATGTCGTAAATGGCTTAGTGTATTTGGAGGGAAAAAAGGTGCAGAAAAGTTACCGATGACTGGCACGTGGCTATCTGCATTTTGTTAGTTTAAATTCGGGGTGCACAACCTTTTTAAGAGAAGGGCCACTTACAAAAATATCTGGGTTGTCGAGGGCCGCATCAGTAACACAGAGAATATTCTATTTCGGGAAGGTGATCTGTGGCAAATGAAAAACGGATCGGATAAAAAACATGGTTTCATAGGGGGCAGGGAGGGATTACCCCTCTAGGTTCCCCTTCCCAGTCATCTTATCCAATTTAGATAGCAAGGATATACCAACAATTTACGTTTTTACATATAACAGAGGTATAGGGAGGATTATTTTCAAGGAGTGATAATATTCCTTGACTTTATTAGGGAAAGTAAATTTTGCCTTATTAAAAGTGCTAAAAAACAAACATGGGCATGAAAGTAGCTAGTGCCGAAAAAAATTAGAACTTTATGAACGAATGGGGGGTAGAGGAGCCGATCAACGAAATTTGAGATTTTTGGGCACCCGATCAAAAAAATTCGCTATTTTTCTGCGCCCAATAAGCGAAATTTGCAATTTTTCCGCGTTTAATAAGCAAAATTTGCAAATTTTCCGAAGCCGATTAACGAAATTTGAGATATTTTCCGCGCTTAATCGACAAATTTTGTTATTTTCCGGACCCGATCGACGAAATAATCGATTTTCCGCGTCCAATCAAGGAAATTTGCGATTTTTCTGATCCTGATTGACAAAACACGCGATTTTTCCATGCCGATAGACGAAATCCGCGATTTTTCCGCGCCTGATCGACAAAATTTGCAAATTTTCCACACTTGATCAACAATATTCGCGATTTTTCCACGCCCTAACAACGATATTCGATATTCTTAACTGACTTTGACAAAATTTGCAATTTTTCCCGCAGTCGATCAGCGAGATTTTTCTGTACCCGATCAACAAAATCCTCTATTTTTCTACACCCGATCAACGAAATTAGCGATTTTTCCGGACCCGATCAAAGAAATTTGCGATTTTTTTGCACCTGATCTTCAACGCGATTTTTCTGAGCCAGACTGAAAAAACATGCAAATTTTCCCTGCCGATGGACGAAATTCGCGTTTTTTTCACGTCCTATCAACGATATTCGCTATCTTAACTGACTTTAATGAAACTTGCAATTTCCGCCGTACCCTATCAACGAGATTTTTCTGCACCCGATCAATAAAATCCTCTATTTCTCCACGCCCGATCAACGAAATTAGCGATTTTTCCGGACCCGATCAAATAAATTTGCGATTTTTTTGCACCTGATCGTCAACGCGATTTTTCTGAGCCAGACTGACAAAACACGCAATTTTTCCGTGCCGATGGACGAAATTCGCGATTTTTTCACGCCCTATCAACGATATTCGCTATCTGAACTGACTTTAACGAAATTTGCAATTTTCGCCGTAGCCGATAAACGAGATTTTTCCGCACCCGATCAACAAAAATTGGAAAAATTTCCATGGCTGATCGACGAAATTCGTGATTTTCCTGAACTCGATCAACGAAATTCGCTATTTTTCCGCGCCTTATCAATGAAATTCGCGATTCTTAACTGACTGACGAAATTTACAACTTTTTTCCGCGGCAAATTGGCGAAATTCGCGATAAACTGATGAAACTCAAGATTTTCCCTCAGCCGATGAACAAAATTTGCAATTTTTTCGCGTATCATTGAAAAAATTCGCGATTTTTCCGTGTCCGATAGACGAAATTTGTGATTTTTCCGCGCCTCATCGACAAAGTTTGCGATTTATTCTTGTGTGATCG
Source organism: Maratus speciosus (assembly GCA_963932465.1). Lineage (NCBI taxonomy): Eukaryota > Metazoa > Arthropoda > Arachnida > Araneae > Salticidae > Maratus > Maratus speciosus. Next base: position 42,999,102 of record OZ010799.1, read on the forward strand.
ACGAAATTTATGATTTTTCCTTCCTGATGGACGAAATTAGCGTTTTTCCCGAGCCTGATCGACAAAATTTCTAGATTTTTCAGCACCTGATCAATGAAATTCGCGATTCCCAACTAATTGACGAAATTTGCAGTTTTTCTCCCGGCAAATTGACGAAATTCGCGATTAAATCTCGCGATAAACAGATGAAAATCAAGATTTTCCCTCAGTCGATCAGCAAAATTTGCGATTTTTCCGCGTGTCATCGCCAAAATTCGCGATTTTTCTGCCCGATAGACGAAATTTGTGATTTTTCCGTGCTTCGACAAAGTTTGCGATTTATTCTTGTCTGATTGACAAAATTTGCGATTTTTCCTTCCCTGATCGACAAAATTTTCGATTTTTCCGAGCCTGATCGACAAATTTTGGAAGGTTCCACTCCCGATCAATGAAACACGTGGTTTTTCCGTGCCCGATCAACGAAATTCGCGATTCTTAACCGACTGACAAAATTTGCAGTTTTTTCTCCCAGCAAATTGACGAAATTCGCGATTTTTTCGCAGCCGATCAACAAAATTTGCGGTTTTTCCGCTCGTCATCGACAAAATTCGCGATTTTTCCGTGCCCGATCGACAAAATTCGTGATATTTTAGTACCCGATCAACAATATTCGCGATCTTTCCTTGTCCGATCGATGAAATTCTCGATCTTTCCGTGTCCGATCGAAAAAACGTGCGATGTTTCCGTGCCCCATCAACGAAATGTGCGACTATTCTGTGCTCTATCAACAAAATTCATGATTTTTCCGAGCCCGATCGATGAAATTCGAATTATTTCAGGACTAGCGATTGACGAAATTCGGGATTTTCTATGTTTATATCTACCATATATCGGCCGGCCAATAAACAAAATTCACGAATTTTAACTGATTCACGAAATTTGCAATTTTTTCCGCGAAAAAGTGAAAAAATTCACGATTTTTTCCTGCAACCTATGGGTAAAAATTGCGATTTTTTTCCCGTTATAAATTGACGAAATTCGTGGGCCACAAGTTAACTTATCGCGGCCACTTTTGGCCCGCGTGCCACCGATTGTGCATCCCTAGTTTAAATGGTCCGACTGAGGGCTATTCCAACCCAATGTCCATTAAAGAGTTATCAAACAGATGTGACAGACAAGAAGAAAATACATACAGTGGCTCCCAAAAGTGTTCTTACACTTTAGAAATTTATAATAAAAAGGAATTTCCCTGGAATTGAATTCGAGTATGAAGTCCAATATTTTTCCACATCATTTTTATGTTATTCTAAATAATGCCCAAGGTTTCTTTTTATTATTGACTGATTTTTTTTAAATTTAAAAATGAAAACGGAATTAGGAACAGAAAGAATACACCACAAAAGTGTTCGTACACTGAAACATTTTGGAATAAATTAATAATTAAAATGATCGTCTGTCGCATTATTTTTATTTTTGCATTGTGGGGACATTTAAAAGATCGCTTGGCTTTAATTTTGCGAGCTTTCTCCATAATATTCTATTTTTTATTTAAAAATGGCTCGTAGTCGTAAGAAATAACTCACAGCATTCCAAAATTGATTATATTTCATCATAGTAGTGATAAATCAGTTCGGAATATTGCTAAATTACTTAATTTAACCCATTCTATGGTGCAGTATGTGATAAAACGCTTTAAAGAAGAAAATCGGATCGAAAACAAGGTAAGAAAATGTTGTCCATCAAAGTTAACACAACATGATCAGAGATTTATAATGAGAAAAATTGTAAAAAAATCCGCGTTTAAGTGCTGTAAAAGTTACTACAGAATTTAATGAAAAATTTTCTATTTCAATTTCACCTGAAACTATTCGATGGGTGCTGATATCATCTGGATTAAATGGGCGTTCTGCCGGTAGAAATATTTTTGTTAATGAAAAGACAGAAAGCTTAGGCTTTCCTTCGCAAAATCAATGATAGATAAACCGAAATCGTATTGAAATAATTTCTTATTTGCAGATGAAAGTAAATTTAAAATCTTTGGTTCCGATGGCCGTATAATTGTATGGAGAACAAAAAATGAAGAACTTAATCCCAAGAATGTAATGTAATTAAATAATAACTCGGAAGATCTTTAAACTACTTTAATGTATAAGAACTCAAGCGCGCGATATGTACAGCAACGTTACAAGCTTAGAACATCAACAATAACAAAGCTAGTCTCCAACACAGAGTTCCCGATAAGTTCTTTTCAAACTGTTGCCAGATGCATTACATCACATCTCCCCCTTTAAAAGTCCTCTTCAATAAGTCTTGAAGGAGCACGAACAGTTCTGCCGCTACGAGTCTTAAATGGACTAGCCTGCTTAGTCTCTGGAACTTGCAGCATTAGGAGAATAGGTGATGCTAACAGGATCATTCATAGATGTTGTATCCTGGGCTCTTTGAAATACTTTTGTTGCTGAATACACTTCTGACAGTTTGAGACTAAATTCTCAATTTCTGACGATAATTCTGGCCACCAAACAGACTCACGAGCTCTAGCTCTGCACTTTGTTATCCGAAGGTGACCATCATGTATTCTATTTAATATTTCCTCACATAATTTCTAAAGTATAATAATTCTCGCATTTTTCATCAACAAATCATTTTGTATAGAAATTGAATGCCGATGTTCCCAGTATTTTAAACATTCTTCTGGCACTTCATTTTTCCCTGGCCAACCATCTCTTGAAAATTTAATCAGTAATTTTTCAGACTGAGCCTTCTTTTTGCAACGCCCATATTTCAGCTAATCTAGAAACTGATGAAGGAAAATTTTCTATAATCATTTGCACATAAGCAGTTATTTCTTCGGTTAATTCTTCCTTTCCCTTTTCCGGTAAAGGGCTTCTGGATAACGTATCTGCAATGACAAGCTTTTTCCCTGGAGTATATTTGACGGTATAGGAATATCTCATCATTCGGAGTTTCATACGCTGGAGTCTAGGAGTTAGATTGTCTAACGGTTTTGACATTAAAATGGGTATGAGAGATTTATGATCTGTTTCTATGTGAACTTGTAGGCCAACAATAAAATCATGAAACCTTTCACAAGCCCACACAATAGCTAACGCTTCTTTCTCTATTTGTGCGTACTTTTTCTCTGTATCGGACAATGTCCGCGATGCATAGAAAACTGGACGTAAGTGACCATCATCCTTTTGACACAAAACTGAACCAAGGCCGTAAGATGATGCGTCGGTTGATATAAAGGTTTCTTTCTTTGGATCATATAATGCTAATTCAGGAGTATGGCAAAGTTTCTGCTTGATATCTTCAAATGCCATTATTTGAGATTTTCCACAAATCCATTCAAAATTATTCTTCATTAACTCGTAAAGAGGTTTTGCAACATCAGCAAAATTGGGAACGAATTTATTCAAAAATCCAGCCATTCCTAAAAATCTTTTTAATTCAGTAATTCCTAGGTGTTGGAATTCTGGAAATAGCTTTTGTTTTTTCAGGATCAGGTTTTATTCCCTTTTCAGAAATTATATGACCAGGAAAATGTATGGAATCTTTTGCAAACTGGCATTTTTCAGCGTTCAAAGACCACCCAGCCGCTTGAAGTTTTGAAAGAACTTCATTTAGTCGTTTATTGTGCTCTTCCTCAGTAGAACCAAAGATTACAAATTCATCCATAAGACCCACTATACCAGGACCTTCTTGAATAGTTTCGCGAATTCTTTTTTGGAACACTTCCGGAACTGTCTCAATTCCAAACGGTAAACGGTTGAACATAAATCTTCCAAAAGGTGTAATAAAAGTAGTTAACTTTGCAGAAGCTGGATCGAGACTTATTTGCCAAAAACCTGCATTTGCATCAATAATACTAAACACTTTAGCATTACTAAATTGACTTAAAGTATAGTCAACTGAGGCCATGGGGAAATATTCTCTTTCAATGTTCTCATTCAGAACTGATAAATCAACACAAATTCTTATGTCATCTGACTTTTTTGGAACAATAACCATAGGCGCACACCATTCTGTGGCTTCGTCTACTGGTTCAATAATTTTATTCCTTGTCATTTCATCTAACAATTTTTTTAATTTACCCCTTAAAGCTAATGGAACTCGCCGTGGTACAGAAATTGCGTAAGGCTTAGCATCATTCTTTAATTTTATTTGATACGGCTTCTCAACCTTTCCAATTCCGCTAAATAATTTTGAAAATTTCTTGACAGGATCTAGTTTTGATTTCAATTCAAATATTCTCTGGATAAGATTCAAATTCCCACTAGCTGTACAGCTTAGCAATGGGTGCTGTAAATTATTTATTACATACACATAATCTTCAAAACTAAAACTTTTGTTCTTTAATTTAACGCGAATTATCCCAGCTATCTTCAGAATTTTCCCATCTGGACCGCAAATGACTTTACTTGACCCCTTTAATTTTATATGTTTCAATTTCGAATCATAAATAGCCTTGGGAACGACCGTCACATCTGCTCCTGTATCGATATTAAATTCTAGAGGAGTCTTTTCAATCAATACTTTAGCATTCCAACGGTTATCCGATATTCTAACAGGGTTATTTTTATACGAAGTATTCATTATGTAACCTAAAAAATCAGAAGAATTCGTCGATTTTGTTTTTTCAACTTCGTTAACCTGCATTTTTGATTTACAAACTTTAGCATAATGACCAACCTTCTTTCACCGGTTACAAATCGCTTTACGCGCAGGGCATTCCTATTTCGTATGCTTGTTTTGTTTTCCACACCAAAAACATACTTCTTTGTTCTTATCCGAATTGAAAGAATGAAATTTTTTATTTTGTTTGTATTTCTTATTCTGTGGTATCGCTACTCTGTTAGCTACCTCAAAAGACGTAGTATCACTACTCAAAACTTGTTGACTTTTAATTGTTTCAGCCTGACGAGCTGTTGTAATCGCTTTTTCAAGTGTAAGTTTCATATCTAGTTGCAGATTTTTAGAAACCTTCTTATCGCGAATACCGCAAACAGTTCTATCTCTAATCATTTCTTCCTGAAAAAAGGTAGGGAATTCGCAAGTTTGCACTATTGTGTATAACGATGTGATAAACTGTTCCACCGATTCACCTTCTTCTTGTGTTCTCGTGTAGAATTTATATCTTTCGTATATAACATTGCGTGTAGGAATAAAATGCGTTTCAAATTTATTCTTTACAACGTCAAAATTATTAATATCGTCTGCACTTAAATTAAAAGATGACAATATTTCTTCGGCTTGAGCGCCCATTAAATAAACCAAAGAGTTTACCTGTTCTTCAGGTTGTTTCGTTTTCAAACCTGATGCAGATCTGAAACGTTCGAATCTGTCAATCCATTTTTGCCAGTCGTCAGAGCGAAAGGAAAATTGTTCTGGCGCAGGTATTTGATACATCTTTCTTTAACAATAAACACTGCCACCATGTAATGTATTTAAATAATAACTCGGAAGATCTTTAAACTACTTTAATGTATAAGAACTCAAGCGCGCGATATGTACAGCAACGTTACAAGCTTAGAACATCAACAATAACAACGCTAGCCTCCAACCCAGAGTTCCCGATAAGTTCTTTTCAAACTGTTGCCAGATGCATTACATCACACTGTACTTAGTTGGAACAGTTAAGCATGGAGGTGTTCTTGTGTGGGGGTGCATGACAGCTACAGGGCTAGGTAATTTGGTATTTGGGCGGTTCCATGCAGAGTGTCACACACGTAACGCAGGCTTTAAATTGCATTTATTCAATTATTTATTAAATTTTAATGTTAATTCTGATTTTAAGTGGTATGGTAAATAGTTATTACTATATTTTTAAAATTAAATGTGTGGCAATAAAACTCACAGAAGTATATAATTTAATTTCATTACTCAAAATGTGCTTTTTTCCTATTTCGGAAAAAAGCACATTTTGAGCATTGCACACTTATTGATGGCATATTGAATCATGAACTTTATTTAAATGTTTTAAAATACAATATAAAATTATCAGCCCCAAATTTGGGTATTGGAAACAACTTTGTTTTTTATCAAGATAATGATTATAAGCACACGGCTCTCAACGTTCGCCTCTTGTATCTCTATAATTGTGACAAGTTCTGAAAACACCCCCTCAATCGCCGGATTTAAAACCAATAGAGCATATTTGGGAAGAAATGTAGGTTAGAGTACGAAAGACACGACATTAAAACAAAAAGCGAACTAAAAACAGTAATGACCGATGAATGGATAAACATTGATGCAGAAATTACAAAAAAACTTTATTGGCTCGTAAAAACAAAATACACGTGTTATCACTTTTTTCAAATTATTGTGCCTTTTTTAGGGTGTGGAAACAGGAAGGAACCGATTGAATTAGAAAATTAAAAAAGAAGATATTTCTATAATGTTAAATTATGGAAGGTGGTAGAAAAAAGTGATAAATAGTGGTCTGATGATTTTTTATATATAGACATCTAGCTATTCTACGTTCTAAAGCGCATATACATCAAGTTTCCTGCAAATCGGTCAAAAATTGAAGATTTGTATAAAAGACATGCACTCAGATAACGGCTTTTATACATATAGATTGTTAGATATTTAGTTAGATATATGTTTAAAGATACCTTTTTATTTTATTTTTTGCAGAATTGTTTCACCTTTGCAAATACCTACGGCTAATCAGAGAATGAAGCACGACTTACAGAACAGTACAGATATTTTTAGAAACTGCTCTTAATGAACTTTTACATATTTTAAGTAACCAGCATGTTGTCGGTTTCTGTTCCGAACGGTATCACAGAAATTTAAATTTTAGAAATATTTTTGTTTTTGTACTCTTTTCAATTCCGAATTTATTGGACTATTTCAACCTCTGGCTACCAGTTTGATCTCCCTTAAATGTATACTAAGTATTGCATCATGTTACTTCTATTCATAATATAATTAACTTGCTCAATCCTTCGCAAAGTTGGAAGACTCTAATAGAAAAATCATGAACTCGGTATTTTTATGTTAGCGGGCGCAGCTGATAAGTCGTCAATTATTGTTCCCTTCTCATTCATTCGTATTGCATTAATTTTACTTAAGCTATAATCCTTTCCCTCATTTTATATAACATGCATAACTTTAATTTAAAACACAAACATTTAAGGTACACGCCTTTCATTTATTTTTAATTAAAAAGAAAGAAAAAATAAATGCCCATTTTATTATCAAAGCAATGTTTTTAATTTACTACGCAAAAAATAAAAACTGCTACTGGCGAGATACAAAATACTATTGGTGAGTTTTGCGCCCGACCAACATAAAACTACCAAGAACTTCTTCTGATCATGTCAGCATTTTCTGGATTTTTCGTTGTTATGTATTTCATGTTTCTTGAGAAAACCGCTTAACTCACGTAGGCATTTATACTTCATGTCCGTTTGAGCACAGATGTCTCAGATGCACCGTGGTTGGCGCAATATATATTTTTTTTTTACTTTTGCGCCAGTTTGGCGAGAAAACTCCGTTTCCGGGTACTTGTTACGCCTAGCTTGCGAAAATAGCATTTTAGCTTCATTTATTATGAAACTGTTTATTTGATATAAAAACACAATTTTATTATAAAATACACAAAAATTTATTAGAAACATACACAAATTATTTTATTATAAAATGCACTAAGTTTAATTTAATGTAAAACACACGCATTCTGATCTACCGGGTTGCCATATGAAGGATAATATCGTCAAAATTGCTGGGTTGCTATGGAATAAAATTGCCATTTTGGCGCCAAAAGGTCACCCTGGTGCGTCTGAGACATCTGTGCCCCCGTTTGCTTATCTGTTGAAATACCTTCGTTAATGCGGAGATTTTAAAACTTATTAAATAATCTTCCGTATTTGGGTCCATGGCCAATAGGCTTATTTAACTAACACAATTTGGTACAATGGAGTGTTTTTATGAAAGCTTTTAATGATATCCACATTTACATTCATTCATATAGTTGTGATATTCTTTTTGTTTCACCCGAACCTTGACAGTAGACTCTATAAAGGAAGATTAGAAAATCTAATATCTTAGCTAAAATTCGTCAATCTTTGTTATGCACTTAATAAATGCATATCAAATTATTGTTTTGAATGCCACTGGCCATTGAGAATGGTAGGTATGATTACGATTAACAATAATTTTCGGTGATCAATCTTCCCGGCACTACCAAACTGACTGACCACTCGATAAATCGCCTAATATTGTTACCATTGACATCATTCGTATTGCATTCGTTTCATTTAAAATACACAACTTTCATTTCAATTACCACATTCAATTAAAAACATACATTATGGAAGTTTAAAATTCATCCCTTTCACTTACTTCATTTAAAACACAAAATAAATAAATAATATTATGTTAAACAAAAACTTTTTATTTCAGTGTCAAAGCATTGTCTAACTTACACACGCAAAAAATAACGACTTCTGTTTGCGAGTAAAAAAATGCTATTGTCGAGATTTGCGCCCTGCTAATAAAAGTATTGTGAAGGATGTTAAGTTACGGAGCTATGAAAAAAGGTTCCTCCTTGATCATATCTCTCTACACCTAACGCAATTATGCTAATGTTTGATTGGCCTATTATTTGTTGACACCAGACAGCGCTGCAAAATTCATGGCTGAAGAACTTGCTTTGTGAATGATTACTTTCATGGTTCAATATTTTTACCGCTCACTGTGCATGAGTCTCTTATGTCTGTTTACTTTGATGAAATGGGATGTTAGGCTGTCAACAAAATTTTAACTGAAGTTATCTTAGGTAATATGCATATCTGAATGTAACACATCTCTCAAAGATTGTTTTTTTTGATCAAGCTTTCTAAAAATGTAACTTTCACGCAGTTTTATTCAAAAATAAATTTGAATAAATATGGCTGTCATATGACAAACGAAGCGGCCAGCCCGTAATTGTTTATGACAGTCACATGACTAGCGCTTTCCCTGTAACATGTTCATTGCGAATATTTACGCATTAAAAGTAACAATTATGTCAAATTTCGCGTTCATGCTCTAATGACACCATTCAAATTGCGATTTAGAACGTTTTTACAAAGTTCTTTGCTCGTATCACGTTTTTAAAATTCAATTTTTTTTTAATGGTTCTAAGGTTTCATTTACATATTAAAAGTAGCCATCATACCACATTTCAAATTTTTATCTCCAACCGTTTCATAATAATCGCAATTTTAGAATGTTTTTTGCTCCTGATGCCATTTAGAATATTTCGAATTTTTTAAAACTCTGCTGTGCCAGCACTTATGTGTTAAAAGACACAACAACCATGTCAAATTTCAGTTTCTTGGCATGAAAACTTCTAAATAAATTGTTATTTAGAACGTTTTTGGAACGTTTTTCGATCGTTGCATCCTTTTAAATTTCGATTTTTTTTAGAAACAGTTCTTAGCGAACTTTTACATGTTAAAACCAGTGTTGGGTATGAACGCGTTCATTGAACGAAAACTCACGAACTTAGTTCATTTGCTGTTCATTTTGAACTTGACTCACTTCTTGATAAATGAACGTGAGCTGAACGAAATTTACAACTCAAAATCAATTTTTTTCAAAATTTATTTAATTTTTTTTTCTAGCCGTTAAGAACGTTTTTACAATTCAAATGCCATTTAGAGGCCTACATGGACTCGGTATGGTTCGAGTCTGATCATCAGTTTTTCTGGGTCGTGCCCGAGTCTGACTTTCTCTGGAGGCTCGGGCCGAGCCGGGCTTATTTCTGAGCCTGTGCTTATTTCTCCTAGAAGTCTGCATCGACCGAAATTTTCTGGCATGGTCACAACCCTGCTCGTATGAAAAGCATTGACCCGTCCCTGTCTGACTCGTGCAAAAATCTGTTCGGAAATGCATGAAACTAGCAGGTGTTGTTGTTCAGGTTTTCTTTGCATACGCAATAGATCTTTCAGAAAATAGTGTCAAATTGGACGTTTTGAACCGAATTTCCGCGCGAAAGAAGAATAAGCACTCAAGAAAGGGTGAAAAACGTGTTGTCATGTGATCAAAATTGCTTATAACTCAATAGGTAATTAATCAAAAAAAAAAAAAAAAAAACACAGTTCGATTCCAAATCGCTTCCATGGTCAGGTTTTCCAATTTTATATCTTTCTGTTAAAAAAAGAATTTGTAAATGTGTCAAAACGTTTTGCGCTTGTTGAGCAGAGCAGTTAAGAACAGCCTTAAGAAACAACCTCCTTGGGTCAACAATTTTTTCCGAAAATACATATATTTTTAAATTACCATTATTCTACAATTAAAATTCTCTTTAAAGAATAGTAGTACATATACATTTCTAGGGGGGGGGGAGAGCAGTACTGTAAAACATTTTATGAGAATTTGTGTATGACGAAATCCCGTTTTAAACGAAAAAAATTCTCGATCGGTGCAAAATGGATATAATAATCCGTTTGAAAATAATTAATATAGTTGCAAGAGACGACAGTCCTCGTAAAAAAGGAACTTAACTATAACATTTATTTTCTCTCCTATGTGATTCCGTCTTAGAAGGTTTTCGATATAGAATTTTTTAGATTTTTAAGTCTCCAAGCCGTGTAAATAGATAAATGGTATTAATAATAATTCAGATATTTACATACAAATAGAGATCCATTAAAAACTCAATACAGTTTACAATAGAACATTAGAAAGAAATGTACGAGAAACAGTATTTAGGAACGGGGTCCCTGTACTATGCAGTCTATTGCATTTTTATTTAAAGTGCACAGTATAAACATGAAAAAGAGACTGTAATAATAATATTTTTTTTTTTTTTTTTTTTTTTTTGTCAGAACTCCTTGCACATGCACAAGACAAAATTTTAAACATATTGACGTAAAAATAAATATATGTACAGAACAACTAACACTTTTATGCATCATTTATAAAAACTATCATTAAGAAATTCCAAATTCTTCCCAGAAAGGTTGATTAGTTTTTTTTTTTTTTTTTTTTTAATAATTATAAGTATAAGTATTTCGTGAATAAAATAAAGGAAAATTAGTATTAAAAATTTTATAGAGCGAACTCTAAATTTCGGAGTAAAAATCCGCCACATTTAGCATCAGTGTTTGTGACCTGTATAGTGGTTTAAAAGGTTCTCATTTCACCTTAGATATTTACTTCTGTTTCAGATTCGGATCAGTTTCGGTTCGGATTGGGTTTTGACTCTTTTGAGGGTCGGATTGGGGTAGAAACCGATTTTTCAAAACAATGTCGAAAACAAAAAGGTTAAAAATCTGTGTGCAGTAAGATCTCCATAACGCGGGCATAATCTGGTGAGGGCAAGGAGGGTATATCCCCCCCCCCCCTTTCAGTTTTTTTAAGAGCAGGGGCAAAGTTATGATTTGCCTTTCCAGATTTTTTGTCTTGATTTCAAGTAAGAACATATTTTTGTATTTCCTTTTTCCTTCCCCCCCCTCCTACAGTTTAATAATTTATATATTATCGACGGGCGTAAACTAAAATTGGATAAAACACAATCAAAATTATCAGAATTGACGTTTTCATGTTGACAAGTAATTTGTGTTTTACGTCTTAATAAAACCCTCTGCTGTAGAAACAGTTTAACTAAAACTGTTTTCCCATAGACTTGAGATGTTATCTCATCTCGACGTATTTTCCCTTCTATATCCCCTTTTTTTTTTCTCTTGCTCGAAAGTTGAAAGACTATTTTCTTCTTTTCATTCCCAGGAATGTTTGACTGCACGTGTGGCAAAAAATATCTTGATTACAGTGTCTTGCCTCTGACCATTGTCATTTCCTTAGGATAATATCAGCACAACATAAGAATTTCCTGTCGCTCAGGGAGCTGTTCTCAGGGCCTGGGAGGGAATTGTCCGAAGTATCTCGAATTGGATACTATACTCCGGCTCGCTGTGTACTTATTTGTATATATCAAATAATCAATGAAAACTAAGATATAATTCTAATTATTACACTATCACCATTTAGTATAAATGAAAAAGTATAAAAAACAAACTGATAAAAATAAATTTTGACGATTGAACGTTTAAATATGTCTCCTGTGCTCGTTAGATTTAAACTTTATTTTTTCTTTCTTTTTACATACAACTATTTCATTAACAGATATAAATAGATGTCTTCACGAGAAGAAATTTTCAGGCCGAGCACGATCAGTAGACAATTTTTCTTTTAGCCCTGTATAAAAGTTCAGAGTTCGACCAGAACTGCTCCGAGTCCAACTCAGCCCGTTCAAAAAAATATTGACCCGGCCCGGTATAAAAGCTAAAAGTCGCCCCAGCCTGCACAAAAAATTAATTGTTTATGCTTCGCCCGGATTTTACGGATAGATTTTACGCCTATAAGGTTAAAATTGTGTTGTACGAGAAGTTCTAACAAAAATACTTATTTTATCATTTTATTTCATGTTTATTTTCTTCATTTTTTAAAAAAGTGTCTTGAGCTGTGATATTTATTTTTTAATGCATCTCTGGTAATATGTAAATCTCTTAGTTATCATTACTATCGTTAATCCATATTCTATGGCTTAGAGACTAAAAAATTGTAAGAATGCTAAACGATAAATCTTCTACAACATCGCATAGGAAAGAAGAAAAAAATCCGTTATGGGCAGTTTCCCCCTCTTAGCAGGTTCATCGACTATTGTAAATGCATTATATATCCTTTCAACAAGTATGGTTATAATCAACATATTTTTTCTGTTGTTGTAATTAAACACGGGATTTCGCCATATGCAGGTTCTTTTTCACAGGTTTTGCTGTATTTATTGCCAAGAAATGCATCTACCCACATATTAAAAAAAAAATAATAATAATAATAAACTTTATTTGAAGAATAATAGAAATTTAAAAATACATGCATATCATGGCCGGGTTCGGTATTCCACGATATTGGTGAAGAAAGAACACATTGAAGAGATTAAATGCTCCAATTAAATACATTTAATATTTACATTAGACGAACACAATTACAGCACACACACACAATATATATATATTTAGATAATACGCTTCCCGATTACATATCTCACGAGCGTCTTTTCGAACACATCCAAAGAACTACTTCGTCTCTCTCTCCTCTGGCTGTTGCCATTCCGAGTTTCCTAAAGTCTTTCGACCACGGAGTATAGCCGACTTTCACACCTTCCCTCCAGTTTCTACATGTTGGACGGTGTCCCACACTGTGAAACTACTCTTTAAAGTCTTACTTAAAAAGTCCTATCAAAAGTCCTAATTAAAAAGTTCTATTTAAAAAGTCCTTCACCTGTCCCATCGAGAGCATTTACTTAAACTACTTAAGATATATAAATTCTTATACACTATATACTAAAAATACACATATTACAAATACACATTATCCAATATATAATAATGAAATAATACAAAATATATATATACAGATTTTTTTTCTACTCATAAATGCGAGATAAAGCATCTGCCACCACATTAGAACTTCCTGGTTTATGAGCAATAGAAACCTGATAGCGAGATAGTGCCAACGACCATCTCTGTAATCGAGCGTTCTTAGGAGTTCCCTCTGTTAAGTATTTTAGAGGATTATGATCCGTATGCAATATTATGGTGGTTCCATAAGTCCACATTTCGAATCTCCCAAGCGCCCAAATTACAGCATATGCCTCTCTTTCAATTGTGCTTCACTTTGATTGAGTTGGAGTAAGCTTTTGACTGGCAAAGGTTATGGGCTTTAACATGCCGTCTTTGTCCCTTTGCATTAAACAGGCACCAATACCCGATATGGAAGCATCGGTGTTTATTTCGAACGGTTTGGACATGTCTGGGGTATAAAGGTTTGTAACTTCACATAAGCTTTCCTTTAACTTATTGAACGACTTTTCAGCATCTTCCGACCATGGAATATCATTTGGAACAGTTTTTCTAATCAGATCTGTCAAAGGCTTTGCAAGGTTAGCATAATGCGGGACATATTCTCTGTAATAGTTAAATAGACCTAATATGGATCTCAGTCCTTTCTTCGTTTTGGGAGCTTTGAGATGTTTTATTACTTCTAGCTTCTCGGGAATAGGTCCATGTTTGCCTGAACCCACGATATGTCCTAAATATCTGACTTCAGATGCTGCAAAGGAGCATTTTGTCAAGTTAGCTGAAAAATTCAGAGATTTTAAAGTTTCCAAAATTTCTCTTATATGTTGCAAATGTTCTTCCCAGTTAGAAGAGAAAATTATAATATCATCAAGAAAACTTTCTGCATAATCACTATGCGGTCTCAAGGTCTGATTCATTGTTCTTTGAAAAGTAGCCGGTGCTCCAGACAATCCGAAAGGCATTACTTTCCATTGGTACTGGCCTTTTGGTGACACAAAACTGGTCAATTCTCGACTACTCTCTTCGAGTGGGATTTCCCAATATCCCTTTAAAATATCTAGCGAGGTCAAATATTTCGCCGAACCAGCTTTAAATTTTAGGTTGTCGGAATTCTGCATAGGAAAAGGGGAGATCTTGGTGGCGGCGTTTAACTCTCTATAATCTACACACAGTCTGATTGTTCCGTCCTTTTTAGCTACGCACACCAGTGGATACACTATTTCCGCAGAAGAAGGTTCTATAAGATCTTTCCTTAGTAATTCCTGTATTTGGTTTTCTACATTAGCTTTCAAAGTTTCTGGTACTTTATAAAGATGGGGTTGTTTTCTTACAACACCAGGTTTTAAATTTATGCTATGTGAACCAACTTTGGCTCTCTTCAGTTCTCCATCAAAAACCACTCTATATTCTTGGATAAGGGCTATTAGTTCCTTTTGTTGTTCTGGTGATAAATTGCCTGAATTAATATTTTTCTGCAGTTCTTCGTCAACGACACTGTATTGTTCTATCGGAGCATGTTGTACTTCTCCAAACTCTTCATCCACTTCGTAAATAACACCAATAGCTCTAATCGGTTGAATATATTTTCGTAATTTGTTCTGATGTAGATGTCGAATACTTCCGTCAGGTAGTTTGACTGCATAGGAATGCACCGATTTTTGTTGAACTATCTCTCCTGGTCCCTTCCATTTTGAACACAGTTTATTAGTGGAATCAGGGATTAGTACTACTACTTCATCTCCGACGGAGAATGTTGTATCTTTCGACCTTAAATTGTGATGATGAACGTATCGCTGTTGCTGGGTTTCAGCCACGGTCTTTGAATATTCTGCCGCGTCTTTTAAACGTTCCCGGAGTTTCTGCATATAATCTGCTACAGACTCTCCAATTCCTTGGGGAAGTACCACTTCATCTTCCCAACTTGATTTCAATATAGCTAATGGTCCTACAGGTGGACGACCGTACACCAACAAGAATGGTGCAACACCAGTGGTGGCATTGGGGACTTCTCGGTATGCCCATAACAGGAATGGTAGTTGTTTGTCCCAACCTCTACCATGAGAGTTTATGGCATGATGTAGCATTGATTTCATTGTTCCTACCCATCGTTCAACCAATCCATTTGATTGTGGGTAACCTGGAGTAGAAAACTTAGGGACACACCCCAATCGTTTCAAAAGTTCTTTTGTCAGTTTTGAAGCAAAATTTCCTCCATTGTCCATGGCAATCATTCTAGGAATTCCAGTTCTAACAAAAACTTCAATAAACGCTTCGCAAGCTGCTTTTGCTGTCAACGATTTAATAGGGACTGCTTCAGGCCAACGACTATGTTGATCCATAATAGCCAGAACATACCGATGACCTCGAGAAGACTTCGGCTCAATTGGTCCTAAAATATCTGCATTTACAACTTGAAATGGGAGTGCTGGTCTTCCGACCGCTTCAATAGGTGTTCTGTCTGTTACTTTTGTTTTTCTGCGCATTTGACAATCATGGCAAGCTGCGCATAGCTGTTTTACTTCTTTTGGCATTCCTTCCCACCAAAACGACATAGCAATTCTATCTCTTGTTTTCTTAGCAGCTAAATGCCCACCAGTTGGTGTTTCATGTGCTAATTTCAAAATTTCTTGTCTTCTACAGGCAGGTACAACAAGTTGAACATAATTTTGTCCTCCAACTTTGCCTCTATGATACAACAAATCGGATTCTACCCAATAATTATTTTTCTGCCGTTTTGCATCTTCAAAGCATTTTTCTAATGTAGAACAAGCCAATTGCTCCTTTTTCAACAATTGCGCTTGTGAAACGGAACAACTTTCCTTTTGGTCCTCGTTACCAACATTTTCGGGCAAAACAGTTGCCTCGACCGGAGTAGGAATCAGTTCCAAATCTGAAGCTTCTTTGTCTTCATCTTCATTATTTAGATTTGTTTCCAGGTTTCCTTCTGGACACCTTCCCTCCACATTGAATACAGATTTCCGACACATTTTCTGACACATTTTTAACTGTAAAGGCATAAATTGGAAGGCCTGACATTGAAAGAATTTGGAATCGAATAGCGTTTTCCATTTTTGATAAATTACGTACAGAGTTATAAGAGATTCTTGTCACGTGATTATGTTTTTATCCTTTCCCATGCTATCGCTTCAGGAAGTTCGATTCAAAACGCTAACTTTGGCAGTATTTTCTCAAAGATATATTGCTTTTATATTAAAAAATAAATAAAATATTAACTATATGCATAGTTTCTGAATATCTGCCAATCTTACGTTTTTCCGAAAAGAAGTTAATTCAGAAATATATCAGAATGTAGCTCCTTTGGATTTGAGAAAAACCTTAAAATGACGGAAATATTTTAACAAATCTACTTTTTATTATACAGTTTCAAAAGTTATCACGTTTTTAACCCTTTATTCTAAGCTACATTAATTTTTTAATGAATTCTTGTTTGAATTTTGAAACTTTTAAGACTGTAAGTAATCATTAATATTACTGTTGTGTGTTTTCTGTTTTGCGAATACATATAGTAATCTAAAATATACTGTAAAATGTTACCATAAATACGCATGTAATTCATTAAAAGAATCTTAATTGTATGTCGATAAAAAACGGAATTTTTAGTAGAAATTGAGTCGGGCCTGTTTTCAATGATTTTTGTACGGACCGGGCCGAGAACTATGAAAATGTATACGGGCCGGGTCGGGCTCGGTCCGAACTTTTAATTTTTACACCGGGCCGGGACAAGACAGTTTTCGCTCGGGGCGGGCCCGGGGCTGGAAATTCCGGAACGTGCAGGCCTCTAGGATGCAGTCCAGTTCCAAAGCGGCACGGTAAAAAAAATTCGTTCCCGGCCCATCTGGAAAAACGTAATCCCGAAACCAAGCCCGGACCGAGTGTCGTGGAAGAAAATTGGGCCGTGCCC
The DNA here is from genome assembly GCA_963932465.1 of Maratus speciosus. Taxonomy (NCBI): domain Eukaryota; kingdom Metazoa; phylum Arthropoda; class Arachnida; order Araneae; family Salticidae; genus Maratus; species Maratus speciosus. The sequence continues at coordinate 43,016,364 of OZ010799.1, forward strand.
ATGAAGATGAAGACGCTTACATTGAATAACCAAAAGGTTAGTTCACAAAATTCTGTAAATTTGGACGATAAAGTTCTAATATATATATACCTTAAAAAAAAGAAAACGAGTTCTTAGTGAACTTCGCTCACTTTCATGATGAGTTTGAGTTTGAGCGGATTCGTTTGAAAATTTGTGAATTTGAGCGTGAACTTGACTCATTTTTGAGAAATTGAATTTGAGTTTGAATTAGTTCGTTTTATTTTGTGTGCGTGCCCAACACTGGTTAAAACTAATAAATATGCCAAATTTCAGATTTCTTTCCAAAGGTATTGCAATTTTAAAACGTTTCTTGCTCATACACACGCTACTGGGTAGTGGTACTGGCATAAATTATAGCCTATGTTGTAACAGAGTCGGTCAGAATCAATTTACCCCCTTTATTACTTTCTTCTATCTTTACAAGAAGAAAGTATTGGATTCATGAAAATTTTCGAATTCCGGTTTTCGACGGATTTACACGTTTTAGGGGTCAGAGATTCCAAAAAACATGTTTTTACAAAATGTCTGTCTGTGACTCTGTGAGTCTGTCTGTCTGTCTGTCTGTGTGTATGTGACACAAATTTTGTGGGCGCTCTATCTCAAGAACTAATGCATGGAATTTAATAAAAATTGATATTCAGTTAGTGCCTAATACAAATTGATGCTGATTAGTTTTTGGTGTAAATAGCTCAACAGGTGGCGCTGCAATGCTGCATTTTTCACGATTTTCGCAATAGCTCTATCTCAAGAACTAATGCACGGATTTTGATCAAACTTCAGATTTAGTTAGTCCTTGATATGAATTGATGATGATTACGTTTTGGTGTAAATCGCCCAACAGGTGGCGCTGTTATGATGAATTTTGCAGGATTTACACGATTTCCCCAATAGCTCTATCTTAAGAACTAACGCACGGATTTTCATCAAACTTCAGATTAAGTTAGTCCTTGATATGGCTTGCTACTGATTAGGTGTTGGTGTAAATCGCCCAACAGGTGGCACTTCTCTGCTGCCTTTTCCACGATTGCCTCAATAGCTCTATCAACAGAACTAATGGACCAATTTTCATCTAACTTCAGATTTACTTGTATGTTGACACAAGTTGTTATTAATTAGGTTTTGGTGTTAATCACCCAATAGGTGGCGCTGCTATGCAGAAATTTTCACGATTTTCGCTATTGCTCTATCTCAAAAACTAATGTACGGATTTTCTCCAAACTTCAGATTCAGTCAGACGTTGACATAAATTGTTGCTGATTAGGATTTGGTATATCACCCAATAGGTGGTGCTGCTAGGCAGCATTTTGCTGAATTTAGACGATTTCAGCGATAGTCATATCTCAAGAACTAATGCACAGAATTTCATGTCGTTAGAATCCTCATGAGATGCATAGATTGCCATTTAATTTTGGCAGTGTGATAGCGAATTTTGAAGTATTAACATGTATGAGATAGAAGAAAGTTTTGGGATTGGTACATCCGACTAGTTTTTAAAATTAGTTCGGTAGTTTTGGTGAATACTCTCTAGAAACGAAAGAAGAATGAAAAACTATGCATTAAGCATAGACTATGAAAGATTTTCCAACTCTTCCATAATACTTTAACAGACCTTCGTTGTTTACGGAAATAAGGCAAATAGCATTCTTAAAGAACATTTTAGAAAACGCATAAAACATTTAACCCCTTCACCAGCGACGTGTATAGGGAAACAGTGCTTTTACCCCCAACTTATCTGGGGGCAAACGTTGAAGTGGTTGAAACTGGTTTTAGCAATTTCTGCTCATAGCCAAATGTATATTCCGATTCTTTTGTACAATTCTGCATTTGATCTGAAAGTTGGCATATATACTATAAAATACGAAAACTTAGTTTAGCAAACAAACGAATAATAAATTGAATTTGCACTTTAGGTAATTTATACCAATAGACGGAAATTTACTTGAATACATTTGTACAGCCCTGCATTTTATCTGCTATCTTTACATGCACACCCACTATTTAGCTAAAATTTAATTCAGACTAAAATACCCTTAAAACTAGTAAAATTACACTTCCAGAAATTATCATCCGTTGACGGCCATATATCTAATTCTTTGCGTGGCCCTGTATTTTGTTTTATCTGTATTCTGCGAACATCTTTTAGTATGGTAAATGTAATTTAGCGTAAAAATGAATAACGCATTTTAAAACAATCTTTAAGCAATTTACGCTTATAGGGGAGAGTAGCCGAATTTGGACCACTTCACTTATTTTCAGGTGCAACTCACTTAATCTTTTGAATATCTGCAAATGATCATTACACAAGGTCAATCTATTCATCTACTAACTAAATAAATATTTAGATCAATTTCTTTTTGAAAATCTTACATTTTATTTTAATTTGAAAAATTTGTTAAAAGTGGTCCAAATTCAGCAACTGGTCGCCTAAGTTGGACCCCCCAGTCTCCTAAATTGGACCAAATAATATCAGGTTGTTTTAATGCCCAGGGAATATAGCTAATTTTATTAAATGCAAAGTTTGCAATTAATGAAACAATCAAACAAAATAACAGCAATGAAATATAATGAAATCAAATATCTGAAAATTAGAGTAATTGTTTTAAATCAAAATGTATTCAAAATATAGATCAAAGTTGTCAGTAATTAAGAATAGAAATTATTGAACTAATTGTCCGTTACTTGTACATTATGTAAGAAGTGATGCAAAGCTTATACATGAATTTTGTTTATTGTTTTTGTTTTCCAGCGCACACAACATGGAACCGTATATGGCAATCTGAACACTGAATCATTTCTGCTATTTCAGTTTTCTTACAAATTAGGCAAAACCAATCATCGCTGTCTAGATTTTTCGATATGGCGATGATGATAACATAACTGTTTTTTGTCTCCCTCTGTACTTTGATTTAACTGAATTTAGCAAGGCAAATAACATTTCTAATGATTTTTATGCTTTTGGGTAGAATTTGTAGATGCACCCTTGTTGCAGGTCAGTTTCTTCACAACTTACTGTCTGCTTTTTGTTTCCTATATCTTTAACAGCTTTTGCTGTCACGGGTGTTTTCTTTCCAGACATGTCCATTTCTATGTCTTTTTCAACATTTTCATAAAGGTTTGAGATTTTATGCATTTTAATGGCAAAAGAGTATAATTCCACCTTCCAGAACTGTAAAAAGTTTTCCATCACAAATATCCTGCAGGAGGAAAATGTTTGAATTCAACTCTGTAAATCAAATATGCCGTAGGAATAAAGAATAAAAAAAATAAATACAATTACATACAAGATAAAAGACATTGCAAACAAAATTTATTGCATTGACATGTAAAAATATTTTTATGCATATATAGACCTAAATTGTATAAAAAAAATTAATCCAGATATACAAAAAAAAAAAAAAATCTTGCATGGGGATAGCAATCCATTATAAAATATAAAACAAATAGTGTACAAAGCGTACCGTCCTGGAAATTCATTACATACTTTTCAAGTTTATGATCGCATATATGGTCCAGTTTAAGCAACATAAATTGGCCCAATTACGGCAACTGCGCCATTTTCTAAAACAGTTAATTTCAAGACTAAGAACAAAAACGAAATCAAACAAATTCGCGTGAAAAATATGCCCAATAAACAGATAAATTCATATAATGAAAATATAAGAACTTACCTTAGTTTTTAAATATTCACTTACGTTTAGCAGGAAAAAATTAGATCAAAACCGCTAACTTTAGATTTTTTTAAATAGTCTGAAAACAGCACGTGGTAAGCGGCTGCTTCTTCTAATCATGAGTGACGTCATTCTGATGAGTAGGATTTCAGCGGTAGATGGAGTCTCTTCCTGTAATTAACGGCAAAATGGCAACGGTCCAATTAAAGCGGCGGTCCAAATATGGCTACTCTCCCCTACTCAGTAACGTTTACAAATTTCTTTTGAAGCCCTATATATGATCTATAGCATTTATCAGACCTGCCAACCTTTGAAAATGAAAAATCGTAGCACAAATTAATCTGGAAGTTGGTTGGTTGGTTTTTCGTGTTTCACGGCAATTTTTTTTTTTTTTTTTTTTTTTTTTTTTTTTTTTTTTTTTTTTTTTAAACATTTATAAAAGGAGCCCAGTTCAAATTATTTAGCCTAGTGCAGTAAATTTTGATGAAATTCGCGATTTGTATTCTGCGATCATTTCACGATATTCACAATTTTTTTTCCACGATCGTAATTCACTCTTTTCTATTACGATTCTTTCTTGAAATCCTCGAATGAATGAATTTTTACTTCAAACTTTTGACGAAATTCGCATTTATTACCGCGATCCTTTGACGATTTTTACACGATCCTTTGGCGAAATTCATGTTTTCTTTCCACGATCTCCACTTTCCACGAAAAATCGTAGTTTGAGACCGATTTTCGTAGAATCGTAGTTTATACATCCAAATCGTAGCAACTACGATTTTTTCGTAGCAGTTGGCAGGTCTGCATAGTATGCAAAGTTTTAGTTAAAGGGCGATTCTCAAAAGGTGGGCACTGGACACACGTCATAACTTTAAGCCTTTCAAACATAACTTTAATTATCATTGACTTTATTTTTTTTTTTTTTTTTTTTTTTTTTTACACTGAGTTTTTAATTCTATTCAGAGACAGAAAATGACATAATTTATTGTAAAAGTTTTGTATAAATACCTTAACATTTTATTATTTTATGCTAAAGAGGCCACTTTCGGACATTCATAACGTTAACTGCTCCAATGTACCACCAAGAAAAAGAGTTTTAACTTTTTCAAGGTGGTTCTAATGGTAAACAACGAATGCATAAAGGAAAAGAATGATTTTTTGATAATTTCGTTAAGAGATGGCAGGCTGATTTATTGCTTTTTTGAAGATAGAAGGACTTTTCTACAAAGAATTTTTCTGTATTTCGTTATGTCCGAAAGTAACTTACGTAACAAAGCATTTGATTTTATTATTATTATTACTGGACAACAGAAAGTTAATGATACATAGATATATGTATACAGACACATTTACTACATTCTTAGTCTTAAGAATTTTTTAAATACTAAGAGCAACGTCCAAAATCTGTAACGTACGTGCGAAAAAATGTCCAAAATTTGTAACGTACACAACTGCTAATTAAATGCTTTAATCATTAATTGTCCAGAATAGTTGCTGTCTTTTAATGTTTGTGTATAATTTTGTAGACATACTATTAAAAATATTTATATATTATATTTATAGACAAAATACTATACTATTAAAAAAATTGGTCTTAAATTTGAAAATTTTAAAAATTACATATAGTTAACGTTTAATGATCCCACCTTCTGAGAATCTCCCTAAAGTTAAAAACGTCTATCATAACTGAAAATGCTCATCCAGCAATCGTACTAATCCAGCAATATACAGTATTTCGGATACAGTATAGTATCCGAAATCTTTTGTATATCCCTGTGAATGCTATGCATTTCATATTATAAGGAAGTAACTGGTAGTAAATCTCAGCAATGTATATCAATTTCACTATATACGAAATAGTTTAACATAATTAAAATACGCCGCGAACAATTCCCCCCCCCCTCCTTTACCATCATGTAACGGAATTCTTTTATGTAGATTATGTAAATGAATAATATATATTCTTTGCGCCACATATTCTACAAAATGCATATTTTAATGAACTTCATAAATGCATATCAATTTTATTATGTTTGAAAGTGTGTAATATCATTGAAATGCACTTAAAACGTTTTTTTCCCATTGGCCGTAATGTAACGGAATAATTTTGAATGTCCCTGTAAAGAACTATAATTGCTACAAACTTCATTTTCTTCAATAACGTGCAAAAATTTCAGGGTAATCCGAATATATTTACAAGAGTTAGAGCGCGGAAGACGGACTGACGGCCGAACGGCCAGACAAACCGAAGTCATAAACACTGTTGAAGTACGTAGGAAAGTGTTACAAACAGTCCAAGGTAAAACCGTCTTTCATTAACTCATACGAAAATGACGTTAAAGATGTTTTCTAAGTTGTTTCTCTGTACACAAACAAAATGTTTGTTTGTTTTTCTTAAAAAAAAAAAAAAAAAAAAAAAAAAATAATAATAATAATAATCTGAAAACCACATTTAGGTCAATTCCTTTTCAGAAAATTGTTTACATTAGGAATGAAACTTTAAATGCCGTAAACTTTCAATGCATACTTCTTAGAAGGTACCTCTTCTCTCAAAAATTATTTTTATTTTAAAAATATTTCCAAAAATGTAACTTTTATGCAGTTTTATTCGAAAAAATAATCTCAATAAAATGTTGGTCTACCAGATTAAAGTCGAAATAGTTGTACCGTATTATAATGTGGATAGTGCGCTTTCTTTGGTGGGTTTATCGCTGTTTGGCATAATTTGATAATTTTAGAATTAACAGTTTTTTGCTTATGAAGGACAGAAATTTCATTTTATTGAAACTGAATTTTATAAAAGCACGTAGATTGAATAATTACCTGACCGAAAATGCATTCTAGGCTTTTTTCTGTCCATTATTTAAGTCTCTACCTTGATTGAAATATAAAATGTTTGACGAAGGATTAAGTTGTCATTTTCAGTATCTGGACTTTTTTTAAAATTATGTATATCTCTGTTTATAATTATTTTATAAAGATAAATTTGGTCTCAAATTGAAGATTTTCTTCATTTGATTCCTCTACTCTTCGTTTTTTTCTCTGTCATGACTATCTTAAATATCTGAAATTTTAAAATGCCGCGTTTCGTCGATTTAACATGGAGAAGTTGTGTCCAGTAAAATAAGCAGTTACGCGGTCGTTAGGTTCTTGGCGTTTGTTCGTTTGGCGGGCATAGTATTTCTTTCTAGCTTGTCTTGGCAGAACGACCGTCTGGCTTTATAATATAATACAGAATTGGTTTAGATATAACAATGATATTTATTGATACGGTATATTTATATTCATAATATTTATATTATATTCATTCTGGTGGACGTAACAAACCGCTAGAAATAAAACTACCATATTTTATTACTCAAAACTGTCAATTTGATCTTATATATTTAATAAATTATACAAAATTACTGTTTTGTATTATTTTACATTTTTAACGATGTTTTGAGTTTTTTAAATGCACATTAAATTACCGTTTTGAACACGAATGGCAATTGACAACCATTTTTGGCGATCTATCTACCTGACCCAGACAATAAGTAAGTACCTAAATATCTTTATTTTTTTCCGTTGATAAAATATTAATATATATTAAAAAGTGTGCCCATTTATCATAGATAGTTTGATGTCGTAAGAAATGTGTCCTCTTTTTAACTATTAGTACTTTTACTTTTTAGGGTCTGCAAATATGATCAGATCAGCAGCTACGGCATCAGAACAAAACAAGATTGCATTGAATAATGTCAAGCAATGGCTTAATAACCAAAGACAAGTGTTAAATTCTACCGAAAATTGGGGAATCGATGTTGATAGATTAGCTTTGATTGGCTACCTATCTGATAACTCATTTAGTACTTCGTTTCCCAATAAAGTTGAAATGGCGCATGAATTGAAAATTCAGCTGCTTTCACGGCTAACAAGGTAATTAATTGATCATAAGCATATATTTTCAAATTTCATGTAAGAGAAAGGTGATGAATAATATGCAGGGCCGGCGCAACGTCGTGCGCCTCCCTCCATCCCAAAAAAAAGAAAGAAAAAAAGCGAGAATATAAAGTAGAAGAGTAACTTTCCCTAAAAGAAAATCTTGCTAACGCATGAATACACTTCTTTAACGATATAAGATCATTGGGCCTAAATATGATGACCTCTAAATGCGGAAATGTCTTTGTACATAATATCTTAATGCAAGAATCGTAAATAAATGCTATATAATGAGATATCCGAACTTCAGGAACAAAACCCGAAACATTTTTCTGCATTTAAAACGTTTCTTTAAAAAAAAAATCCCATTAAAACAGACATCGTTCATTATAAAGCTCATCATAAAGCCTATCGTCCCTAAATGAGGCAAAAAATCCCAAATGTGGCTCAGGGTTTTTCTATTTTAGCTTTGAAGATCAAACAACTCTATGGACGTGTAGAACTACGACTTATGTTTCATTTACCTATAATGTAAGCTTAAGAAAAGGCGGCCAATTTCAAAATTAGAGTTATAAACTATTCTATGCATTTTTGTGATTTCGTTTTCTTCAGATACTTATTAGCAACAAACGGAGTGCCGTAAATGCGTGGAAACTCTTAGGGGATTAACGAAGCATGTTTATACGGTATTTTTCATATTGTATTAAATTAATGTGTAAAGATGAATTGTGTTTAATTAGGCTGTGTTGAATTAGTAAATTAGGAATTTTCAACAGTGGATCCTCCAACAGTGTTTTTCTTTAACCGGCTACTTAAATATATGTTTAAATTGATCAAAACAGAAAAATACTTGTCTTTAAAATTATTGGTTTTAAAAAAAATGGTTTAAGAATAACGGTGTATATTCGAGACAGATAATTCATTACATATTAGATACATTATTACGGAATTCGCAATACTTATATTTGTTGAAAATTCTGAAAAATCTTGTGAAGATTGAAAACACTTAAATTATGTTAATGCAATAATAAGTTAATTTTACAGACGTTAAAACGTTCGGTAGCTTTAATACCGAATCTAATGAAAGCATGATGCAGCTGAGTTATGTCCTTGTTTGGATGCTTCCAAATTTTTTTTACACTTTTCTTAAATCTGATATTTTAATTCTGTTTTCAGCTTTTACTCATTATAATAAACATTTTTTTTACTTTTAGATTAGAATAAGATAAAAAAAAACTGTGTTTATCTAAATGAGTATTTATGTTTCCATATATATACTCTAAGGCATAGAAAATGTTCAATTTTTTGTGAAAGTCTAAAGAAAAGGAGGGTGGGTTGGGGCAACACATTAGTCAACACATTACTTCTCTTTGGCTTAATCAAGCCTGCTTAAACCGAATTATTAGAAACGTTGCACAATTGTATCTGTTTATAAGTCTAATAATTTTATAATGTGACATTATAATAACTCAAGTTATATATAATAAATTTTCTTATTAGCGATGTTATAAATATATTGTAATTACCCTTTTAACCCGTGAACTGCACACTAATGCGAATTCGCTCTAATCAAAATTTAAAAAGTTGGCGTTATTTAAATCATGCTTTAATTAAGTTGTATTTTTCATTAACAAATATGATTTTTGATAAAAATCAATATCCCATTTAAATTATTATTAAATTTTTTGTAGAAATCATGTGTTATATTTCGTTATCACTATATTGCCAATAAAAATACACGCAGTTAAAGTTACGGAATCCTAAATATCACTATCGTGGAGCTTACGGGTTCATATTAACTCGCGAATTTTAAACGATATTTTCCACGACAAATGTTTAACCATTAACTGCTGTTAGCAGTCTTACAGACGACTTCTTTTAAAATTGTCACGGATTAACTTGAAATTCTCCGTTCAACTCTAAATGTATGCGAAATCTTGTTTTGTTTGGAGCCCTAATGCTAGAAATTTCTGAATTATAGTAGTCCTGTATACAAAGCTTAGTACAGAAACAGTATCGTATGATTTAATGAAGCTTTTTATTTATTTTTTATCAAGCGGCCTCGGAGATCGTTCACAGTAGCTATGCGTCAATTTCTGTCACAGCAATTAAGGGTTAAATGCATTTTTGCACATAAATTGGCACGTAAGAAACGCATTGCCACATTTAGGGCTTTGGACGTCGCATTTAGGTTTTAACTGCCATAAATGTGACAAAAATCGCCTAATTGCGACAGTCACATATTGTGGGATTATAATTCAGATATTGATCCCATTTCTGCAAAACAAATTAGTTTTGAACTAAAGGCACAGCATTCAAGTAATTTTCTGCGTAATAAAATATTTGTTTAATAAATTGCCAAATATACCCTAAATGCGACAAAACTATAAGGTATCGCGTCTCATTTAGGCATAATGACCTTACCTTACAAAATATTATTCGTATTCGATTGCAACAGCATTTCGAAACCTTCCCAAAAAAACGTGATCACCAAAACACAGTAGCAAACTACGATAAGGAAGCTTTTAATTGAAATTAATGTTAATGCAACAGGAAAAATTAGCGCGCGTGTCAAGGACAACCTAGACCTCGCCTACATGGGCTCTTTTTACGGAGCGTGTAAAAAACTCAAAGTGAAAATAAAAAATTCAAAATTTAGAGCTTATTTGCTTGCTTAACATGAAATGCATGTATTTACCTAAGATTTCAAAGGTACATTTAAACAAGACATTTTCAATATATATGTAATACAATTTTTAAAATATATTCTATTCAAACCTAATTATAACACACATCAAACATTTTCCCAGAAAACAGAGAGCAATTTGAACAAAACTGATCTAATCCTTTCTACACTTTTCAGATAATTTTGCTTTCTTTAGAAAGCTCGTTATTTCAATGAAGACGCATAATAAATCAAATATGTTCAAAAGAAAGATTCACAGTCCATCTGTTGGATCTTTCACTCACTGTTGAAATTTATACTTAAATATTAAAAAAGAATACCTAAATAGAATAATTTCCCAGAAAGAAAGGAGTGTAGTCACCTAATTATAGAGATTTCTGAAAACTATGTGGTTTTATGGTAGCCGACAGATTAAGAAGTTTTTCCCAGATGGCTTGGATAAAATATACGGTGTCCGAAAAATCCCTGACACATTCTAAAATTCAATATAAAATCAAATAATTGTTGTGTAGGAGTGCGGTTTGAACTAAAAGGGTTTTCAGGATGAAAAGGTTTCTTCAAGCGAATGAACGTAATTAGTTCTAAATTTTGATCATAGATGGAGCCTCTTGTCCGTATGTTTGGCTTCAAACATGCGTTTTTTCCTGATTTTCATATTAGTTTTAAACATGTGACACAGAAATGACGACTCCGAGTTGTCACTTCTGTGTCACAGCGTTAGAATTATTCTGAAAACCAGAAAAAAACGCATATTTGAAACCAAACATACGGACAAGTGGCTCCATATATGACAGAAATTTGGAACTAATTACTTTCATTCGCTTGAAGAAAACTTTTCATCCTGAAAAGCATTTCCAAACCGCACTCCTACACGACAGTTATTTGATTTTATATTGAATTTTAAAATGTGTTAAGGAATTTTCAGACAACCTGTATTTTTAATCATCATAGTTGGAGAGGGAGGCTAGCGTATATTTCTTGGTTTGAAGGCTTGTTCCATACAGATCGTTTCGATGTTTACCTAAGGACTATCGATGATGTGAGTCAATTCTGAAGCTGTGGTGGAATCTGAACTCGTTGCTGAGTTGAGGAGGTCAAACTTGATATTTTGTCTTCCGGAGCTCAATTAGTTAAGGGTCCTGTCCCTGCCGGCGAAGACACTCACGGGCTAATGCTAATCCTATGGGGAGGGATTTTTCTAATATCTCGTTTCCATTTCGACATTTTTAAATAATTCTTTTTTGCATTGGATAGCCGAGGTCCGTCTCTACAGCGCACCTTTTTTACTTTTTCGATTTTGGTCGCAGGTATTTTTAATAAAGTTACTTTCATTTTCAAAACCGGTTCTGAAAATGAAAGTGTCATTCTAAAAAATATCTGCAACCAAAATCGAAAAAGTAAAAAAGCTGCGCTGTAGAGGCGGACCTCGACTATCCAATTAAAAAAAAACTATTTAAAAATGTCGAAATGCAAACGAGATATTAGAAAAATCCCTCCCCATAGGATTTTAGCATTAGCCCGTGAGTGTCTTCGACGGCAGGGACAGGACCCTTAACAGAACCTTAAGGAATTTTTATTCGTAGTCCTGTGAAACGCGGATGAATGCCAGATAAACCAAAACTAATCCCTATAAAGGAGAAACAGCCATTTTCAGTAATTTGTTTTGAGTATATCCTCTGCCTTGATTGGAGTTTGAAAATACCCAGAAGTTAAATCTAGGGTGGATATAAAATTAGTATTCGTGATATTTGCCAATATTTCATCTATTATAGGTATTGGAAATTTGGGATATACGGTAATAGCGGTAAACTAGTGGAAATCAATTGGAAATCTTTATACCTCAGGATCACCAGAATCATTTCCGTTGTTCTTTTAACACAAACCTACTTGTTATTCAAATGGGGGGGGGGGGGGGATCAATAAGCATTATAATTAATAAATTAAATTAAAATTAAATTTAGATTTCTTGAGTGCAAGTCATCGTTTAAAATTATTTTATATCTATTATCGATGCTGGATTAATTTGGACTCATGTTTGCGGCACGGTTGTTGTTCATAAAGTTATCCCATTTTGTGCGGCGATTGCAGCCTTACCAACATTTAACCTTTAACTGATGTCACGCGGTCTCCCAGACCCCGCGACTCCCAGCTGTAAACACTTTTACAGCTTTTTACTTTTCTGTACTGAAGTTAAATAACATGAATAAAATACTTTTTTCATGCAATTTAATTCACATGCTCCTAAGAGAAGTACAACGATATTGTTAGGACAAAATTTAAGTAAATTCAACCATTTGAGTTATTTTTTTTACTTATTTTATTCGAGGGGTCTGAGAGACCGGATCACATCAGTTGTGTGACAAATTTTAGTCACATCAGTTAAAGGTTAAGAGTGGCGGATGCCAGCCTAGGTGTGTCGTTCTAGGTGGCTCAGATGGAAGAGTAGTGGTGCGCTGAACCAAAGACCCAGGTTCGAACCCTGGCCTCGATACTTTTTCACTTTGTTGATTTTGCGTCTTGTTAGCAATGTGAATAAAACATTCACGTAATTAAGTTTAAATTTCTCTTAGATTAGAGCGCAAGTCATCGTTTAAAATTATTATATAAAATTTACCTGTTCAGAAGTCTCTAGCGATAGTACTACGGTTCCAAACGAAAAAAACTTTTGTTAGTATCTATAGTTAAACTTAAAATTACAAGTTAAACTGTGAAAATTGAAAAAAAAAAGGAGTGATCTGTGAGACCGCTAACAACAGTTAAGGGATAAGTAAAGAACATGATGCACTTCAACTTTAATATCTAAATTCATTAATTAAAAACTTACCAACCGGTGGTATTGGATGTTATTTATATTGAATAACAGTCAAACTGATGAGCTAAAAAACTCATACTATTAACAATTTTCTTGTAGTATGCCAAGCTTTAGTAGTATTTCCTGGGTTTTAAAAAGTGAAATGTTCTTTAAAATGTACAGTGAGAACCGCTCATATGTTAATGCAAATGATTTCCTTCACACGGAAAAGTTGTAAATATATCACAAATGTTTAAAAGTTATTTACAACAAGAATATATAGCTGTTCATCGTGCGTATCTTTCTTTATCTTTGTAAGATGTACTTTTCTTTTAACTAACATGAGTTAAATATAGTGAAAATAAATATAATAATGCATAAAAGTAGACAAAATTTACTTTTACATGCATAAAAAAAGTAATATATTTTACACAATACTATAAGAATGAGAAATACACAATTTGTTTAACAAATTTTTGCAGGAAATCTTTTAAAGAGTATCGGAATAATTACTATAAAATTAAAACACTTTAAACAAAAATTTAATCGTCATTACTTTAGGAATACACAAGGAAAGCAAACATCTTTCTTAAAGTTATTTTTAAACTAATTTCTGCAATGCTGAGTTAAGTTTGATTCGAGAGTGTAACGACTCAAGATGTTTTTATACCTCCAAAATGTCATTTGGAAAAATCTTCAAATTGGTAAATTATCGGCTTTTTAGAAGCATACCGGGAGGCAGCAGAACAGAAAATCACCTCATTGAGTTGGAGGCTGAAATTCCAGAATTACTGGAAACTCGATTCGCATATTTAAACGCAATTGGTCTGCCAAGTCCTATCTTGGTGGAAAACACTTGAAAACCCGATTTTAGCGGTTGACTCGTAGGCTTACCGTGTTTTCCTGCTCCCGGTCCTCCATGTTTTGATACCTTTGGGTGCAGGAAAACACAATGATAAACATACAAGCCAACCATTAAAATCGGATCTGAAGGTAGTTTTAACCAAGATATGACGTGGCAGACCAGTTGCATTTTAATATGCTAATCGAGTCCTGTCTAATCCTGGAATTTCAGTTCCAACTCGATGAGGTGATTGTCTGTGTAGCCACCTCCCAGTCTAAAGCAAAGCAGACCATTATAAAAGCAGCGGGACACTTGAGTTTTTCAAGAAAAGTAGTCTCTACTTTTGAAGCAAATTAGAACTTTGAAACTTTTGTTAAAAAGCCTGCACAGGCCATAAAAATATCAAAATTACTTACTTCTGGAGATTGAAAATTGATAATAAGTGATCGCCGTAACAAGACATCTGCAGCTAAGCATGTAGTACCTTCTTCAATTTCCTTCATGTTTGTGCGTCAGAATAAGAATTCAGATTTCAGTTTAGCAATAAAAACAAATATTTATTGAATACAACGCATGGAAAAACAATAAAAGTGGTACGGAAACTTGTAAACAAATTAGTTTTCAAAATTTGGTTCTTAAATTAAATTTTGTCAAGCGTTTAACGTTTCAAAATAACTAGCTTTGGATCAACTATTAAAACACTGTTTAATAGTCCAGTTAAATTAGGAAAGTTTGCCATAAGAAATGCTACAGCGATAAAATTTGCACAGTTCTTCACTGATAGCTACTAATGACTAGATAAAAAGTCCTTATGGATAAGAAGTGAGCGGATGATGGGCAAAAATAAGTTTTGTCCCTCCCTTTTTTTGTTTTTTTAAATATATCAGAAACTGTGTGTTTTCATGAAAAAAATACTCCATCACAAATTAAAGAGCACAAATTCTCTATAAATGACAGGTATATACAGTGGAACCTCAGTTATCCGTCAGTCAGGGGACCGGAGCCTTGAAGAATTTAAAAAAAATCACTTTCTTTTCAAATTTATTTAATTTCATTTCAATTTAATAAATATTTCCACAGTAAATGAATAAAATAAAACAGAAAACACACCAATACTGCAATACTGCACGAGATAATGGTAATTAGTTAATGAAAGATAAATATGCACTGTTAATTGTTTATTAATGTAAAACATTATAACTGCGAGTATAAAATATGGAGAAAACTTAAAGTAGGTGCATACTAATTTATAATTAAGTAGCTATCACGTAATTATGAAGTAGATAAGTCTTTAAAAGGAGTCATTATCATTCTGGCTTGTGTTTTCTTTGAATATCATCATCGGCGGAATTAAATGTTTTGAACTCTTCTTCTGTCATCATACTCGGTAGTTTCAACATATCCTGCAGATGTAGGTGACATGATTTGGCATAAGGAAAATAACCACAAGCGTGGAAAAACGGTATCATATGCTGAACACATTTGAGATGGTCATTCCAATTGCCTGATCGTTCAGCTAATCTGTATCCTTTCATCAACGTGACCATGTTGAAGTATTATATCCAGATGGCTGCAGTACGTCCATCTCCCTTGAACTCCATCAACTTGTTGCCCCGTTTAATAGCAACAGATTGTAGATTAGTGTTTTGATTTATTGAGCCTAGCAAAGGAGGATCAAATGCAAAAGCTCCTGTAACGACCGAAAAACCCCGCAGTCTATTTTGTTTCGTAAGTTGCGAAACTGGTTTTGTCCAGCGGTTGTCCCTGAATCGCAGCTAGAGTCAGATCTTGTCCACGGATCGCAGCCTAGAGTCAGATCTTGTCCATGGATCGCCGCCTGAGTTTCGAAGACTGATCGGCCGTACTCTCGTATCGGAGAGAAACTTTTTCGATATGCGGAAAGAGAGCTGAAGATGCTAGGTGAGAGGTCAAGTGAAATGAAGAGAGCTGGTCGCTTGTGAGATGGAGATGCAGTTTGAGAAAAGTTTTGGCAGATAGTATCCGAGCTGATTTTGTGTAATGGAAAGAGAACGGTTTTTTTTTTGTAACCGGGGAACGAGTGTGAACATGGTGGTTTTTATTGATTGTGTTTTTAAAGTAATGTAGTTTAGAGAGAGCTGAAAGAGTTGTGCCTTTTGTTTAAGAATGACGATGTGTTTTTTTTTTAATGATTGAAGAGATTTTATTTGGAAATATAAACTGTTAAATAAAGTTAACAATCGATGTAAATTCGTCGTTTGTTTAGTGCTACCAGAGAACCAGACAACATCGTTACAGTATAAAATGATATGTATTAAGTGGAGCTTCCACTGAGATTTGTTTTCGGTAAAGTGAAGAAAAATAAAAGGTATGTCTTTCCCCTTTCTTCCATTACAGTACTGTGTGCCATTAGAGTTTGTAGTTTTAGATATTTATAATTTGGGAAGTTGAATTCATTTTGGTAAAATTTTGTGCCAAACTGGCCTCCGGTATTACATTTATATAGCGTTCGCAAATGCCAGCCGGTATTTTATATGTTTATTCAGAAACTCTAAATTTTGGATTTATAATTGTAATGAAAAAGGAAAAAAAAAATATATTTTATGGATTCAGTAAAATTTTGAAACTTGAGATATTTATGAACTAAAGTGTTTAAAACCAAACTGGTTAATGGTTGGATGAAATCAATCTGATTTCAAGGTAATTGTGTTTTGTACTTGAAAATATATATATATAGTGTTTAAAACAAAACTGGTTAAATAGCTGGATGAAATCATACTGATTTTAAGTTAATTGTGTTCATATTGTGTAAAATTATAGAATTGCTAATACCAAACTGGTGAATTTATTAATTGATTTGAATTTGTGTAAAAGGTGGTTTGAGGGGTTTGTGATTTCAGAGATTGAGGTATCGTCTTGAAGTTTTATTGAACTTGTGTGTAATTAAAAAAAAAAAGAATTGGTATATTTATGATTGAACTGATGTGTTTTAAATATTTTACTTGTTTTAAAAATGTACTTATGCATTAATTTGGTGATTTTTATTATTCTGCGTAAATGAATGTTGATAGTGTACTGATTTAACTTTGGTTAGTTGGTTGGGTGTCCGTTGCTCTGATAGAGTGTTTGAATTGCGTATTAGAGTGCAGAAACCGAACTTTAAGATGGCTTTCTTTGGAAAAGGCCGAAAAGAGGACCTGAAAGTTGTAGCAGTGGAATTGGGGGAGGAAGTTAACTATAGTATGCGAATCATTGATTTACGTGAACTAATAATGAAAAGTGTTAATTACGATGAAGATTTTGTAAAAGAAATGCTTTTGACAGCTGTAAATGAAAGAATTAAGCGAGAAGAGGTGGAGGTGGAGGTGAAGGAAAGAGAGAGAGCGGAGAGGGCAGAGAAAGAGAGGTCGGCTGAAAGAGAGTTTCAATTAGAGAAACAGAAATTGGAGTTACAATTAAGGAATAGTAAGAGCCCTGACGATTCGGTTAAATCTAGTATAGGTTTTGAATCGAGAGTGGAGATTCAGAAATTGATGCCGAAATTTGACGTGAAGGAAGATGATATCAGTTTGTTCTTGGAACTTTTTGAGCGACAAGCAAAGGTTCTTAAGATTCCCCCCCCCGAAAAGTGTGTTACTCAGTTAATTGGTGTTTTACCGTCTGAAATTTCACAATTGATAGCTCGTGAACCTGTGGAAAATGCTAGTGAATATCAATATGTCAAGACATTATTACTGAAGCGGTTTAAATTGAGTCCAGAAAAGTTTCGTCAGAACTTTGTAAAAACTCAAAAAGCAACCGATAATACTTGGCATGATTTTTACTATGAGATAAAAAATTATTTGGAGGGTTGGTTGAATGGATTGAAGATAGAGACTTATGATCAATTAAAAGATTTAATGATTGTTGATCAAATAAAAAAAGGGCACCGCCTGAATTTAAGGATAGATTTTTGGATCACTGGACAACTATAATTTCGCCAGTTGATCTTGTAACTACGATTGAAGAGTTTGAAGATGTAAGAAGCTGTGTTCGTAACAAAGATTCGATGAGTTATGAGAATCAAAGTGAGAAAAAAACATGGCATTCGAAGCCGTGGAAGGGAAGTAACCAGAGAAATGAGCGTGTGCAAGATGTAGAAGATAAGGAAAACTATTTTAATGGTCGGAAGCCTGAACCCAATTTTGTTAGAAGACAGTTCCGTTGTTTTGAATGCGGGGATTCAACTCATCTTAGGTCTCAGTGTCCTAGACTTACAAATAAAATTGAAACAGGAACTGTAAATCATGTTCGAATTAGAGCTGATGATGAATTATTTGCACCGTACACGAGTTCTGGAAGGGTAAATGGGATTCGTATTCCAATTTTAAGAGACACTGGAGCAACAGTCGATATTGTGTGTCAAAGGTACATTTCGCCTGAAAGTATGACAGGAAAATATGTGTGAGTGCAGCATTTGTTGAACCACAGAATGACACGTTTGCCTATGGCCGAAGTTGAAATTGAATGTGAATTGGGTCATGTTAAAACGAAGGCAGCAGTTATTAGAAATGGTCTGGATCCGGGGAGATATATTCTTGGAAATAGAACTGCTGCATTGTTGAAAGAGAACTTTCAGCAGTTATTAGAAATGGTCTGGATCCGGGGAGATATATTCTTGGAAATAGAACTGCTGCATTGTTGAAAGAGAACTTTCAGCAGTTATTAGAAATGGTCTGGATCCGGGGAGATATATTCTTGGAAATAGAACTGCTGCATTGTTGGAAGAGAACTTTCAGCAGTTATTAGAAATGGTCTGGATCCGGGGAGATATATTCTTGGAAATAGAACTGCTGCATTGTTGGAAGAGAACTTTCAGCAGTTATTAGAAATGGTCTGGATCCGGGGAGATATATTCTTGGAAATAGAACTGCTGCATTGTTGAAAGAGAACTTTCAGCAGTTATTAGAAATGGTCTGGATCCGGGGAGATATATTCTTGGAAATAGAACTGCTGCATTGTTGAAAGAGAACTTTCAGCAGTTATTAGAAATGGTCTGGATCCGGGGAGATATATTCTTGGAAATAGAACTGCTGCATTGTTGGAAGAGAACTTTCAGCAGTTATTAGAAATGGTCTGGATCCGGGGAGATATATTCTTGGAAATAGAACTGCTGCATTGTTGAAAGAGAACTTTCAGCAGTTATTAGAAATGGTCTGGATCCGGGGAGATATATTCTTGGAAATAGAACTGCTGCATTGTTGAAAGAGAACTTTCAGCAGTTATTAGAAATGGTCTGGATCCGGGGAGATATATTCTTGGAAATAGAACTGCTGCATTGTTGAAAGAGAACTTTCAGCAGTTATTAGAAATGGTCTGGATCCGGGGAGATATATTCTTGGAAATAGAACTGCTGCATTGTTGAAAGAGAACTTTCAGCAGTTATTAGAAATGGTCTGGATCCGGGGAGATATATTCTTGGAAATAGAACTGCTGCATTGTTGGAAGAGAACTTTCAGCAGTTATTAGAAATGGTCTGGATCCGGGGAGATATATTCTTGGAAATAGAACTGCTGCATTGTTGGAAGAGAACTTTCAGCAGTTATTAGAAATGGTCTGGATCCGGGGAGATATATTCTTGGAAATAGAACTGCTGCATTGTTGAAAGAGAACTTTCAGCAGTTATTAGAAATGGTCTGGATCCGGGGAGATATATTCTTGGAAATAGAACTGCTGCATTGTTGAAAGAGAACTTTCAGCAGTTATTAGAAATGGTCTGGATCCGGGG
Organism: Maratus speciosus; assembly: GCA_963932465.1. Lineage (NCBI taxonomy): Eukaryota > Metazoa > Arthropoda > Arachnida > Araneae > Salticidae > Maratus > Maratus speciosus. The sequence continues at coordinate 43,036,044 of OZ010799.1, forward strand.
AGATATATTCTTGGAAATAGAACTGCTGCATTGTTGAAAGAGAACTTTCAGCAGTTATTAGAAATGGTCTGGATCCGGGGAGATATATTCTTGGAAATAGAAATGCTGCATTGTTGGAAGAGAACTTTCAGCAGTTATTAGAAATGGTCTGGATCCGGGGACATATATTCTTGGAAATAGAACTGCTGCATTGTTGGAAGAGAACTTTCAGCAGTTATTAGAAATGGTCTGGATCCGGGGAGATATATTCTTGGAAATAGAACTGCTGCATTGTTGAAAGAGAACTTTCAGCAGTTATTAGAAATGGTCTGGATCCGGGGAGATATATTCTTGGAAATAGAACTGCTGCATTGTTGAAAGAGAACTTTCAGCAGTTATTAGAAATGGTCTGGATCCGGGTAGATATATTCTTGGAAATAGAACTGCTGCATTGTTGGAAGAGAACTTTCAGCAGTTATTAGAAATGGTCTGGATCCGGGGAGATATATTCTTGGAAATAGAACTGCTGCATTGTTGGAAGAGAACTTTCAGCAGTTATTAGAAATGGTCTGGATCCGGGGAGATATATTCTTGGAAATAGAACTGCTGCATTGTTGGAAGAGAACTTTCAGCAGTTATTAGAAAGGGTCTGGATCCGGGGAGATATATTCTTGGAAATAGAACTGCTGCATTGTTGGAAGAGAACTTTCAGCAGTTATTAGAAATGGTCTGGATCCGGGGAGATATATTCTTGGAAATAGAACTGCTGCATTGTTGGAAGAGAACTTTCAGCAGTTATTAGAAATGGTCTGGATCCGGGGAGATATATTCTTGGAAATAGAACTGCTGCATTGTTGGAAGAGAACTTTCAGCAGTTATTAGAAATGGTCTGGATCCGGGGAGATATATTCTTGGAAATAGAACTGCTGCATTGTTGGAAGAGAACTTTCAGCAGTTATTAGAAATGGTCTGGATCCGGGGAGATATATTCTTGGAAATAGAACTGCTGCATTGTTGAAAGAGAACTTTCAGCAGTTATTAGAAATGGTCTGGATCCGGGGAGATATATTCTTGGAAATAGAACTGCTGCATTGTTGAAAGAGAACTTTCAGCAGTTATTAGAAATGGTCTGTATCCGGGGAGATATATTCTTGGAAATAGAACTGCTGCATTGTTGAAAGAGAACTTTCAGCAGTTATTAGAAATGGTCTGGATCCGGGGAGATATATTCTTGGAAATAGAACTGCTGCATTGTTGAAAGAGAACTTTCAGCAGTTATTAGAAATGGTCTGGATCCGGGGAGATATATTCTTGGAAATAGAACTGCTGCATTGTTGAAAGAGAACTTTCAGCAGTTATTAGAAATTGTCTGGATCCGGGGAGATATATTCTTGGAAATAGAACTGCTGCATTGTTGAAAGAGAACTTTCAGTTTTTAAGTGATAGTGGAAAGAAAAGAGGAACTATGAATGAAATAGTGACAAAAGCAGAGTGGCGAAAACCACTTGCTGAAAAGAGTGATTTGATAACTTTGAAAGAGAAGAAATTGGAATTTTCGGAAGAGACAGAGGTTCAGGAAGAAGTTGAAAAAGGCCTTCCGGATGTAAAAGTTAAACTCGTGGAGGAAAAACTATTGGTTAAAGAGGATGTCAAGGAGATGGAGAGGGAAGAGAATTTGCCTACAGTTTTTGATTATACGGATGAAATTTTGTTGGACCTTGTGTGTCTGTTTAAAGAAGATTTTGAGAACGGATAGATAAAATCAAGTATTGGTGGCGTTGATAAGGCAAATGAAGAGGAATTGGTGAATGGTCAAGAAAAGAAATTGGAATTGATTGCAAAATTGAAGGAGGAAAGAGATGAGAGTTCTGATGTAAATTGTAAACTTTTGCCGAACGTTTTGGAAACTGAAACTATTTTGGATTTGATGAAAGTGGATTCGTATAGATTTGCTGTGGAGCAACAGAAGAGTAAAGAATTGGTTCCATTGTTTACATTGGCCAGAAAGACTGAAACGGAATTCAAAGAATTTGGAATAGTTAAGGAAATGGAGTTGATAAAAACTTGTGATGTTTACCAGAGAGCGGGAAAACCTAATGATAAGAAAAAGGCTCCCTTGACTTTTGTATCCATGGTATCTGAAAAAATTAGCGGGATAAATGTAGATGCTTGCGGAACTTTACCGGTCACATCAAATGGAAATAAGTATTTGATTGCAGCTATGTGTATGGCATCTAGCTACCCAGATGCAGTGCCAGTGGTGAATGCTGAATCGACGTCTATATTTGATGTAATATTGCAGATATTCAGTCGAATGATTTTTCCAACGAAATACAGACTGAACAGGAACTCTCATTAATGAGTAAATTGACTGTAGAGTTTTCCAGAGATTTGGAATTAAAACTGTGCTGGACTTGTCTACTTGTAGACCGAAAAGGCAGGCTGCACAATGCAGGAGACCGAGCAGGAGTGTTAAAAGATTATCAGAAATAACAGATGTTGTTAATTTCAAGGGGAAAGAGGTAGAAATGAAATCGAGGAAAAAGAGATTGAGGAATCATAAGAAAAGAAGAAAATTTCAAGATGCAGACACTCTGAGCCGGCCCCATACCCATATCCATACTCATACTTTGAATGCTATTTATTAAATTCTATATATTAAAGTGGTATTATTAAAGAAAGAAACAAAAAAGTGTATATATTATGTTTATTTATTGTCAGTATAAGAAAAATATAGAAATAATTTTGAACTATTAAATTATGATTTAATGTTTAATATTTGTAATTGTATGATTATGTATTGAAGTTGTTTTGTCAGTAAGAAAAAAATGCTAAACCAATTTGCTTTGTATCACGTTAAGTTTACGTAAAGAAAAAGAAAAAAAAATTTGTTGATTGTATTGATATTTTAAGAAAAATTACTTTGCTTATAATTTTATCTGAAGTTATAGGAAATTTTGTGTATATTGAATTGTGGTAAATTAGAGTAACTTTTATATAGTGTAATTTAAGTATTTGTATTATTACTGACATGTTGTGAATTGCTATATTTTTTTTTTGTTTCAAAATTGCTAGTAGCTCTAAAATTTAAAGAATCTTGTTTAGGGCGGCACATGGCTGTGATGGATTGGGAAAGGGCGAAGAGACATGTTTGTGACAAAATTACTAAGTTGTTCCTGAACATTTTGGAAGAGAGAAAAATTTTAGTGTTCAGTGGAACTTGTCGCAACTGTTTCTTCCTGTCCATGACTCCGTTTGGACATGTCCAAAATTTGGAAGGGGGAGGAGTCTGTAACGACCGAAAAACCCCGCAGTCTATTTTGTTTCGTAAGTTGCGAAACTGGTTTTGTCCAGCGGTTGTCCCTGAATCGCAGCTAGAGTCAGATCTTGTCCACGGATCGCAGCCTAGAGTCAGATCTTGTCCATGGATCGCCGCCTGAGTTTCGGAGACTAATCGGCCGTGCTCTCGTATCGGAGAGAAACTTTTTCGATATGCGGAAAGAGAGTTGAAGGTGCTAGGTGAGAGGTCAAGTGAAATGAAGAGAGCTGGTCGTTTGTGAGATGGAGATGCAGTTTGAGAAAAGTTTTGGCAGATAGTATCAGAGCTGATTTTGTGTAATGGAAAGAGAACAGTTTTTTTTTTGTAACCGGGCAACGAGTGTGGACATGGTGGTTTTTATTGATTGTGTTTTTAAAGTAATGTATTTTAGAGAGAGCTGAAAGTGTTGTGCCTTTTGTTTAAGAGTGACGATGTGGTTTTTTTAATGATTGAAGAGATTTTATTTGTAAATATAAACTGTTAAATAAAGTTAACAATCGATGTTAATTCGTCGTTTGTTTAGTGCTAGCAGAGAACCAGACAACATCGTTACACTCCCATGACTTCATTGATAACTTGCCGCTCTTCATCTTTAGTCTCAACCTCCTGCAATACTATTTTCGCTAAAGCTGTTTGGACTAAAAAATGAGCTCGGACTGCTCTAGAGTACGCATGTCCTTGTAACATCTTCTGAACTGAAAGAGCGTATATTGACTCTAAAAGCTCATTCAAACCACTTCCGTTCATGATGAAACAGATACATCCTGAATATGACATCAGAAAGTGAAAGCCACCAAGTTTCATCTACACATTTTGACAACATAGAATCTGTTGGAGATGCTGCAACTATTTTTTTTACATTTTAGATAGAGTGGTTGGTCAAACGTTATGAACAACAGCGTCTGATCAATTTTGACACATACATCTGCTCCACACTGTAATGCTGTATAAAGTGTCATGATTATATGGTGGTGCATTGATGAAAGGAAGCAGTAAAGTCCAGAATTCAATAGTAAACAAACCATACATTTAAAAATCGGAAGGAATGAAAAGTTCACTCTTTGAAAGAGTGATAGGCATTTTCACTCTTTTTGGAGTGAATTTTATAAATTACACTCCTTAAAGAGTGGAATTTTCCACTCCCTAGAAAGGAGGTAAATATTTTTCTCCATTGTAGAGAGTGAAATATGTCACTTCGTTGTCGAGAGTGAAATGTCTCACTCCGCTAACGAGAGTAAAAGTCTGGCATTATACACTTAAAAAAAATTTCGTTCAACTTTGAACCATTATATGGAGTGAAATAATAAAAAGCACCAAAATATGTCACAACTTAATTTTCAAAAACTCCATTTCATAATGTAACCTTGGAAATTGCGTAATAAAACGCACTTCTTTTTAAGAGCGAATAGTTACTCCTCTGAAAGAGTGACTGTTCACTCCAAACAGGAGCGAGTATTGTATGGGTATTAATAACACCAGTCTGCGTTTTTAAACTTTTTGTCAGATGATTTCTTATGAACAAGTTTTCCTTAATCAGTTTTTGATGCTGATTCCGAAAGTAACTTTCATTTTTGTTTATCACGTCAAGATTTTACAAAAAATGAGAAGTTGTGTTTTCAATATTTAAATTAATGCAAACAAAAAAATATCATAATTTCATACAAAGTATTTCAATAAACATGTTAAAAATACTATAAAAAATGTCCTTATAAGTTCATGATGTTTCTTTAATAACTAGGGGGCTCTGCCCCCTACGAGCTACGCTCGTCAACCATCGTTCAGACACCACAGACTCTAAAAGTACGCTAATTTGATCGGATTTAAAAAGATTTCGGAAGATTGAATTATAATTTAAAAAACAGTGGCGTTTTAATTATAAGTGGCCCCTATAAATGGATTTCTATTCATTTCTCTTTTATTAGGGAATTTTAAGGCCAAATCCGCTGCGGTACTACTTGATTATCCCGTCGACCATTTCGACAAATTATATAAATCGCCAAACCACTCGCCAAATTATACAAATTGATATAATTTTTATTTTAAATAACGAAAAAAGAAATAAATCGGTGCAACATTAATAAAAATACAAATAAAACGTCGAAATAAAAATAACTTGATGTCTTAGACACGTGTAACTTGCTTAAAGTCAAGTTAATGTGACATTCACAATCAACCATTTTTGGCATTATTGCCTTATAGTTTGGCGAATGATAGATTTTTGATCGACGGGATAACTAAGCAGTACCAAAGATATAATTGCTGTTTTCGTCTTTTATTAAGTAAAATAAGTTAAACATTTCAAAATAAGCTAATATAAAAGGAATTAAGTAAACAGAGTCTTTGTCTCCCGGTATTTTTTAACAAAGCGAAAAGAAAGTTCTTTTAAATAAAACATTTTAAATTAATCGTTTTTAATCTGACGTAATTTTGACCAAACTATTCTTTCTCTTTTTAATATTCACGTGAAAATACTTTATTTAGAAATGAAATATTATTTGCGCTCTCCTAACAAAAATAGTTGAAAAGTATCCTCTCAAAATATCAAATAAATGTCTAGCGCAATTTCTAAATTTAAACTGTTTTGCAATATTATTTTGTGTTCATTTTATGTAATAAATGTAATGTGACATAATTTATCCTATTTAAGACTTCTAACGCATGTTAATGAATTTATTATTTTACAATTTCCTTTCTCTCTTAAAATTCACGTGTAAATATAGTTTTTATGACGTAATTTTTAATAAGTTCCCGCTTTTTGTACATAATTATTTAATTCTAATTCCAAATGTTTTTTTTCCGTTTATAATAGTCACTCAATTTATTTACACGTATAAATATATTTTTTTTTAATTTGAAGCAAACATTATTGTTTGCGCTGTTTATACAGTTGGCAACAGTTTAAATTAATATCACTTTCTAAAATACGTAAAAAATATCGCTAGAAATGCTAAAAATTTGAATTTAAATTAGAAATAAAACCTCAAAAAATGAGTGAAATTAAAAAAAGAAATACAGTCTGCACACCGGGAACTTAAAACGTATAAAATGATCTAAAAATGATTAAATTCCCATGAATAGTTTTTGCTCCTATAAAACTTTTTTAGTGGAACGATTTTGTCCAACTTTATCATTAAATATCCCTTAAAATAATTCTTAGATTTGAAAACTGTCTGCATCAGCGTGTTTATCAAACATTTCTTTATAATACTACCGATTTTCATATTTTTGTATGCATTATTTTTCTTAATATTAACGAAGAAAGACCTCCGGTTACAAAAAATTCAAAACTGGCGGCGGTGACAGCGGTAGTTGCTTTTTTTTTTAGAATAGAGAGAAACGAAAAGCAAAGAGTGTTCGATTAAACAAACCTTCTTCTTTTTGTCTTTCTTGCACACCCTCCAGCATTTATGTCCCTCTTCAACATTCAACATTAGCCTGCCATCATATTTACATTCCATCTTCCCCTACACCTATTCTCCATCTTTTTGATATCCTGGTGAAAGCGCTCACCATACTCTTCAGTGTAATGTCCCAGATATTCTGGAAAGTAGTCGATATGGGAATGCAGAAAGTGTATTTTTACACTCATATTACAACACAACTTCTTGAAATTTCCCAGCATTGTTTCAACAACATTCCTGTAATTTGTATCTTCTTAATAGTCCAAGCAATAAAGACCGCATAGGGGCTCTACCTAGCAAAATTCATTGTAGTTCTGGAAAAAGGCTTTACTATATGTTTTTTGGGTCGCTGAATCCGAATTTTTAACTTCTCACCAAAAATCCCCCCCCCCCCGGCAATCCACCGCCCAGATTTTTGTAAAATGCCTCCCAAAAAAGGTTTTTATTAAAAAAATCAAATTTTTTATTGTTTTAGGGAAAAACACATCTAGAAATTCAGAAAGTACACAAAATTTGCAACAAATTAGATACATGACATTATGACTTAGGATGAAGGGGAAGGGGGAATCTGTCTCGGAACATGCGCGCGGTGCTGCGTGAACTAAGTTGCGCAATTTTACTTAACCATTCACGCGTTTACATTCGCCCTCCCATCTCACCTCCGAACTTTCTCTATAAGGTTTACTTTAAGTTTTTTTTGTCGCTGAATCCGAATTTTTAACTTCCCACCAAAATTCCCCCCCCCCCCACCCCAAATAGTTGTTTTTAACTTAAATTTCTTATTCTGTTAGGGGAAAAGCATTACAAAATTCAGAAACTAGACAAAATTTGCAACAAATAGAATATATGACATTATGACGTAGGATGAACGGGGAGGGGGAGGGCTGCCTCTGAACATGCACTGCGACGCTATGTGCACTAAGTTACGAAGTCCAGGCAATAGGGGATTTTACCTGGCAAAATTAATACTAGTTCTGGATTTCGATTCACTTTATGTTTTTTGGATCGCTGAATCCGAATTTGTAACTTCCCTCCAAAATTTCACCCGGCAACCCCCCCAAAAAATTGTTTTTTTGAAAAAATTTGGTTTTTGAGAAAAGCGCGCGGGGAATGTTTCGAGGCAGCCCCCTCTTTCCCGTTTATCCTATGTCATAATGTCGTATATCCTATTTGTTGCAAATTTTGTCTATTTTCTGAATTTCGTAATGTTTTTCCCCTAAAACAATAAGAAATTTAGGTTAATAACAACTATTTTGGGGGGTAAGTTAAAAATTCGGATTCAGCGACCCAAAAAACTTAAAGTAAACCTTATAAGGAAAGTTCGGAGGGGAGATAGGAGGGCGAATGCAAACGTCTGAGTGGTTAAGTGGAATTGCACAACTTAGTCCACGCAGCACCGCGCGCATGTTCCGAGGCAGATCCCCCCTTCCCCTTCATCCTAAGTCATAATGTCATATATCTAATTTGTTGCAAATTTTGTCTACTTTTTGAATTTCTAGATACTTTTCCCCTAAAGCAATAAAAAAATTGATTTTTTTAATAAAAACCTTTTTGGGGGGCTTCTTACCAAAATTTGGGGGGGTTGCCGGGGAAGTTTTGATGGGAAGTTACAAATTCGGATTCAACGACCCAACAAACATAAAGTAAGCCAATTTCCAGAACTACCATTAATTTTGCTAGGTAAAATTCCCTATTGCCTGGACTATAATACCTAGAAGGTTTTCGGTAAAGCATTTGAAGCGTCTTTTTCTATCTCATTCATCGCTTTTTGAAAATCTTTGTCCTTCATCAGTTTTTTTGATTTGTGGACGAACGAAAATTCCAGCTTTTAATTTTTCGTGTGGGATGAAGGGAAATTTCATAGTAAGGTACTTGAACCAATACCCATCTTGTGGTAGAGCCTTTACAAATTTCTTTATTAATCGTAATTTATAGCAAGATTTTTTGGGGCTTTACCAGTGGCTAATGCACGATGTTTTAGTCCTTGGAACAAAACTGTATTCTAAAAGTCGTTGGATAAGTTGGCAAGTATCCAGAAGTATATTTGCGTTATGTGTGACTACCACATAATACTTGTTTTCAGCGATGAATCTTGGAAATAAACTCGTTTCGATTACAAACAAACTATACGTGATAGAAGAAACTATGGACAGTTCTGTAACCAGCACACAAAAATGCATTAAGGGCAGTCATTGGTTTTTAATCATCTGATATCATGCAGACTAGTGTAATCAACCAATCAGAAGAGTCTTGTCTATGACGCTTTTTTAAGAGAAAGACGTCCGCCATTTTAGAATTAAAATATAAGGATATTATTAAAGTGATTATTTATGGAACTTTTTACCTTCATATAAAATTAAATGTAACTAATTCATAAAGGATATAGAATGATATGCATTCAAAAAGGTTTTGCGGTTTCAAACTTCTATTACTGTTATTTGCAGTTTTCTCCCGAGCGCGCGAAAAAGTATGTTCAAAGTTGAGTCATACATGCATTGCTTGCATTAGTATTTTTACTCATGTCTCCAGCCTGTCATGACTAATAATTACACACAGTTAACTCAGGTTTTGGGACGAAAAGAAAACCGAATTTTCTGTCGATATTTAATTGTACGTATTCGTATTACTCATCAACTACGAGTCAACAACTAATAGTCTAGGACGCTTATTTAAAGATAAGAGAAAGGCGTCCGTAATTTTAGGAATAAAACATATTGATATTATTAAAACGTAAAGGTAAATCTTATTTAATTTTAATCTTTTATTCCTGGTAGAATTTGTATGTTAGGATTATGAGTTAAATAGCTATGATACACGTAATTATTGGCACTAAAAAACAAAACACGATATTTAAGCACTGAAATAAAGTTTTTTATGCCTGATATGAAGTTTATAGATAAAACTGCTTTAGTATATATTTTTTAATGTTCATAGTATATAATATAAGATGGAATCTATTTTAACAGTAACTATTTATATTAAAAATGTTTTCAAAAAATAAGAACAGTACATTTGCAGTCATTTCTTTTCTTTTTATATTTGACTAGTTTATAACCCCGTCAAAAATGACGTAATGGTAAATCTTCAAAACAATATTTTTCTGACTTAAAAAATGATGCCTCATGCATTTTGTTAATCAAAAAGTATTATCCATTGATTTTTGATAATTAGAAGAAAGAAATTATGTAAACTACAGTTTTGTTAGCAGCGCTTAAACGCGCCATTTCCGGCTGCGCATTCTATGACAAAAAAGCTTGTTTAGGTTCCCTCTACATTAAAAATTTGCTGTTTAGCGTGACTTTTTTTTTCACTACAAACTATGTTAAAGTTCATAATTTTATCTGCAAGATAATTAAAATATGTTGTACCGATGAGAAATATTAATTATATTTGCAATATCTTCAAATCTGATAAAATGCATAAAAAAGTACGATTACAACAGAAAGTTTCTTTGTTTATTTAATTGCTGATAGATGACGCAAAAAGAATTAGCAAGAAACATAAGCTCCTGATTTATTGGGAATTAAAACGGCCTACATAGACGCTGCTCGCAGCCTTCGGTACATAAAAAATTGTCCCTTTAATTTCCCTTTAACTAATGGTAAAGTGTCGTTGAAATAAGGGCGCGTTCAGCACCACCATCCCGAGTGGCACTTTCCACCCCGTTAAGGGGGTAATCGTTCAAAGTAAGTAGGTAATCGTACAATAATTCTTTATTGTAAATGCATTTGAAAGTTTTAGACATTCCAATTCGGATAATTTTTACTTTGTCATATAAGACAGAATACAAATGTCACAGGAAATCTCAAATTGTGCACAAGAATAATCATTTTGAACAAATTAAAAATACATATAATGCAATGTGCTTGCGCGGTACTTTCCCTGAAGCAAAAGTTACATCTTTTCTCCACCAGATGGCAATAGTTATCCGTTATTTTTAATTTAGAACTCGTTGTTGTTGTCTGCTGATTTGGCCCTTAAATTTAGAACTAAACTGGATAGTTTTTGAAGGTTTTAAGCAAAGTTAAAATATTTAAATGTTTTAATATACTTTTACAAATATTTTAAGAGCAGCATCGACTTTTACAAGTATTTTTTATGAAGCGTTCAAAGAGTGATTCATTTGTTTGTAGATTTGCTGGAATTTGAATCTGAATGGAAACAGTATAGTTTGTTTAGATCTGATTTCTATATTTAAAATAGCTTAATTTTAGTTTAGAATTTAATACATTATAAATGGATATGATTAACATGTTTTATGTGACAATATGCTGAACAAGCATGATTTCAAATAGAAGAAATTATCATTTAGCTGTCATACGTTAGCATATGTTTTTCATTAAGCCTAACATGGTGTTTAGCTACTGTCGATTCGCAGACCAGAGTGGTTCGCACCAGAATGGTTACTTACGCTATCCTGTACTCAGATTTTATTATAAGTAGATTCTTTTTTCTATTTCCTTGATCAATTTTTCCCTATAAAACATACGAAATCTGTTTAGCTCATTTTCCCAAAATACAATATATACGAGAATAAAAAATTTAATTAAATATGGCTTTTCACAAATAGTAGAAGAAAATATCGAAATCATGATTAAATTATGGAATATGTTTAAAAGAAAAATATAAACATATTTCACAGAACATAAAAATCTAGACTCCATGTTCATATTTAATAAAACAATGACAGATCACAACACATAAAAAGAAATCTTTTTTAGTGGAAAAATTAAAAATATTGTAGAACAATAGGGTTCTGAAAAAAAGCGCTAAAAAGAAAAGATTTTATATTTAAAGCAAAAATTAAAATGAAATCACACGTTATTAATCATATAACATCCACATAATGATACAGTTATTAATAAAACGTTAAAAGTAACTAAAATACAGTAAGCAATAACGTTTGATTAGACTTAAATTCATTAGCAGTGAATTTTAAGATTTAAATATTTGACATTTGTATTACACATAAAAAAGAGCATAATTAACGTACATCACGGGAATTATTAATGTTATGGAATCGGCATTATTTATTTTTGTTCAAAATCACGCGGTCAGAGATGAAAAAATGTAAGAGAAAAAATTGACTTGAAATGACATTTTTGTTATTTTGTTTTTGCACGTTCACATGTGATTCTCTCGGGTTAAAGAGGAAAGAGGACATGTTTTGATGTTTTAGAGAGTGATGTGGATTGACTTAGGTGGGATTTGAACCAGGGATCTCATGATCAGGTGGCGAGAACGTTAGCGTCGAGCAAAAAGCCAAGCCAGTTACTCTAAGCTAGTAACTTGCTTTATACTGATGATGATTAGAGATGAGATCGCTACACACTCCATTCCCAGTGAGAAAGACGTATTGCTGACGTTTGACGAGCGATACAGTTTTGAGATACAGTTTCTGCGGGAATCGTGATAAATGCAGCCTAGCAGCGCAACCTGTTGGGCGATTTGTACTAAAAGCTAAACAGCGCTAATTTATATCAGGGACTAACTGAATCTGAAGTTTGTTGAAAATTCGGGCATTAGGTCTTGAGATAGAGCTATTGCGATAATCATAAATAATACCGCATAGCAGCACCACCTGTTAGACGATTTACACTATAAAGTAATCAGCATCAAATTATATCAAGGACTAAAGTAATCTGAAGTTTTATAAAATTACGTGCATTAGTTCTTGAGATATAGCTGTTGCGGTAATCGTGAAACATGCAGCATAGCAGTGCCACCTGTAGGGCGATTTACACCAAAAAATAATCAGCGCCAGTTTATATCAGGGACTAACTGAATCTAAAGTTTTATTAAATTCCGTTTATTAGTTCTTGAGATAGAGCGCCCACAAAATGTGTGTCACACACACACAGACAGACAGATGAACAGACAGACATACAGACTCACAGACATACTCACAGATAGACATTTTGTAAAAACTTGTTTTAATGGTTCTCTGACCCCTAAAACGTGTCAATCCGTCGAAAACTGAAATTCGAAAATTTTCATGAATCCAATACTTTCTTCTGGTAAAGATAGAAGAAAGTAATAATGAAAACAAAACTATTTCAGTCTCTACTAGGGATTACAATCCCGAGACTAATTTCCAAACCCGGGATTTCAAGATTGCTTAGATTCAATCACGGGATTACGAAAGCTAAAATTTCTTTAATATCACCAATTTTTAAAGTAGCTAAATATCATAATATTATAGAAAAGACAAAGCAAAAGTACAGTCTAACTTACATATGAAAATATACCAAGTTAAAAATAATTAAACTTTAATTAATTATCAAAATGTATAGGATAAATTGCAACATTTGAAAATTAAAATAAATATGCTGTTGATGTTTGAAAATGTAACAAAAAACATGAAATGTCTATGTTTCCTTTCTGGATAATTTCTTTTATTTCCTGTTAAACAAGTTTTTGAATGGCTTAATATTTACAATATTAAAAAATAATGCCACTAATTAAATTTTGAATTATTCTCATAACCACGTAATTAAAGTTTACAATTCTAGGATATGGCAAATGCAAGATTTTCCTTAACGTGAAGCTTTTTTTAGGGTTCCGTACTTAAAAAGTAAAAACGGAACCATTATTATATCTCTCCTGTGTCTGTATGTCTGTCTGTCTGTCACAGCCCTTTTACTCGTAAACTACAGAACGTGGAAAGTTCAAATTGGGGAAAGTAATAAAGAAAATTGACCCACATATTTTCAGGTTAATAAATATTCATAAATATATTTAGGAAAAATGTTAGAGGGGCTAATTAAGTTACTTGAAAAAAAAATATTTTCTTTGTATATCGTGTGAAAGCTTTCGTAACGCTGAACTTAAAATATATTTCCTTTAATTTTATGTATTATATTTTCATAGTTATGGTCGAAAATGTAGTGCTAAAATATGTTCCCCCTATCTAATTCCGAATCTACTGCAACTAAAATTGTGAAAAAATTAGAGGTAGTAGACGTTAATTTAAACCTTGCAGGAAAATTATAGCGATTACCCTAGGTCACATAGTTTTTGAGAAAATCGGATTTTTCCGTTACACGCAAATTTCAATTTACGGGCATCCAACAAAAGTGCTGAGCAGCGCTGGGGGTATTTATCGTAGCAGAAGTATTAAAGCAATGTTGATCATGAATTTTGGATAAAATCGTCGGTAATTAGCCGCGATATTAACCGTTAAAGACAGGGACGGTTTGGACATACATAATGACATGAACTGCGTACTCTATGCCCCATCGGCTTTTAAAGCCTAAGATAACAATTTTTAAGAATATATTTGTGTAATGTAATGACCAGTAGCAGTATAAAAGCAATAAACGTCAAATTGTTAAAAACAGACTAATTTAATGAGAATTAATCTCATAAATACTATGCGATTGGCGACTAGTTTGCATTGAATGGATCTCTCAATACACCTACAGTGTCTTTAAAGGTTAACTAAAACCTATATGGAAAAATGCGGCACGACCAAAGCGGCGTTTCAACTTTGCGACGTCCTTTCGAAGCGCGCTTAGCACAGTAGTTAGTTTAAATTTTGAACAAGGGTTTTGCTTTAAGTACAGTGTAAAAAGAAAAGATTATTACTACGCTGAATTTAGGTTTATGAAATGCCAAATGAAATTTATATATGCACCACTTTTATTGTTAGCATCGAATTAAGTTCATTTTAAGCATATTAGGATAAGATTAAAAAAAGAATTATACAGAATAGCTATATTTGATATTATTTAAGTTTCATATCTCTTTGAACTTTCATGGCATATCCATTTATACTTTTCTAGTATATACAGCTATACCCAATCCTACATTGTATAGTTTTTGTAAAGTCTTAGCATTCTTTTAGCAATTTTTTTAATACTACGCTTACCAATTCATATTATGATGTATGAGGGGTGGGAGTCCCATACATCTGATTTTAAATTAGCCGGGTCGTACAGGATGAGTACATACGTTTTGTGCAAGAACCCATTTTATTGGGCTCCAATCCCAACAAATTAACTGAAAACATATTTTAAAGGTTAAGATGTAATTTTTATTTAACTTCGTGAACAAAATAAATTGATGGGGTGGTCCATTAGACAAGCATGTGTCTTTACAGACTCAGAGTATGAGGCCGAATGATACACTTACACATCAATCTTAGGCCAACATCCACTAGAATACTAAGCCAATATGAGAGTTTAAACAAACGCCAAAGTTATCCGTTGCATAGAAAAGCAATGGGAGCTAATTTAAATTATTGGCGAATAAATTGATAAAGACAAAATCGCGAAATTACCTCAAGCAACCCTACCGAAACATTTACAATACGTTAAAATCTATATCTAATACAGATGACATATATATTTTATGATTAAATTTATTGCCTGAGCTATAATGTAAAAAATGGATAAAATCCCCTTGTTAATAAAAATTATCACTTTCTTTTATAAACAAAGTAATAAAATTACCCACATAAATCACGTAAATAAAATAAATTAGTATAAAATTAATGTCGAAATGACTGGAATGCAGTCATCGTAAATCTTTACATATAATTTGTTGAATTGCAGATATATATTAGCGAAAAGAAAAATGATAATTTAATGTTTATTATATAATACTTTACTTCCGCATGAAAGAAAAGAGAAAAGAAACACGAAAATATATTTCACCATGAGATTAGATTTTAAGCAATCCAGCTATAACTGATTGAATAAAAGGAAAGAAAGAGTAAACATTAATTTAAAAATAGAATAAAAAGGACAATATATGATGCATCATCATATATTTATTACAGTACGGAACCCTCTGTGCGCGAGTAATACTTGATCTTGACCGTTTATTCTTGAAATAAAAGAGCTTAACACACACATACAATAAAGAATTACGTAGGTGTATAGTTTAAATTTCTAAATAGAGGTAGCTGTTAAAATTCGAAAACGTTGCATAATATAAAAAACTAATTACATACCACGAGAAAAAAATTATTTGAATAGTTTAGTGTTTCTTACCTAATCGGTAGATTTCTTTAGAAATATGATCTGAGAAATATGACGGCATCTAAAGTTTCATCTTGAACATTGTCTTTTTTTAGTGAAATATCATACTGGTTTAGACACTCTGTTAGTATTTCAACAAATTTTAGCTGTAAAAGATCCATATATGCGCATAAGGTCTAAATTCCAGAATTTGTTCAAATTTAAATTTCTTCAATGAGCATTTATGTTCATAAATCGCTTGCTTGTGTAGATTTCCATTCGCTAAAAGTCAAACTAATTTTTTTTCCTGAATTTTTAAAAGTTTGTATTTCACTTGTTATTAATTCCATTATTATGGTACTATAGCTCACTACACGATTTCTAATTAATACTGTAGATTTTGGCAAATCATTAGTCTTTAGCAATCAGTAAGTTTTTTAAATCAATTGAAGTTAAAGGAGAAACCGTCTTTAGCTGTCATTCGCGATAAAATTAAATCCATTGATTCCATATCACTACTAAAAAAACCCTCTATATTGCGCTTTTTAGAAAGCAATGTATCTTCTATACAATCTTGACGTGTGAAAGGAAGAGAGGTTGTATTGAATTCTTTCTGAACTGTAGTACCATGTTTCGTAGATAAATGTGTATACAACCCCTTAGTCAATCCACCTAATGTTTTGAGAAGCACTGAGCTACATTTTTTAAATTTAGCGTTTTTTTCCATCTTTTGACGTTAAATAGTAGTGCCATACTGAAGATGTTTCATTATCTTTCTTATAAGCTACAAAATCCTTTACATTAGACAAGTTTAAAGCAAAATAAGTATAAAAGCACGAAAATCGAAGAAGTTAGCACATAATATTGATTTTGAAACACAAATGCGACGCTTATCAGTAAACTCTAATTCAAAAACTAACAGAGAAATTGAAATAAACAAATGATTTCATTTTTCCTGAATAAAAAGTTGAGCGGGTTACATTGTTTGAAAGTCAAAACATTTCCATGTTAAACAATTTAATAGCTTAGAAATGTATGTAAAAATACTTGAGATATGTATTCTTTTTCAATGACATATAAATTTCATAAGAGTTAATTGATTTTCTTTCCAGAAGTGGAAGTGTATAAATGTATTTTTTAATTTCAGCTGAATACTGTTAAAAAAAAACAATCCCGAAAATCCCGGGATTTCGCTGGCAAAATCCCGGGGTTTTCGGTTTTTAAAATGTAGCGGGATCTTCGGATACGGGATCCCGGAATTGTAATCCCTAGTCTCTACATAAGCATGTTACTTACCGTGCTTTTAATTTCAGCATGAAGTTAGAAGACATTCCATCGACAGAGCTAGCTTCCTACGTAAATGCTTTCTTGATCATGTGCATAAATCCAAGAAATTTCTATGGGCATAATATCATCCAGGAATTGAGAAATAAAGTTGAGAAAGAAAAGTACACAAACCCCCACGTTCTTCTAGCTTTGTGCAATGCCGGAGAAA
This sequence comes from Maratus speciosus, assembly GCA_963932465.1. NCBI lineage: Eukaryota > Metazoa > Arthropoda > Arachnida > Araneae > Salticidae > Maratus > Maratus speciosus. Next base: position 43,053,201 of record OZ010799.1, read on the forward strand.
CTATTACGGAATCTGACAGGAACAAACTCATAGAAACCTTTGAGAACAAACATCGGAAAATGTGGACAGGTAAAATTTTAATCCTTGATAATGATTAGAAATTCTTTCAGTTTTAATGCTTGCAAATTAAAATTGTTTACATTATTAATTATAATTGATGATTTGCACACTTATTTATATTTGCACTCAAAAGCTCCGTTTAGCATACAATAGATTTTCTCCTACTTCCATTATCTTTGATAATTTATAATTAAGATAAAAATTTTGCATAACCGCTCGATACAGAAACGTATATCACGGAAATTCAGGAAAAAGTAAAGGAAGTCGTAGATTCATCACAGAAATTAGCAATACACAAAGGCAAGTCAAAAGTAATGAGATAGAATGAAATGCATTAGTTCTGCGGTATAGATGTAATGTAACAGCTTTTAACCCTTTCAGAGGCGAAGCATTTATCCTCCAAAATTGTTCAAATAACTAATTCACAGCGGAAATTACGAACAAATTTACTTCTAAAATAATCAAAAGCTTTTTTTTTACGTGTACTATGTGAGATCGAATTTGTACTAAAAAATTACTGGTGCCATTTGTTAGTTCGGGCATTAAAATTAAGCGTTTCCAGACAGCAAACGGCGCCCCTAAAAGGTTTAAAGCCAAAAATCTCAATGACGAATTTCAAATACACTGCAGCTTTAGACAAGTGCGCATTGTTTACAAAAATTTCATATTCATGCGCTGTAATATATTTTTTTCCTTATGGAAAGCCAGTTTGTGTGATGTTTTTGCAGTGATGTGTTCGTTTTCAGTTTTGGTATGTGTTTTTAAATTTAATTCCTTTTTGGCGTACTACGTGGTGTTATTTGTGGAAGAACGAGAAGAATTCAACTGACATATAATCAATCTAAAAGAATTCAACAGAATTTAAACAAACTTTGTTTGCAGAATTTCCAACACAGTTGAAAAGTTTTTATGACTTTGGTTTGTTCGATGGCCCTCTGTCCATGTTCTAACTCTCGTAAATATACCCCAATTGCAATTTAACTGATATAGTACATTATTAAGGTTTTCTATAGCATGTTCGATATTGACAATGAAGTGTGTAGCATTTATAGGTCGTTTAGGGGTACACTTTAAAAATCTGTTACATTATGGTCTACGGGAAAAAAATGCTAGCGGTGTATTTTAATGATGTTATACTATTTCAAGCATAATAAAACTGATATGACTTTTAAAGTGCTTTAAAATATGCTTTCTGTAAAATAAAGAGTGAAAAGCATTTAGAATTCATTTAAGGATCCCTCAAAATAATTCTTTTACAGTTTTGTTAATGAGCGATAAATGCTGGACGTGAGTTTTCAGTTTTCAGATAACCTTAACTAAAATTATGGTGTGGGGGGTAAGGGAAAGCCAAGACGAATGGTCCAAGTCATGTGAGAATCTGACCCATAGAATCTGAGATATCGAGCGTTACTGTCTACAGCGGAAAATATCACTAACTCAAGAAAGAGGGCCACCTAGGTTAAAAACAGAAGTAGGGATGGGAAGGAGGGGGCAAGACAGCTAACTGGGAGACCCAAAAATGGGACCGGGTGAGAAGGGGGAAGGCCAAAATAACCCAAAGGGCCAGAAAGATCCTCACGAGGTCCCCAGTATATCACACAGACGTCTGTGGTATATCTTTCATCTTTATCTTCTTGAAATCGTCATTGTGATCCGTACTTCGATAGTAGAATTGTCGATCTATCTCCCTCACAAATTGAATAAATTAGGCAGGTAGTGATGGGTATAGATCGATATTTCTGATATCGATCATAATGATGATTCGAAGAAAATAAGGATGAACTACAGTCAGAAGTGTACAGTCCTTCTTTATTCGATATCTCAGGTTCTTTAGGTCCAATTCTCATACAACTTGAACCATTCGTCTTGATATTGGTGTCTCCCAATAAATGCCCCCCCCCCCCTCTCCCAATAAAAACATCACTATTTTATTTCTGGTCCTCTCCGCCGAGGGACGATGTTGCATAGTGTACACTTATTCTTTATTGAATATTTCATGTTCTATGGGTCCGATCCTCTTACAACTTAGACCATTCGTCTTGGTTCGTTCACCAAACAGACCATCACTACTCTTTTAATTCTGGTTCTTGCCGCTAGTGGGCGATGTTGGATAGTGTACATTTATTCTTTATTGTATATCCCACATCGTATGAGTCCAATCCTCACACAACTTGGACCATTCGTCTAGGTTTGTTCCACCTCACCAACTATCGCCCTTTTAATTCTGGTTTTAACCACCAGGAGGCGCTACAATTTCTTGTATTGGATTCTATATTATTCATCTCCAATTTTCGAAGTGTTTCCGGTAGATGAGAGTTCTCTTTGGCGTTTTTACTATTCCCTGCCCCTAGAGAGACGTAAAACGAGATCTCAAGCGGCGATTTGAAACAGTTAATGCGAAACTAGTCGACTTATTGGTCGCTAACTTTTGCAATTATTGCTTTTAGCTTATCGGCATGACAACCTATTGTAGACTATCTCGATATTAGAACTTGGAAGCCGTTTGTTGCCTTTATCGATAGTTATTTTACATGATGGAAATTTTTATCGGTAGTTCAATTTTCGAGGATCGCCATCCCTAATCGAAACACAATTTTAGCTAGCAACGTGCTTCACACCAGTATGTTCCTTTGACGAATGCACTCTCATCGCCTGCGAACTTTTACTCTACCACATTTTAATGATACCAAATTACACTGAGAAACGTTTTTTAAATTATTAAATGGAATTCGTTGTGTTTTAAATCAGGTATGCAGGCAATGGTTGTTATGGCCCTAGCTTGTGCCAGTAAGCAGACATGGAACGAAGCAGATTCAGAGACTCTCCGTGAAATGACTATGGAGCTGAAGCTACAGCAGTTCAGAAACGGAACCGTAGTCGATTTGCCATCAACTGCGTTAGTTATGCAGGTAAAGATTCAGATTATTTTATGATTTCTCGTTTTGAATTCCCAAATTTGTTCCCGAGATGCTTAATAGTTTCAATGTTACAAGAGATGAGTCAATGTTAAAACTTAGCATATAACTTGTTTTTAATTAAATGTAAATTTTGATCATATTATTTCAGTTGCGAGTAATTTTACAGTAATTCTGAATAAAAATAGCAGGCAAAACTTCGTACACATGCTCTGGATGAGCTGATTGATATTGATTGAATTTTGGCAGCCGAGATGGCGCTGTGTGCTTCCTTTACCAAAAAAGCACACAGCGCCATCTCAAAGGTTTCGACTGAATAGATTGGACAGCTAGCTGTCTTGATTGAAATCCAATGAACATGTATGAGATGCTTTGGATGGAGGCATGTCGACAGGCGATTACACAAAAGCTAAAATCAGTGCTGATCGATGAACCGGCATGTCTATCCCAAGAACTGTTCCATGCACTGTTTCAAATGGGAAACAGATGTTTTTCCACAATACTACAATTTACCCTTTCGACTCGGGCGTCTCTTACAAAAATTTTATTCGGTTGACACCACTTTTTTAAAAGAAGTTTCCTTCAAGTACATAATTCCAAAAATGCTCTAATTAAATAAGGCAAATTTTATTTTCCCTTATTACAGGTGCCAAAAACAAATTTTGCAAAGAAAGTTGAGGTCCAGTCAGACTGGACATACGAGTGCAAAGGGTTAAGGGAGTTCATTAATTGAGCACTTAATTAAGCATTTGTTTGCAATTCTTTGTCTTTTCCAAACGATTGTATTACTTTTTAAAATATTTAAAAAGTGTTTATGACTTGAGCTTGTCAGTCTTTTGGCAATATGTTTGTCTGTCCAACTATCTATCCTATAACTTTCGTAAAAATAACTCGATTGCTATTTCATTTATGTATGTAATTGAGCTTTACTATAGAATTTTCTCTATTATGATAAGTATGTAGCCGTTATAGTTCGTTTACAGAGACACACACAATATGCCACTTAAATTGTGGTTTATGTTGGGGGAGGGGGAATCGTTTGCACTGCATTATAAAGATGTTAGGAAACTTCACATTTCGTGAATTTGATATGTATCACTGAAATGAGGAACATCATGCTTTCTATAGAGCATAAATAAATAGTTTTTATAGTTCGCTTGCAGGGAAGAGCAAAATAATTCATTCCATTATGGTCTATAGTGAAAAATTGTTTACAGAGCACTTCAATTATATTGCACTATTTCAAACATAATCAAATGGATTAGCAATGAATCTGACCAAAAATATCTGGAAGATTATTTCAAAGAAAAAATTGTGTACGTACTGTAAAAATTTGCAAAAATAACTAATATAGATTAACTGTTTACTAAAGTTCAGTGTAATCTCGTAGTTACGCACTTTTCTCTCTGAAACCTTCTCATTATCTTTAGAAATTTTCAAATGAAGAGCCATTCAGAAACCATCATGTTTTCGAAAATAGTATAAACGTCTTTTCCGAACTTTACGGGCAGCAACGGAGATTTTTAGAAACACTTCCGCAAACTTCAGAAAAGAATGTTTTCAGTGCTTTGTTATCTTCCTTTTCCAAATAATACTTAACAAAAAGAAAAAAGACCAGTAAAACTGATGATATTGAGCTCACAGCCCATTCACACTAATTATATATCATACTCTGATTTCAGCGAATAATGCCCTGGAAAAATAAAGAAAACAACAAAAAAGAACCATTTAGCTAAATTAAGAGGGTTGTATCCCAGCAAAGAAAGAAACAGTGGGCCATCAGCTGGAAAAAAGATGGCAGCCAGCACTGCATTCAGCGGTAAAGTGAAATGGTGCCATTACTTACACCAGTACAAAAGTGTCCGTGCAGAATGCAGCTGGCCCATCAGTGATGGCCAATAGCAGGCCAGCATTGATATGCCATCACATTACTTCAATCCGGCACTTTTCCTGCAGTGCTAGTACCTATCCCACTGCGATTCCTTTGCTGGCCCAGCACTTTCCCTTACAAAAATTTTTTATAGAATTCTATAAAAAAAAAAACAAAGTATTATAGAATTATTGCTCTTTTTTCTATAAGCTAGTTTCACCAAGAGATATCTGTAGAAGCGTCTATAGAATTATTTGAACTTGCAGCGTTTCCATGTGGCCACCCTCCCAAGTACTAACCGCGCTCGATGCTGTTTGGTTTCCGCGATCGGACATAAACAAGTGCTTTCAGCGTATGCTACGACCACTCGTAGCTTTCAAGCTCTCATTACTCTATTTCAAGTTTGTTTCTTTTATGATTTACGTTCCCAATCATTAAACTGGTATAGAAATTTTTGTATTGTATAGAAATCGTATATATTTTATACGCTTTTTTTTATTATTGATTCTGAACTGTGTAAATTATGAAAACCGAAATCCTTTGTAACTTAGTAAAATCAGATTTAAGGAGAAAAAAATGTGCGTTGAAAAATAATTTATTTATTTATTCATTTACTTATTTATTTTGTTGGCGGCAGTGGTGCTATATTATTTACAGTTTCAAAAAAAAATTAGCTTCACAGCTTAAATTGTGTTAAGATATTCATTTCAGATTTGTGTTCAAATGCTCAATGTCTTCGATATTCGCAACGCCACCTAGCGTAACGGTTCCCAGGAATAATACTGCAAAAGTTCGTGAACTTCTATGTAATGGTGGGCCAACGCATGAGATAAAACGGAAGCCCACCAGAATTTTATCTGATGATTTCCAACAGCAAAATTGACTAAAGCTGTCCAGCAGTGGTAGATCATTAGTCAGCACTTCTTCATCACTGCCAGCACTTCTTCATCACTGCTATCTTGCTGCTAGCCAGCAATTTCCTCTTTGCTGGGATGCTTCCCCATTTCCCCTTTTATGCTTAACTGACGAACTTCAAACTCTATTTAGGGAAGCGCCTTATCAGAATAAACCGGTATACCAAATTTGAAGCAAATCGGATAATTCTGCATGAAAAACCCATTTATCTAAATTAAGGGGGGATTAGTTCTCCAATCACTACCTTTATACTTAACCAGTGAATTCCTAAAACTAATCAGGGAAGCACCTTAACAAAATAAACTAGTATACAAAATTTGAAGCAAATCGGGTAATTCTGCATGAAAAATTCATTTATCTAAATTAATAGGGGGTTTAACCCCTTGTTCCCCTATTTATACTTAATCAATGAACCCCCAAAATTAATGAGGGAAGCGCCTTATCGGAATAAATCGGTATAGCAAATTTGAAGCAAATCCGATTATTCTGCATAAAAAACCCATTCATCTAAATTAAGAGACAGATTAGCCCCTCGTTCCTTCTTTTATACTTAACCAATGAACCCCCAAAACTAATCAGAGAAGCGCCTTATCAGAATAAACCTATATCCAAAATTTGAAGCAAATCGGATATTTCTATCAAGAGTTATTTCGTTACGTACATACATACCTACGTACATATAGAACCTGCGGGCACATTAACTCTCAGGCTTTAATAGCCTCTCAGCTAAAAATGAGAAATTTGTCTCTAAAACTGAGTAAATATGAGATTACGTTGAATCTTCGTAAAGGTTTCTGCTATTTGAGCGAATGTTTATGCATATTTCAAGTTCAACTGATACACATATGTATTATACATACATATGATACATGGAAATTAGTAATGCAGAACGAGAAGAAAGTTTAATTTGAAAGGAAAGATGCATAACAAGTGTGATTCTGGAACGTAGAGACTATGAACAACGGCTTTCCAATTGTGAATGGAAGAAGTCTATGATTCAATTAATTGTTTATTTGCCAAAACTTTAGCTAATCACTAAATTATCAAAGTTACACATAAAATCTAGATTTAATAAAACCTTTTTTTATCGAGTATTTTTAGAGAGTTTTAATTTCTCTGTAGATTCTCTTTGGTGTTGTCGGAAATACCAAAACATTTTTTTTCATCATTGACGGAAACTGTTCTCACAAAGTGAGAAGTAGCGATTCGCATAGGTTTATAATAGCACCAGGTTTTAATATTTCTCGTGGAGTAGTATAGCAATACAATAAATAAAAACCAAAAGTTTTTGGTTAATACCTGTATTATATAATACGTAATGAATTAAATCATTTTTTTAAAAATAATTATAATAATACTTTTTAGCAGTTTTTAAGAAGCACAGGCATGTATGAAAGATCCTATTTTTAATGAAATAATACCTGTTGAAAATAGGTAAATACATAAATATATAGTATACAAATTTTCAACTAAATTTGCTGAAATATAAATGAGGCGCACTGAAATATTCGTCCTAACGATTATTTCAGGCTCTGATTTCGATCGATTCTGAGAGCGATCCTGATAACTTTGACGAGTTGAAAGCATTCCAAGAACTCCTGCGTAACCAGAAGTCAGACGGTTCCTTTGGCGATGTGATGAACACATTTCTGGTGACACCGGTACTGACTTGCAAGAGTTTAGGGAACATTAACTCGAGTCACTGTCACTATGGAAGTAGAGATGGTAAGGGGAAATGTTATCATTAATGTTCTAGATTATATGAAATTGTATTGATTATACAAATTAATAATCTGTTGTTTGGTGCACAGTTTAAGGTGTCTCAGGACTCTTAAAACTTCAAAATTTTCGAAATTAAAATTTTTTTAGATGTTAAACTCCTATATTTTCTGAACATTTTGATGTAATTGTTTCCTTGAAATTCCCATTAGAACAGAAGTTGTGGCTTTTAGAATTATACCCGCTCACTAGCTGAAGCGGCGTTTCCGAAAATTTTAAGCCCTTTTTCTCCAAATGACGTTTTTGGGCATAACGCGCAGGATATCTCAAAACTTCTGAATATTTTTCCATAAAATTTTTAAAACATATATTTCATGTTAGTCTGTATAAACTGAACCTAAAATTTCCTTTTTTATTCTTAAAATGTATATATATATATAATTTTAGGTGATTATACTGTGAAATTTTTTAAATTTTGTATTAGCTAAATACAACTTTGTGTAAAAATATAAAAATGCTTTAAATACATATTTATTTAGGTTCAAGGTAATTATTGCAATCTGAAGTTTAATTAGGCACAAAAAAAATTCCTTCTAGTTGCAAAATTTATTTTGTAATCTTGTGCGTAAACTGTTATACCAATTTTCTACTCGACAAATGTCTGACAGTTTGGAGTCCCTATAAATACTAATTCTGCAGTTTTCAAGTTTTTAAATACATGAAATAAAAGAACATACTTATATCTTCCATATCAATAAACATTGTGCTTAAAAATCATATTCATTTTAAGATATTAAATGTTGAAAATGGTCTTTTTAGGGTTTCGTTCATCTGACGAAACCCTATTCGTCTCGCTCCTCTGTCTGTCTGTCTGTCTGTCCGTCTGTCTGTCCGTCACACAGCCCGTTCTCAGAAACTACACATGTTGGAGATTTGAAATTTTGCATACTTATAGACGACCACCACACATCATACGACAAATCATAAAATTTTGAAAAAGTCGTACATTTAACCCTTTGGGCTCCCACATGTGTATTTTAAACAATTCTTTCTAAGTGAGTCAATAATTAGGTTGCAGGCATGAAATTTTGCGTACTTATAGATGGACACCTCAGATCAAACGACAAATCATAAAATTTTGAAAAAGTCATTTATTTAACCCTTTGGGCTCCCACATGTGTATTTAAAACAATTCTTTCTAAGCGAACTCTAATTAGGTTGGAGGAGTGAAATATTGCATACTTATAGCTGAATACCTCACATCAAACGACAAATCATAAAATTTTCAAAAAGTTGTATATTTAACCCTTTGGGCTCCCACATGTGTATTCTAAACAATTCTTATTAAGTGAGCCCCTAATTAGGTTGCAGGCATGAAATTTTGCGTACTTATAGATGGACACCTCAGATCAAACGACAAATCATAAAATTTTGAAAAAGTCATACATTTAACGCTTTGGGCTCCCACATGTGTATTTTAAACAATTCTTTCTATGTGAACCTCTAATTACATTGGAGGCGTGAAAATTTGTATACTTATAGCTGAATACCTCACATCAAACGACAAATCATAAAATTTTCAAAAAGTTGTATATTTAACCCTTTGGGCTCCCACATGTGTATTCTAAGCAATTCTTTTTAAGTGACCCCCTATTTAGGTTGGAGGTGTGAAATTTTGCATAATTATATCTGTATACCCCACATCAAACGGCAAATCATAAAATTTCGAAAAAGTCGTACATTTAACCCTTTGGGCTCCCACGTGTGTATTTTAAAGAATTCTTTCTAAGTGTACCCTAATTAGGATGGAGGCGTGAAATTTTGCATAGCTGAGTACCCCACATCAAACGACAAATCATAAAATTTTGAAAAAGTCGTACATTTAACCCTTTGGGCTCCCACATATGTATTTTAAACAATTCTTTCTAAGTGAACCCTAATTAGGTAGGAGGCGTGAAATTTTGCATACTTATAGTTGAATGCCTCACATCAAACGACAAATCATAAATTTTCAAAAAGTCGTACATTTAACCCTTTGGACTCCCACAAGTGTATTTTAAACAATTCTTTTTAAGTGAGCCCCTATTTAGGTTGGAAGTGTGAAATTTTGCATAATTATAGCTGAACACCTCACATCAAATGACGAACCATAAAATTTTGAAAAAGTCGTACATTTAACCTTTTGAGCTCCCACATGTGTACTTTAAACAATTCTTTCTAAGTGACACCCTATTTACGTTGGAGGTGTGAAATTTGGCATTCTTATAGCTGAACACCTCACATCAAATGACAAACCATAAAATTTTGAAAAGTCGTACATTTAACCCCTTGGGCTCCCACATGTGTATTTTAAACAATTCTTTCTAAGTGAGCTCTTAATTAGGTTGGAGGCGTGAAATTTTGTATACTTATAGCTGAGTACCTCGCATCAAACGACAAATCATAAAATTTTCAAAAAGTCGTACATTTAACCCTTTGATCTCCAACATGTGAATTTTAAACAATTCTTTCTAAGTGACACTCTATTTAGGTTGGAGGCGTGAAATTTTGCATACTAGCTGAACACCATCATGCGGCAAATCATAAAAATTTGAAAAAGTCGTACATTTAACCCTCTGGGCTCCCACATGCGTGTTTTAAGCAATTCTTCCTAACTGAGCCCCTTATTAAATTTGAGATTTGAAATTTTGCATGCTTATTATAGCAGAACACCTGAGGCCAGGCGACAAATTATAAAATCTTGAAAAAGTCTTACGTTTAACCCTTTGAGCTACCACATATGTATTTTAAGCAATTCTTTCTAAGAGAGCCCCTAATTAAGTTGGAGACATGAATTTTTGCATACGTATAGCTGAATACCTCAGACCACACGACAAATCATAAAATTTTCAAAAAGTCTTATATTATTTACTCCTCCGTGCTCTAACGTATATTTTAAGCAATTTTTCTAACCTCCGCCCTTTTCACCCGGTGAGCACTTTTCCAACTTTTGCCGACACCCCTTTGATCATTCTTTCATATTATGCACCATAGTTTTACATATTTGAGTTCCACTTTTTACCGCCAGGGGCGCCTACTTATCTCGGGTGCTATGGGCCCAATCCCTTCGACTAATATACATACGGATAGTATGTAAAACGGAGTTTCGTTCGGATAGAGATTTGTTTAGAATAGAGTGCGCCCCTGGTTGCGAAATGTGCAACTAACAGATTTTTCAAAAGGATAAAGTGTTTTGAAATGAATATTAAACGAAACCCTCTGTGCGATCTGTGATCACACTTACCCACTTGTTTTCATTTTTTCCAATTTTAAGAGTCCTGAGACTTCTTAACTTCGGAATAAGGCAACATACCATTATCCTCTTCGTTCCATGTATCCACGTATGTGAATCTCTATTCTTTTCCTCATAAAACTAAACTGTTTGATTTTTTTATATTTTGACTTGATTTCTTAATAGCTAAATGTTTTTTGCTTTAAAAGCAAATCAATAAATGGCAACATCTATGCTGATTTCGTCATAAAGTAAATCTTATTTTCATATCAGTTTGCAAAGTGCCTTCAAAGACAGTGTGGTCAAAAAATTGTGAAATTTTCATACTTCTTTAACTTAAATCCTTTAAAATAAAATGTTTTGAGGATATATCTTGTATATCGTTCATTCGTTTAAAGACCTTAAATTTGTGATTATGTGAATTTAGATTAGTGATAATTAAATTGATATTTTAAGGGGATTTGTAATTTTAGATCCTTGTTTATGTACCTAATCACTCCGAAAAGTTATTTTTTCTGTAATCTGTGATGTAATTTTGTTTGCTTAAAATAAATGAATGAGTATTTGTAGTATTATTTTAGCTTCGGGAACGAAGAGGTTAAATAACTACATAACTCAACTCTATGAAAATAATTTACCCTATCCGCAAAAGTACATATATGTTATGTTTAAAAATAATTAATTTTTGATTGATTCGACTAACTTCAACTAAAAATATTAGTTCAGTAACCTCCAGTTATAAAGCTCAACGTCATGTGAGTCATTTAGATATATTTCACTTTTATCATGTCTTTCTTGAAAATTTTTCGACTTTAAACACGCTTTTTAGTCAGCTGTAATTATGTGTCATTCACAATAACTAGATTTTCTTATCTTTAATTAATAAAGAAAATTGTGATATTTTCATAAAGTAATGATTCGGAGACAAGAATTTACAGGTAGATTATCACATTTCTTAACTTGTAATGATGCCCTGAGTTACATCGTACTTTCGTATACGGTTAGTTGGGGCAACTGGGCCATGATTTTATAATGTAACTCTGGAGCTTCTGACAATTCAGCTTCAAAAAGCTAATGTTCATTTGCATTAAAGTCTGAACTTCTGTAAATGTGAAGTTCAGTTAGGTTCCGTATATCAGACAGAAATGCTGAAAATTACATTTTAATATTTAAAAATATAAAAATATAAAAACATACATATTTCATCTTTCTTTCCTCATGGGTCCAGTTGCCCCATAAAAATGGGATAAGTGGACCAGGGGGGTCTATATTCCGCACGCTTTTATTTTTTTTTTCATATCGGATATCAGGTCCTGTTTGAAAAAGTGTAAACAACTTAAAAAAATTTAAACCAGGCAGATCATATAAGTTATATGTCAATAAAGAGCGTTGTAAGGGAAACCTTTGCTGTCAATGTGTCTAAAAAAAGCACTAAAAGTGAAAATATATTATAGATATAGAATAAAGATTAGATTTATTTATACCAAAAACATAAAACTTAAGTAAGTACTTATGTACTTAAGTATAGGTAATAAGTGTAACAGTCACATGGGTATTTTAAGGGAAAATATAGCAAGATAAATCTATGAACAAACGGCTACGTAAGTACTACTTAAGTACTTTATCTGTATCCAAGGGTCGCATTATATAGGGACAAATTTGTTGTTCCTAGCAGAACGCTTAATGAGTTACCTTCATGATCATTTTATTTACCATATTATAAAGAAAGGTGCGATGAAGATATTATTTTCAAAATAATGGAAGGAACGATAAAAGTTTCCCTATAGAATGCGACCCCTGTGTATCGTACAATTTCAAGGTTTGGCTATCTCGCTTTCAGGAACAAGATACTTGCATTCGTAAAATGTTGAAATAATTTAATGACACCAATATTTACAAGAGAATCTATTTGAAAACAAGTAAAGTATATTTTCGCGTACTTAATAAAGGTGAAATTTTCATTATAAAATTCTGGTACCAATGTGGCAATTAGGAATTAAAATTAAGTGATGCCATAACGGCATCACCGCCTCTCAAGGGGTCAAGAAATTTGGTTTGATACCACCAATGTGCTTTTTTTAAATTTTATTACGTAATTTTAATAAGGTATTCTATCATTTTTTTATTGTTAGCAAAAAACAAAGGAGAAATTTACTTCCCGTTGTGAGAGAAACTCAAAAAAATTATTTATAACTATTGGGGTAACTGGGTCCAGCATGGTCCAGTTACCCCATTCTTGAAAAATTTATGGGGTAACTGGGACACCGGGCTTACATTTGAAACATGAAGTAAATATGTATAGATACCAAATAATATTAATGTAGTTGTATGCCTAATCTTTAAAAAAAAAATTGTCTAATAAAAGTACTTACAGTATTTTAATAAAAAGCCGAGGAAGTTCAACCATATTGACGTTGTTTTTTTAAAAAAAACGTAAATTTTTGACAACCTATCAGAGCAAAGTGAGAGTTATGATTGAGTTGACACACGTTGTTTTAGGAAGTAGAGATTAAGGGGCATTGTTCACAAAAAACTTAAAAAACACCAACAGTTTTTTATAAAATAGGCTATGGCCCAGTTACCTCGTGGGTCCAGTTACCCCAACTAACCTTATATCGTGTTTTTTCCTTGTCTGCTGACGTGAACTGTATAATAAAAGACCTACTTATAAATATTTCAATCATTTCTGTAGAACCCAGGCACAGGTAATTTTTTAGTGAAACGTAATTGCTATTTAAGTATTTTAAAAGCAGTCAGTGACCATGTGTGTTGCAAATTGTTGTGTGGAACTTTTTAAAATTCGGATTGTTTCAGTTCCACCACTTTTTGAAATAGAAATACCATTCATTTTATGGAATACCTGATTAAATAACTCGAAAATAAAGTGTATTGTACTATTTTAAAAAGTGGTGGCAACCAAGCAATCATAATTAAAAAAAGAAAAGTAGCGAACCATCAACAATGTGTAGGTTTGGTGAATTATAAGCAGGGTTGCGGAGTCGGTGGGAAAAATGGACGACCCCAATTCCGACTCTGGGAATTTTAACAGATCCGACTCCGAATCTTTCGCTCAAAAATGGGCCTGACTCCGACTCGGGCAACGCAGCCCTGCTTGTAAAATGGACGACTCAGACTCCGGGAATTTTAACAGATCCGACTCCGAATCTTTCGTTCAAAAATTGGCCTGACTCCGACTCCGACTCCGCAGTCCTGATTATAAGCGTATTACAGTCGGTAAACAATTGAACGATTGATTTTTTATCTATACTTAATATTATAAAGAGGTAAAACTTGTTTATTTGTAGGAGGTAAGCTCTGGAACTACCGAACCGATTCCAAAAGTAATGGTATCAAAATGATGGTGTTAGCCCAACTTAGAACATAGGCTATATTTTATGTCTGTGCCACTACCACAAAAGGGGTGCAGGAGCAAAAAACGTTCTAAAAATTCGATTTTTGCGTTACTGAAGGACCTAGAAATATGAAATTTGAAATATTAGCCACATATTAGATATAAATGATGTCTAAGAAAAGTTCTTAAACAATTCGAAATTTAAAAGGGGTGAAAATGCACAAAAAGCGTTCTAAAAAACGTTCTAAATGGTGGTTTCTACACAATCTCAGAAATACCAAACCGATTTAAAAAATAATGGTGACAACCCTTGCTCCAAGATAGGCTATATTTTATGTCGGTGCCACCACCCCTAAAAGGGTGCAGGAGCAAAAAAGGTTCTAAAATGGGATTTATGTGTTACTGAAGCGCCTAGAAATATGAAAATTGAAATATTTGTTACTTATTACATATAAAGGATTTCTAACAACAGTTCTTAAGCAATTCGAAATTTAAAAGTGTTGAAAATGCACAAAAAGCTTTCTAAAACGTTCTAAATGGTAGTTTCTACATAATCTTAGGAAATACCAAACCGATTTAAAAAATAATGGTGTCAAAATGATAGTGTCAACCCTTGCTCCAACATAGGCTACATTTTATGTCGGTGCTACTACCACAAAGGGGGTGCAGGAGCAAAAAACATTCTAAAAATGCGATTTTTGAATTATGGAAGAACCTAGACTCATGAAATTTTGCATGGTATATATTTATTAGATATAAATGATCTCTAAGAACATTTCTTTAAAAATTTGAAGTTTAAAAGGGATGAAAATGCGCGAAAAGCGTTCTAAAAGCGTTCTAAATGCCGATTTTTCAGCGATATCTCAGGAAGAATCAAACTGATTTCAAAAGTACAATTAGGAAATTGATGTTGACAGCCTCTGCTCTAACATAGACGCTATTTCATGTCGGTTCTCACTATCACCTAGAGGTTGCAGGAGCAAAAAGAAATCCATTCTAAATTTGATTTTTGTGATCGGTAGGGGCTAGCAACTTGAAATTATCCAAGGTACATATTTATTAGATATAAACGATCTTTAAGAACAGTTTCGAAAAAATTGGAAATCTAAAAAGGGGTGAAAATGCTCGAAAAGCGTTCTAAAAACTCGATTTCTATTCAATCTCAGGAAATACCAAACCTATTTCAAAAGTAATGGTTGCAAATCAATGGTGACAGTCTCTGCTCAAACATAAGCTATATTTTATGTTGCTGTCACTACCATCTGTCCGTTGCAAGAGCAAAACATGTTCTAATTTGCGTTTTTTGCACAACTGAGGGGTCTAACACTTTGAAATATTTCATGGTATTTACTTAGAAGATGCAACTGCTTTCTAAGAACAGTCGAAAAAAAATTCCAAATTTAAAATGATTAAGTGAGTGAAAAGCGTTCTAAATTACAATATTTATACAATCTTATAAAATACCAAACCGATTTCAAAAATAATGGTGACAAATTGTTGGCGAGAGAACCTGCTCAAACATAAGCTATATTTTATGTCTGTGCCACTACCACCAGAGGGTTGCAGGAGCAAAAAATTTTCTAAATTGCGATACCGAAGGCTAGAAACTTTAAATATGGCATGGTAATTACTTATAAAATATAAATAGCCTCGAAGGACTGTCAAAATAAATTCTAATTAAAAAGGAGTGAAGCGAAGGGGAGGTGCGAAAAGCATTCTAAAAATGTCCTAAATTACGATTTCTATGCAAGGGGTCAGCTAGGTGGGGAGGCCTACCAAATGGCTTAAGCACTCACAAGCCCCACCCAGCGGTTTCCATCTACTACCGCCGTCACCACACACACACACAAAAAAAAAAAATAATAATAATAAATAAAAGGCCCGAAGGGACCTACAGGAAAGCCAATTCAGAATATTAAGATTAAATACAATATAAGTACAATATATACACGATGGAAAGCCCAATTTTTACTGGGCGTTTACGAGAGAAATTTAGATATTTGTAATTAATAAGATCATGAGATAATGGATAATAGGATTTTTAAACTTGTTGGAGCGGCAAAAGCTCAATTACTCTGCAAAGCTGGGCGTTCTGCAAAAATACAATAAAAGCTACGTATATGTATACTAAATTAGAAAGAGATTCATAATTTTAAAAATAATGTAGAATATAAAAAATAGGTAAAATAGTGAATAATTATAATGAATATTATATAATTATATACACACACAAAAGTTCAAAAGTCTATTGTTCTTGCAACAGTTCAATTATAGTTCAATCGTGTTGTTTGTGGCTAAGAGTTTATTTTGAATTCAGGGAGTATAAACAGATTATAAATGTAATAGTTGCGAATCAATGGTAACAGTCTCTGATCCTACACAGGCTATATTTTATGCCGAAGATTCTACCACCTGGGGTTCACAGGAACAACAAACGTTCTAAAAAACGACTTTAAAAGCTTTTTAATTTACGTTTCTGTGGAATATTAGGAAATAACAAACCGATTTCATAATTAATGTTGGCAAATTAATGGTTACAGTTCCTATTTCAACATATCCCTTTATGTTGAGAGAGGTGGTGGGACTTGGAATTTGACATGATAAATAATTTTAAGATGTAAGAAGATGGTTTCTAAAAAATTCAAAACTTCAAATGAATACTGAAATGAGCGTATTAATTGAGCATAAAAATTTCAAAATATTTTCTAAATTATCATTTATTTAGTTTTATTTCGTTTTATTAATTTAAGTCTCATTTCTACGTAATGAAGAAGTGTAATAATGATGTTTAGTCAAACTGTGTTTTAAATAGTAATTTTTGAATTATTCCTAAAAGTAATAAGTATCTTTTAATAAAATAAAATTTTACCTTTTAATAAAATAAAATTTAACCTTTTAATAAAATAAAAATTCAGTTAGTACCTTTTTAATAAAAATTAGATATATGAATATCACTTGACATTTTTCAAATGTTACGCGAGCAGAGTCGCGGGGTTTGCTAGTCTATACTTTTATATTATATTATATTATTATTATTAATATTATAAAGAGGTAAAAATTGTTTATTTGTAGGAGGTAAGCTCTGAAACTACCGAACCGATTCCAAAAGTAATGGTATCAAAATGATGGTGATAGTTCAACTTAGAACATAGGCTATATCTTATGTTCGCGCCACTGGCCAAAAGGGTGTGCAGGAGCAAAAAACGTTTTAAAAATGCGATTTTTGTGTTATTCTAGGGCCTAGAAACATGAAATTTGGAATGGTAGTTACTTATAAGATACTAACTAATGATCTCTAAGGACATTTCTTAAAAAATCAAAATTAAAAAGGGGTGAAAATGCGTGAAAAGCGTTCTAAAAAACGCTCTAAATGGCGATTTTTACGCAATTTCGGAAAGTACCAAACCGATTTAAAAAATAATGGAATCAAAATGATGATGACAACCCTTGCTCTAACATAGGCTACATTTTATGTCGGTGTCACTACCCCTAAAGGGGGTGCAGGAGCAAAAAATGTTCGAAATTGCGATTTTTGTGTTACTGAAGGGCCCAGATACATGAAATTCGACAGGGTAGTTACTTATTAGATACAAATGATCTCTAAGAATATTTCTTAAAAGATTCGAAATTTAAAAGGGGTGAAAATGCGCAAAAAGTGTTCTAAAAAACGTACTAAATGGCAATTTTTACGCAATCTCAAGAAGTAGTAAACAGATTTTAAAAATAATGGTGTCAAAATGATGGTGACAACCCTTGCTCCAACATAGGCTACATTTTATGTCGGTGCCATTACCCCCAAAGGGGGTGGAAGAGCAAAAGAACGTCCGAAAATGTGATTTTTTTTTGTTACTGAAAGCCCTAGAAACATGAAATTTGGAATGGTAGTTACTTATAAGATATAAATTATCTCTAAAAACATTTCATAAAAAATTCGAAATTTAAAAGGGGTGAAAGTGTGCGAAAACAGTTCTAAAAAAAGCTCTAAATGGCGATTTCTACGCAGTCTCAGAAAGTACCCAGCCTATTTCAAAAGTAATGGTTGGAAATTGATGATGACAGCACCTTGCTAAAATATAGGCTCTATTTCATGTAGATGTCACTATCACCTAGAGGTTGCAGAAGCAAAAAACGTTCTAAATTGCGATTTTTGTGATACTGAAAGGGCTAGCAACTTGAAATTTTGCATGGTAGTTACTTGTGAGATGTAAATGGTCTCTGAGAAGTGTTCCTTAAAAATTTTAAATTTAAAAGGGGTGAAAATGAACGAAAAGAGTTCTAAAAACGTTCTAAATAACGATTTCTACGCAATCTTATGAAATATAAACCGGTTTCAGAAGTAATTTTTTTTTTCAAATTGATGGTGACAGTCCCCGCTCCAACATAGCCGTTGTTGTCACTACTACCTGGGGGTTACAGGAGCAAAAAAATTTCTAAATTACGTTTTTTGTGTTACTGAGGGTGTCTAAAATTTTAAATTTGGAATGGTAATTACTTCAAAGTGCAAATGCTTTCTGAGAATTGTCGAAAGAAAATTCCAAATTTAAAAGGATGAAGTGAGCGAAAAGCGTTCTAAATTACGATTTTATGCAATCGTATGAAATATGAAACCGACTTCAAACATAATGGTTGCAAATTGATGGTGATAGAACCTGCTCAAACATAAGATATATTTTATGTTGGTACCACAACCCCTAGGGGGTTGCAGGAGCAAAAAACTTTCTAAATTGCGATTTTTGCGGTACTGAAGAGGCTAGAAACTTTAAATATAGCACGGTAGTTGCTTTTAAAATATAAATGTCCTCTAAGAACAGTCGAAAATAAATTTGAAATTAAAAAGGGGTGAAGCGAAGGGAAGGAGCGAAAAGCATTCTAAAAGAGTCCTAAATTACGATTTCTATGGAATCGCAGGAAATAATAAACCGATTACAGAAGTTATTGGTTGCGAATCAAGAGTGATAGTGTCTGATCCCATACGGGCCATATTTTATGCCGGTGTCACTACCACCTGGTTGGCAGGAACAACAAGAAAACTGTTAAAAACATCTAAATTCCGTTTTCTATAGAATATTAGGAAATACCAACCGATTTCAAGGTTAATGTTGGCAAATTAATGGCGACAATCTCTGTTTCAACATTTCCGAGACATTCTATTTCACTAACACCAGAGAGGTGGTAGACTGTTAGACAAGAAGCTTGGGATTTGATATGATGGTTAATTTTAAGATGTAAATGTGTTAAGATGGTTTCTAAAAAATTCAAAACTTCAAATGAATACTGAAATGAGCGTACGAAATGAGCATAAAAGTCTCAAAATATTTTCTAAATTATCATTTATTTGGAATTAGTTTTAGTTCTTCTTATTAATTAAATTCTCATTTCTGTCATAATGAAGTTTATTCAAACTGTGGCTTAATTTGTAATTTTTGAATTATTTCAAAAAGTGTACTTCTAATAATAAATAGTCATGCAAATATCACTTGGCATATTTCAAGTATTACGCGAGCAAAGCCGCGGGGTTTGCTAGTATATTATATGTGTAAATAATAATTAATTATATAACATGTACTTATTTTTTTCATTTTTATACAGTATAATAAAGAGAACATATGTATGTAGGATTTTATATCTATTACCCACTTAAATGATTCATTTGGCTTATAACTACAAATGAATGCACCTATCAGCTTTTCAGTGTTATATTACATTTATTATTCGCCCGTGTAAATGATAGGTTTAATAGATCAGAGCGATACAAAAACATTCATAATCTAATACACAAAACATAAATACGAGACATCACCAAGATTTCTTACTCAAATCCTTTATTTGGCCACCGGCATATCTTTAACCTTTCAGGGTGAAATAAAACTATGGAACTCCAGGATTTATCGCGCCAAATTTAATAACTTATTACATCATTTTTTACATACGCCATTAAAGAGTCGAGTTGCGAGAGTTGATTGGCTGATGCTAGCAAACGCACTACGTTTTTTCCCCTCTGTCTGTGCATTTTTACGCATTCAGCGATAAAAACAGATTCACGACCTCAGGGAACAACTTTTGCTCAAACGGTCATTAACCCCTTAACCTACAATGACGGGCATAGCGCGCGTACGATGATCGAGCCAAATGATTGAGCCAATTCTTCTTACCACTAAAATTTCACAGTAAATATAGTTTAATTTAATCGTCGAAATTCCATGATTAAACAAGGCGAAAATCTCTATTAAATTTTAGTGGTAACTATGGATTTGCCAAACCGTGGAGCTGTTAAAAGTAAATTGTAGGTTAAGGGGTTAACAAAGCCTTGATTTTTTATAATGTTGAATTAGGAGAGAATTTTAAATTTGTTATTTATGAATATATGTTAAAGTTGAATTTTAGTTTTATCATGTATTGGAATTATTACCGACTTTTAATATACTGAATTAAAATGTTTTTAGACTGAGCCTTCCCATCAAATATGTAAGATGCTCTGAAATTAATACTTGTTTTTTATGAATCTGAGAAAACCTAATTTGAGTAAACATCACTGCCTTTTTGATTTGAATCATGACTTTTGTATTTAGGGAGATGCTGATGCTTTTAGTCCTGAGAAAATATATGTAATGAATAAGTGTAATGTATATAATGAATGTGTGTAAGGAATGGGTGTAATGTACATAAAGAATAAAATGAGGTATCTGAACTTAACGCTTTTAGAATATTTGCTTTGCAAGATCGAATGTTTGGTAAACGTACTCGTTAATTTTATGTCAAAAGGGTAAATGGTGTAAAATTTCGTCACAATTTGTGTGCAATAGATCTAAATTTGTAACATTTATTCAAAATGTTTTTTTATCAAACATACATTGCATAAAGTCATTTGTTTAATTATTTCTATTTTATTTCTAATTCTATTCTTTCTATATCAATAATTTTTCTCAAAAAAAAAAAAAGAATTTATTTGACTAAAATCTGCTGTATCACTAATATTAGCCCAGTGGTTAGGGAGTTGAATTCAGAAATAATTAGGGGAAAGCTGGAAATTGTTTTAACTCCTTCAGTTTAGGTCCAGAATGAATATGCTACGTTTTCCCCCTCGTACTAGGTGAGCGTTAGGAATTATACATTGATTTATAGTCAAAAAACACGTTTTTTTTAAATATCATAACACTATCTCGAAATCGCTAACTTTTTCAAAAACATTGTCAATAAAAATGTTGTAGAGCTTAAAATTCTGAATAAAATGAGTACCTACACTTAATACTTTTGTTGAATTTTAAGGTCACAATTCTATTTTAAAGTTGTAGCACCGTGGTCAGAGGGTGGAACTCAGAATTAATTAGGGGAAATCTGGAAATAGTTTTAATCCCTTCAGATTAGGTCTAAAATGGATATTCTATGTGTTCCCCCTCGTACCAAATAAGCGTTAGAAAATATGTACGCATTTACATTCGAAAAACATGTTTTTCCTTAATATATTTAACGATATCTCAAAATGGTTAATGCTATCAAAAACATTGTTAACGCAAATGTTGTAGAGCTTAAAATTTTGAATAAAATGAGTACCCACATAGGTATTTTTGTTCAAAATTAAGGTCGCAATTTTAATTTCAAAATTTTGCCTTAATCGCTAATCAAGAGCTTGAAGTCCGGAGAGACCAAGCTACCTAAGAATATCTCAAAACAGCTAACTCTATCAAAAAATTGCCAATACACATGTTGTGGAGCTTAAAATTTTGATTAAAATGAATACTCACATTAATATTTTTGATCAAAATTTACGTCGCAATTTCAGATATTGTTAAAAATATTAAAGAAAAACGTGTTTTTCGAATGTAAATGTGTACATATTTCCTAACGCTCACCTAGTACGAAGGGGAAAACATAGAATATTCATTTTGGACCTAATCTGAAGGGATTAAAACGATTTCCAGTTTTCCCTTAATTAATTCTGAGTTCAACCCTCTGACCACGTGGCAAAAATTTAAAGTAGAATTGTGACCTTAATATTCAACAAAAGTATTAAGTGTAGGTACTCATTTTATTCAGAATTTTAAGTTCTACAACATTTGTATTGACAATGTTTTTGAAAAAGTTAGTGATTTCGAGATAGTGTTATGGTATGTAAAAAAAAACGTGTTTTTTTACTATAAATCAATGTATAATTCTTAACGCTCACCTAGTACGAGGGGGAAAATGTAGCATATTCTAGACATAAATTGAAGGGATTAAAACAATTTCCAGCTTTCCCCTAATTATTTCCGAATTGGGCCTTTTTTTTGCTCCCCTACCACTGGGCTATATAGGACTATTTAAAGTCTGTAACAAACGTACATGGAATTTTACGTTGTTGCATCACCACAAAGTAAATCACGTAGTTTGCGATATTTGCATTAAAAATTAAGATACTGTTGCATAGAATAGTAATAAAAAATAAGTGAATTCACTTAATACTGACATTACTCATTATTAACCATTTGGAAAAATGGTTATTGTCCTCTGTCAGGGTAGGAAATCAAAAACATATATGAAGCGTTTTATTGGTTGAATCCGCATTTTATTCGTTTTCTGATTGGTCTATACAGTAGTCTGTATTTTCGTTTTACTTCCAACAGAGATGGATACTTCTGTTGCCACTATGACTAAAAAGTAATAAAAACTACAAAGAAAAATAATAACTCAGAAACAAATTGAGATACAGCTTTCAAACAAATTGCATTTAAAAGTACATTTTTTTCTCTATACGACGGTGTAAAAAGTAATATTGTGGGATGTTTAGAAGTTTAAGAATGAAATTTCATTTAAAATTGGTCCAGGAATATTAATGTTTAATCCATGGTGTAGGTAATGTATGACCAGCTCCGTAGAAGTTTAAAAATTTATAGTACCGAAAATTGTAAAACTGAAATTTCTTTTAAAATTTGTTCATGATGGGTCCAGGAATGTTAATGTTTAATTCATGGCGTACGTAATGTATGATCAGCTCCGTGCGATTTTTTATGTCTTAAATTTTAGTCTTCGAAAAAATCATTTTCTAAATGGTCGTTGTAATTTGGTAATGTTTTTTTTACGTTGTTGGATCACCACAAAGTAAATCACGTAGTTTGCGATATTTGCATTAAAAAAATTACGATACTATTGCATAGAATAGTAATAACAAATCAGTGAATTCACTTAATAGTGACATAACTCATTATTTTCACGATGCACCTGAAATCCTTTCATGCCACAGTAGTGTGCCATGGCATACGGTTTGAGAGTTCCTCCGATAGAATAAAGATCGGGTACGTGCAATACCAACAAGTTGTAAAATATCATCGCAAAATAATCTGTTTAATAATATTTTGTACACTTGATTTATTTCTTTATATCGAACATTTATCATTTGTTTTCAGAAAAGTCGGCTCTGGAAAGTTTATCGAGAAGAAGCGGTCCTAAGATACGAGTCCAGTATTCCATCTGGATCGGTAACGAGAAGGACCTAGAAAGAAATTTGATTTTGCGGGTCCCCCAAAACATGTCTCTGTATGGTGTTATGGAAATAGCGGCTGAAGTAGATCCTCGTTTCAAGTAAGTATACGGCGTATCCTTTTCAATTCCCATTTTTAGGTAGTTTTCATTAAAAAAAGTAAAAAGCCAAATTTGGCGACCAAAAGTAGTCGCCCAAAGTGACACCAACTTGGTGATATCTCTAATATTTCGCCAATTTCCCATAGACTTCCATTGTAAACCAATAGGGTTTACTTGCTTACAGAAAATCAACAAATTGAGATATTTTAATGCAACAAAAGCTAATATTAGTTTAAGGGATTATATTAATTATATTTAAGGGAGTCCAAGTAAATTAAATTATGAATAAAAGTAACATGATGCAATACTTAGCATGCTTTCCCAAACATAAATTTTAAGGGAGACCAAACTGGTCGCAAAGGGCAGCTAGTAGCTTACTAATTTGGCACAACTCTCATACAAATTTAGTATTGACAAATATTCTCTTATCCAGTTCGCCGCATTTTAGATTCTTAAAAATTAAGTAAAATTAGCTTCGAGTAAAACTTTCAAAATTTTAAAACCGAGATGTATGAAAGCTACTTCTTCCTCCCGGCACTGGCCGAAAGGACTTTTACATGCTGAACTATTAGCCGTAGACGCTGGACTTTAACCATTTGTCACCGAAAACAAAACCGAATCACAGTGAAGTGAAATCCCGAAAAGCTAGCCTAAATATGAAAACGTTATTCAAATTGCATGAAACTTCATATACAGGTGTCTTTTAGGATGCTAATTACGATTCCAAAGTTTAAAATGGCGGATCCAATATGGCGAATTAAAAACTAAAAATTTCGAAAGTTTTTCAATTTGTATAAAACTTTGTATTCAGGTGCTTTTGAGGATGCTAATTATGATTCAGAAGTTAAAATTTCAAAAATCAGTTAAGTAATTTGCGAAATCTATTCATACAAATTTACGTAATTACGTAAATTATTCATACAAATTTACGTAATTTGTATAATTCAGGTAATTTAAATAAGTTCGAAATGAAAGGCTCTGATGAAATTAAAAACAGTAAAAACACACGTAAATCCTTTCACAGTTTTCGTCCTATTATATTTTCGTGAGAAATCTTTTTGATACCTTGTAATCAATTTGTCAATTTGTTGCACGATTCGTGCATGTCTTCTGACATTTATCCAATTGGCAACATAATTCTTCTAATTATAATATAATAAACAAAATTTATTGTTTTTTAAAAAAAGAAAATGTAATTCTATCGAATCAATGGTGGAGAATTAATTTCATTTCTATATTACTAAACTTACTTATCAAATTCATTTATGCTTATGATTACAACACTTATTTGTAATGTAATGCATAAAAATCTATTACAAAAAACTGAAATGTCTGAAAATTTCAAAAATATTATCAGCTAAAATAATATGAAAAGTAATAAATTTCCGAGTTTTTTAAGTGACTAAAAACGGCACATTTCTGCTTGTTGCTGCAAAAACTTACACAAAATGTAGGATAATAGTTTTTGGAAGATGTTTTTTAGCACTTTCCAACAAAGTTGAAAAACACATGCATTCGGTTTGTCTGGCCGTCTGCCCACGCTCTAACTCCCATAAATGTACTCGGATTTTCATGCAATTGATAAACGTTATTTAGGATCACCAAGGCATGTTTGGTATTGTATATGAAGTATGTGGAATTAATAGTTCATTTACAGGGCATTCAAAAGGATTACGTTACATTATAGTCAATGGAGAAAAATCGTTTGCATTGTATTTTAATGACATTACGCTATTTCATATGTTTTGGAATTGATATAAATCACAGACTTTCACTACGAGTTGATTACTGTACAATACGATAATACAATATACACAATGCTGTTCAAAGAATTCGGATAATTTTCCAGTTGTAGATGGGAACAGCTGAATTTGGGTTTTCAAATGTGTTATGCGCTTCCATTTGGTTGAGTTAGACATAATATTTTAACTTATTAAACGGTGCAGTTTTGTTACATTATTCTGAATGTGTTGGAATGGGTTTCATAATCTATGCTTGACGCATGCATTTTTCTTTCTTGTTTATTATTCTTTAGATAATAGTTCAGGCTATTATCTCCTTAAATTTCGTTGCGGAACTCATAAAAGTTTCGATGTTTAAATGCAAAAAGAAAAAAAAAAGAAAACATTATTACGAAATTACTAATTTAAATGTATGGTTAATCTAATTTTAGTAAGACATGTAAATAATCTACTTGCCATCATCGTGTGAATCCATTTTAAATCTTTAAAATCGGATAATATGGAAATATGTAGCACATGTTTAAAGGAACCGTTATTTTGTTGGGCTCGAATTCTCCTTGTCTGGGCGTTACTTTTGAAATGATGCCAGTAATTAGAGGAAAGCTAAAACCTTTTTCTAAAAGATTCTTATCATTCAAACATTATTCTAGCCTGTTGTATAGTCAAAATTCACGAAATAGTAACTTTATTTTTCTGCTTTTGGCCAGCTTTTCGGGATTTTGCCCCTACTTTGCGATTCTTGTATTAACTTTTGCTATAACCTGTATTCAAAGGTATGTCTTTTTTCATACACAATTCGATACCTATTTTTACTTCAAGAAATATTAGCCGTAGACCATTTTTTCACCGAATATAAGACCGATTCTCGTATTAATTTTTATTTTAACCTATATTAAGTGTTATATTCAAGCAAGGATGTAGAGGAGGGTATACGGGGGTATAGGCCGTGTACCTTCTGGATTTTTTTTTTTTTTTTTTGTAAAGAAGCTCCGTATATGATCTGTCTCTCAAATAAAGCACTAGCGTATACCCTATCTATGTACATTCATGACGTCAGCGTATACGTTCTGTCTATACCGTATACTCTCTGCTTTTGTTACGTCTACAACACTGCATTCAAGGGATGTCTTTTTTCATGCACAACAAATTACATTTACTCATTAACACAGTTTAAATTTAATCAAATTTTTATGTGCAAAAATATACATTTATTTTTATGTTTATAAATTTTTTTTTAATTTATCTGAATACAGTCAGTCGTAACATATTCTGCTGGAACATCTTCATAAAGCTGCAAACCAAATTCTGCCTGATATTCTTGCAACTTCATTTCTAATGGAAGAAAACATTTCTTATCTTCTTCATACTAAAACAATTTCTTTTAATGATTTTAGCATTAATCTATCATAGTCTGAAATATGCTTCTTAAACCAGCACTTCTTGCATACCATTTGCTGATATTGCACTAGCAACCCAACTGTGAGGGATTTCCTACCATGAATTAATTCTTCATCTAAACGAAAAGTTGCGTAACCCCTTTTTGCATGCTTTTATTTAACAAGACTTTGTTCATGTACAGTCGAGGGGAAAAAAAGTAAACACCCCAACTAACACTTCCAATCACTGTAGAAGAAAATTATTGGTACAAAACGATTGGAAAGAAGGTCTACTTTTAAATGATATATATAAAATTTGCTTAGGGAGTCCTCTAAAAATCAAAACGACGCCAAACTTTGTTTTTTTATTAGCAATATCCAAGTTTGACACCATAAATAAATTTTACATCCTTCAATTAGTCTAAAAACAAATTTTTATGAAATTCGTCCGATTACTTTAAGAAAGATTAATTATTTTCAAATGAGCCTATTTTAGGGACTGTATTCAAATTGAAATTCGGCACACTATTGGTGAAATTTTATAGAAGGACAATGTCACTTCTATTAATGTATTATTTCTTGCCAATAGGACTCTTTCACTCGCTTAATATGTTTCGATTATTGCCAGCCAAAATGTTTCAATAAAATGGGTAAAATATATATTTTAGGTAGATTTCGTAAGAAATATTACCTATTGCAGTCGTTACCATGGTGCGACTTTTGAAAAATTCCTTCGTAACTTTTCATTATATGACCCAGCAACCCAAAACCACCCCCACCTAAAAAGTTTATATATATATATATATATGTATGTATCAGGGTTCGTACGGGTGCTTGAATTTCCAAACTAAGAAATTCTTCGGTAACAGTATTTTAAAAGAACTCTCCTGTAATAAGGTGAAATTTTGTACGTTTAAACTAGATTTATTGTTCCATTAAAAAATACTGCCTTGAAAATAACGGTACCCGTACGAACCCTGTGTATGTACTAAATTTTGACCGCATAATTTTGTTAATTAATAATTGCGATAAAAGTCGCAATTATGCACGGATCGTCTTCAAACTCGCCAACAACTTTGAGATGGCTAATATCTCGGCGGGGATAGAAAATGGGCAAAATCGGCCCAAGGGAATGGAAATGGGGAGGGTTAAAAATTTCGAATACTGTCTTAACAAGATTCTGATAAAACCAGGTCTTACACAACAATGACAGGAAAAAATAAATATTTTTCGTTACAGCAGTTGCCAACAATAAAAAAAAATTATATAAAATTCTCACCACAACAATTGCTTTTCTATTGCAAGATTTTCACGTGAAAAAAAAAAAATAAATAAATAGTTTGACGAATTGAAAACAAATTGAATATTACGTCATAAGTTTTCCAGAGCAAGATTTCAGCATGAAAACGCAAAATGAAATAAATAGTTTGACGAATTAAAAAAAATATATATATTGTGTCATATTGGAAATATAATGGACCTCAGCAGGTGAATATGTAACGTCATGTGAGTTTGAAGAAAAGTATTAAAACATGATAAAAAACCCGACTATAGAAATATTAACATATTTGAACCCTTTGGGGCTATCTGAATTTGTTTTAGCCATTTTTAAACCTATTCCATATACATGCGAGTGTGTATTCGTGTATATTAGAATTTTCACAAAATGTTTACCTCCCTAGAGCTCATTCTTAGTGAAGGAACTGGGTTTATCTCTAATCTTGATTTAAGTTTTGTGGGTGAATTTAGTACTTAACTTCGAAATCTACCTCCGCCTGTAGGCCCGAGCCAGCAGGGATTTTTTTTCGAATTATGCCTTTCTGCACATCATAAACGGCATCTTAAACCATCATTTTGACTTTTTTAAAACGTAATTTGAAAACTACTTGGAAGAAAAATTTTAAATTGAGAATTCGCATAAAACAGAACATAATAAAATTTAAAAAATATTTATTAAATTATAAAAATTTTATTAAAAAAAGATATTAAACAATTGTATGTTGCGATTCATATTTTTTTTTCGAATAGGAATTTCATAATTCATTTCATAAAAATTTTAAAAATACAAATTCAATTTATTTACGTTTGGGATTTTTACTATTATAACCACAAAAAAGCATTATCACATTAGGATTGTTATTTCAGGAGATATTAATAAAAATATGAAAATGTAATTTAACATTAGAAGCTCAAAATTTTGAATGTTTATAGTGTAAAAACTTATCATCCAAATGACTCAAAATTTCGTTTTTTAGACATAGTGTGAATTGAAGATTTAAAATATATTGTCAAAATTGGATTTTGCCATTGGAAAAAAACAAAGTTTTGTCTGGTTTTGATTTGTACATGGCATCCTAAGCAAATTTTACAAACATCATTTAAAAGTAGACTTTATTTCCAATCGATTGGTACCAGTAACTTTCTTCTATTATAATTAGTTGCATCGTTAGTACGGGGTGTTTACTTTTTTCTACACAACTGTACATGAAGATAGAGTGGCCGAGAGGTTCTGCTCTCGAGGCTGGTAAACGGGACGTGCTGGCTTCGAACCCAATCGCGCCTAATCGTTCGGAGTTTTCTGTGGTTTTCTTCGAACCATGGTATTAGAATAGAAGATAGGGGAACGCTATGTTTGAGAATTAACCGTAAGAGAGAAGTTTGATGATGCAGGTACTGGCCGGAGTGCCATCTATTGTCTCCATTTGAAGTTAGACACGAGAACCTTTTTCTTTTTTAATATAAAGCAGCTTTTTTTTCTAATGTGAATGTTTTTTTTTTTGTTTTTTTAATTATAAAAATCATAAAACAAATTATTTTAATTTTGTAAATTATTTATAATACATTTTACAAACTAAAACTAACTCC